>CP137683.1:10206472-10737164 GCA_037976565.1 Mesocentrotus franciscanus
GATACGCGAAGATCTCATGCTCAATAGATTCGTTCACACCGTTCACGTACTTCTCAAAGTCCCAGCTTTTAAAGACAGAATAAAAAAGATTAATGTTTGGTATTACACATCCATGCTTGAAGAAATATTCAGAACTCGCAAAATATTTTTTAAATATATCATTTGTATGAAGGACTTATCGCCAACCGGTAAAATTGGGACATCACATACTTCTCAAAGTCCCACTTTTTTTTAAAAGGAATATATTTCTACCGGGTACCCTTTTACTTCACCTGGGTGGAGAGTGGCAAATGTAGATCAATGTCATGCCAAAGGATATTAATGCCGTGGCGGGGCTTGAACCGTGAACCATGTGATCCACAGTCCAGTGATGTATCCACAATACCACAACAACTCTACAAAAATGAAGCAAAGTGTTCTCACCTATCCTTGAAAACTTTTGTGCCTGGCGGTGGCTCTTGTATGTAATCACTGCAGCATAAAAACAAAAGAAACAAAATAAATGTCAATGGATAACTATAAATCAATATATTGCAGTTTCATAGCTAATTGAGAGGCATTTTTATGTGACACATTTACACACTAAGGTTCTTATGTACATGCAGCTCTGAATATACACTGAAACTCTAATCATGTATTCAAACAAGGAAGTGCACATTGTGATTTGCCAGAGCATGTTTCAAACCTATGTAGCAAAAAATAGTAAAACATAATACAGACCAATAATATCTTCTACATTATTGGGAGAGAAAATAAAGAAAGGGAAACATTATTTGGGTGAAAAAATAGAAAATGGGAAACATTAACTGGGGGAGAAAATATAGAGAGGGAAACATTATTTAGGAGAAAAAAGAAAAAGAGAAAAAAAAGAAAAAAGGGAAAATAAAGAAAGGGAAACATTAATTGGGAGAGAAAATAGAAAATGGGAAGCATAAACTGGGGGAGAAAATATAGAGAGGGAAACGTTATTTAGGAGAAAAAAAAGAAAAAGAGAAAAAAAAGAAAAAAGGGAAAATAAGGAAAGGGAAACATTATTTGGAGAGAAAATAGAAAATTGGAAACATAAACTGGGGGAGAAAATATAGAGAGGGAAACATTACCGTATTTGGGAGACAGAATAAAGAGAGGGAAAAATTATTTGGAATAGAAAATAGAAAAAGGGAAAAATTATTTGGGAGAGAAAAATAAAGAGAGGGAAACATTATTTGCGAGAGAAAATAACAATAAGGGGATAGAGCAATGTCGATCTGGCGCTGCTCAGTGGCTGCCGGGCTCACGATCAATTGGGCACACAGAATTTCCATTTTCGGTTTAATAAAATTTGGAGTGGACTTTAAAAGATTATTATTATTATTATTATTATTATTATTATTAACTGGGAGGGAAAATAGAGAAAGGGAAACATTAACTGGAAGAGAAAATAAATAAACCAAACATTAACTGGGAGAGAAAATAAAGAGAGGGAAACATAATTTGGGAGAGAAAAGAAAGAGAGTGAGAAATTAACAGGGAGAGAAAAGAAAGAGAGGGAAACATTAATTGAGAGAGAAAATAAAGAAAGGGAAACATTATTTGGGAGAGAAAATAAAGAAAAGGAAACAGTATTTAAGAGAGTAAATAAAGAGAGGAAATAATCATTTGGGAGAGAAAACAAAGAAAGGGAAATATTATTTGGAAGAGATAATAAAGGAAGGGAAATATTATTTGGGATAGAAAATAATGAAAGGGAACTGGTATTTGAGAGAGAAAATAAAGAAAGGGAAACAGTAGTTAAGAGAGTAAATAAAGAGAGGAAATAATCATTTGGTAGAGAAAACAAAGAAAGGGAAATAGTATTTGGGAGAGAGAATAAAGAGAGGAAAACATTATTTAGGAGAGAAAATGGAGAAAGGATAGCAGGAGGAAAGATGGATGAGAACATGCCTCATTCAACCATATACTGCATGTAGGAGAGGTCCCTAAAAAATGCCGACCAGCTCGTTAAAAGATGAGTCATACACACATCTTGGTAATATATGTGCTGGAATTTTCTTCCCTTGCACAGTCGCAGCAGAGATTTTAATGGGAGAACACTCTCACCACTACTCCACACACTCGCATTATTAAAGGAGGTATGGTAGAGAGGTACAATGTACATCTTATACATGGCATTGTGTATAAGCATATGTAGCTATATGTGATAGATACTTTCTTTGAGTCATCTTGCTTCATGGCAAGGCCAATATTTTCCAACAGAGATGTTGTCTAGGGTGCATTATGTTTTTGTTTATTTTTTATTTATTCATTTGTTTTATTTAAACAGGGTAACTCTCTCAATATACTGTTAAAGAGATTTTAATGTCACAATAAAAGGTTGCACTATACATGCCTTCATACATGTGCGCCACATCTAGAAATGAGTTCAAAATTTGGACCAAATTTGAATCTACATGTGTGTTCGTAGTCCCGTACATTCACACATATCTGTGTGAAGTATTTTCTAATGTACTACTGTATAGTATTTGATTTTGAGCAGGATTTTAGGACATGCATTTTTATGATAGAAACATCTGACAATACCTAAATCATCAGGCTTTCCAAATTCACCTCAAGGCACGTTATTATATTTTTGTTCTTGCTTTTTTCGTCTAAAAGACATTGCAGGACCATTATCATACCCAGCAAATAAGAGGACACTTGAATTGAATCGAATTTAATAATTTATTCACCACTTTCATAAAAACATGCAAAGCCAAAGCATACAATAAAATGTAACTTGAAGAGCAATTCTTTTTAGAGGACATTTGTACTATGTTATTCTTCCAAAATGATTTAAAGTGACTCAGTAACATTGTTGAAGGTTGATGAAAAAAACTGCGTAATTTTTGTATGAAATGTTACTTATTATATTCCTTCTACTGTACTAACCCTCTAACATGCAAAAAAAAATCCTGAACAAATTCTCAAACCACAAAGATATTAATGGTTTTCTTTGAAGGCGTCACTGTGCGACACCCTCAAACAGTAAATTCTCCCAACCAATTTTTGAATTGTCCCCAACCGTTTTTCCATGAAAATAAGACATAAAACAGGCTTTTACAAATCTTTCAACACTTAAATGTTTGGAATGGTATATAGAGCCAATTTATTGCTTTGTCATGATTCACATTCACCAAAAATTAAATTAAATTATAATGATATAGTTGGGAGAATTAAGGAATCAATCAGATCAGTATTTCCCAGTTTTTATCAATAATAATGGTCTGTTTTCACTCAAACTTTCAGATTATCTTTAATTTTACATCTAGCATTGAAGTCACTATCTTAGCACCATTTTGTCTCATCTGAACAATGTTACCAAGTCCCTTTAATAAAAGAATGACAACTTGACAAGATGATTTTTCATTTTTACCAGAACTCGAGCTTCTCTATAAATGCACAAATTGGCTTCCAGAAGTGTACTGACAAATAAATAGACCGATAAACTACATGTGTGCATTTGAACAATAGACTGCAGATGAGTGGTTTCAGTGATGTATACACTGTATGGCATCTCAAAAGATTAAAAATCAATACCCACGCTTGAACACAGGATAATTGTGCCACTTACGCATCAAAAGCCACCAGCATCTTATGCTTCACAAACAATGCGTTTCCTTCAGCTCAATGTCTGACATGTAAAATTTTAATTTTTGATCACATAAAAATATCTCAGCTTTTGCTTTTAAAATATGCTGCATACTCAGAGATGCCAACCTCTTGACACAAAAAAACAGACTGAATATCCTAAAAAATCCTATTTTCACGAAAACCCAACACTACCACTGGTCCGTTGGCCCTGGGCCAGTAAAATTTCAGAAAAACGTTTTACTGGTAAGAACGGTCCAGTAAAATGTTTGCTCAAAATTTCATTAACATTTAATGGAAAATTGTAAAGCAAAGTTTTTGTCGAGGTTGCGGGGGTTTACTTGTACACGGTTCTATGGGATTCCGCGGTTTTTATTTTTTTATTTATTCATTTTTTTGAAAGATGACAAATCGTATTTCAAGAGGCGATATCGTATTATCGTATTTCACTCTTATTATCGTACTAAATACGATAAAAATCGTACTGGTTGGCATCTCTGCATATCAACGAATCAATGAAGGAGTTTAAATTTATACATGTAGTTCAGAATTGAAAATTTGGTACTTAAATTGACGATAATGCATTGCACCGTTAAGAACAGGTCTGATAACAGAGACTATCAAGATTGATCAAAAAAAGGCCTCAGAGCAATAAATATTTTCATGGTAATTAAAACATGTCCGAGACACATGAAAATTTTGCACTAATTTAGAATATTGATCAATAATAAGATAAATAGGTTCATATTTCCCACTTTCATATAAAGCGATTAAGAATAAAAAAATCAATTACATCTGTAGGTCTCTTGAGACTCAAAACTAAACACAAATATTTGCTCAAACCAGATGAATGCGACTGCGTCCCCAATATGCCTCCGCCTACAAGTCCGTTTATTGGTAAATGATCCTGTGACCTCTAACATTTTATTTGTTATTATCTGAATCAGAGAAAGATCTCCAGAGACTCCTGGATGTAGTTGTAAAGGAAAGTGAGAGAATGGGACTAGATATCAACTATAAAAGACAAAGTGCCTGGTAGTCTCCAAGAAGAGCAGTCCAAAATGTAACTTGAAACTGAAAGAACAGGTTATTAAACAAGTCTCCTCTTTTAACTACCTTGGCAGCATGATCACTGATGATGCCAGATGTGAGACAGAGATCAAGAGAAGGATAGCTCTCGCTAAATCTACATTTTCAAAGTTAAGCAAAATTCTGACAAATCGCAAAATGGGTATGAGGACCAGAATAAGAGTACTGAATTGTTACAAAATGTGGGTTTTAAGAAAAATTATGAAAATCCCTTGGACTGAGGAAGTTCTTAGAAGAGCTGGAGTGCAAAGGAAAATGCTACGTGAGATGTTGATTAGGCAGTTGAAGTTCATGGGTCACATTACACTTAAAGAAGGCCTAGAGAATCTTGCCTTGACAGGGAAAATTGTGGGAAGGAGGAGTAGGGGAAGAAGAAGGATACTTTGGATGGACAGTCTGCAGAAATTGTTAGAAGAGAGAGGAGTGAAAGAACTGGGAGTGGTGCTAATAGAGAAGGCTAGGAGCCGAGGGTTGTGGAACAGCATATTCCCTCCAGGTTTGCTTTGAATTGCTTCAAAGCTGTTTGGTTAAAATCCAATAATTGGTTCTCACAGTTCTTATTACAGTAACGAATAGCAGGACAGACAGACAGACAATACAAAAACATAATGCCTCCCGCACAACCACCAACGAAAAGTCACATAAAACAAGTCCCTCATCTGTGCATAAATCAAGCTTAAAAAGAGGTTGTTTACCTGTCTCCCTGGATGGCTTTCTGTAAATCGAGCGTGGCTCCAGGTCTCGGGGTCCAAGTCTTGATCTCCGGGGAATACTTGTTAATCAGAGCATTGAGAGTGGCGGCATCATTCTTGGTGTTCGTCTCTCGGATGTATCTATAGTCATGAGACAATAACAATCGCTGTATTCTTGTAAAGTACATACATGATGATATAATGTCTCTTTGGATATTACTAACCTAGTTTTAGCTCCAACAACCATAGTGCTCAGTGCAATCCTATCAGGTACTCACTTACTAAACCTGGGTTGAGGATAGCAAATGTAGATTAATGATTTACCAAAGGAGAGTAGTGCTATGGGAGTTAATCGTACCTTGCAATCTGTAATATGCGCTGACAATAACTGCTCGATAGCCAATATCCAATTCTACTCAAATTCCTTACTCCAAGCCAGGACCTAAAGCTACATGTACACCTCACTCTAACCCTCCTTTAAAAAAATATCTTTGCCACTTGGGTCAACAATGAGAACAAACGGTGGAATGCCAACATCATTTGGGCGTTTACCTAATAACAGGTTTTGTCAATCGCCAAGATTAGCCTTCAGATTTTTTGACCAACAGGTAATGCTCTGCATTTTCCACCAATCGCCCCATATGGAAGATTCATTATCTAACATTTCCCTCACCCGAAGAATCTGCGAGAGACTAGGGGGTGTTTCTTGATGGAACCACAAGTTTGCTGTGTGCGTGACTTGTACACCCATTAATGGTATTTCCACCAAGTCTGGTGTCAGCGAATTATTACCTTCTGCACATGGAAACTGACTACCACCTCCCTCTAAGTAGACAGGGACAACCTGCCCTCAGCATCTATCATTACTTCCACTGCACAAGGCAGATGCTGCAACCCCATCCCCTCCCCTCAAAAATCGAAGAAGAAGAAGAAAAAAATTATATGAAGAGCTTGTTCATTTTTCTTACCCGTCTGATGGATGTGCTTCGACAAAGTAGCCAGCGAAGGGGCAGAAGACGCTCGGGTTAACATCTCTGACAACCTGGGTTTTGTAGTACAGTAGCTTGTTACGTTCTCGCTTGATAAACTGCTCCTTCCACTCCTCTGTGGTCAGAAAAATCCGACGATGAAGATATGGAAATATGCAATCAAATATGCAATCACGTACTTGTATGCAATTTAAATAAATGCAAATATCAATAATGATTGATTGTTCTCTTGCTATCCAATGATGAAGGTATGGGAATATGCAATCAAATACAAGTATGCAATCAAATATGCAATCAAGTATGCCATCAAAACAAATTCAAATACCAATATGGCTGGGTTAACATCCCTGACAACTAGGGTCTTGTAGTACATAAGCTTGTTGATTGTTCTCTTGCTAGTATTAAACTCTCTCTGTATATGAATATCCAGATCATGTACACCTGATATTTGCCGAGTAAATTCATGTGAGAAAAAAAAAAAACAGCAACAACAACAAACAACTTCTGGTGGAGCATCTGTTGGAGTACTCGTCACTCACCTGTGTACTTCCCACCAAAGAAGTTCATAGGGAAGCCCGACGCACCGCCAGCAAAGTCACTTAGCATGATGTCAACATTAATGGGTAAGCGACCCCCGTTGGGATTGGTACAGTCCACTGTGTTCAGAATGAGATGGCCTGTGGGTTGATACACACAGTGTAAAAATAATCAAGATACAATTATTTGTAACAGGTGAATGCATCGAGGCACTTCACAAAGGCACATGCATTACATTACGAAATGGCCTATTAAAAAACGACTACACCATTTCTGCAAAACGATATAAAAACTCGACCGTTGGTTCTGCAAATCACACACTAAGGACTTTGTGCCATCCTTTGTGACATCCTTTGTGCCCTGATGTCACATCGAAGAAGAACAAACTGGCTTGCAGATATTATCATTGAGGTGTATCTTTAAAGCCACACTGTACTAGAAGCAACACTGCAAAACCCACCCTTGTGCCATCTCAGGTCAGCTGTAGCAGTAAGGTCCCGTAAATCGCTGCATCCCTAGCGCTCTTGATTCTTGCATTGAGTAATCAGTCTGCGAAATGGGAATTAGGTATTGGGTTACGCAATGTATGCAAGTTTACCATGAGAGAGCGCTGTGCAAAAAACAAGTGCATTCTCGCTTAAAACAATATTGGTGGCCAAGTAATCCCAATGAGATGAAAAATAGAAGGCTCATTAGAATAAATCTTTGAGGTCTGACCTACAACAATTATTCCCGATTCATTTTTCGAAATAAATAACAGTGGGGCATTTCAGAATTATTTATTGTTAAGTCTCATTCAGATACGTGTATGATGTGATAAACCTGAAAGTGCTGTTTTTGTTTTTTATAATGACGTAAGTGTAATATACTTCACATTTCTGTATCTTACAACACAGAGCTCAGGGAATACTTACATGTATATATACAACCTTTGTTGCAAACAGTTGCCATTAATTTAAACAATAATTTTTTTGTTGTTGCTGGCTTTACCACTTCATGTCTGAACAAGCCTTTACGGTTATCGTTGTTGGTGAAGCCTGAACAAGCCCAGGGAAGGCTGCGGTAGATAATCAATGGGTAATTCCTGTCAAGTTGCCAATTTGATAAACAGTTGATGAGAAGTGGGAGAAGTGGGAGAAGGAGAAGGAGAAGAAGAAGAAGAAAAAGAAAAAGAAAAAGAAGAAGGCTAGAACTGCAATCGTATAAGAACGATACGCACGCATTGACGCTCAAGTTTCTACGGGAAAGACGAAAGAGCATCTCTTTGAATATTTTAAAGGAATTTGTGAGAAGTCTGTAGAATCTAGGATAGTGGAGATAGGTAGGCAGAAAGAAAGGCCTCCAAACTGGCCTGAAACATACAAAATGGCGCCTGGACGGTTACGCACAAGTGATTTTGGAAAACAAAGAGTCAGGTGACCTTGATTGGATGCCGGAGATTATGCCTACGAAGATTGAAAGGAATCGGGATTGAGAAAGGGACCGGGATAGGGCTCACAAGCACTGCGTGCAAAACGAATGGGATTTTGAAAAATAAGATTAAGAAGAAGAATAAGAATTAAGAACGCGAACAATAACAAGGCATTGACGGAAGACTTCAATGCAAAAATAGAGGGGAAAGAAGAGTGTTTACCTTTGTAGTCTATCAGGATGCAGGTATCCATATCAGGATGAACGCCATCCATCATGATCATAAAACGAGTATCCTTGTTGATCTATGGCAACAAACAAAGGAAATCCAGTCATAACAACACATGATACCATGTTTTGTACATGTATCTATTGTTTATAACACCAATTAAAAACAAATTTCTGCATCACATATGGGTAATAAACCTTCAATCTTGAATCTTAATATACTAAAATATTGTCTGTTGAGAGCCAGAAGAGCATTAAATCCCTAGTAGAGTTTAGGAATTAATACCGTTTTGGCCCTCAACAGGCAGGCTATATGAAAGATAATTCGTTGCTTTTGCACCTATAAGTAGCTTGTGGGAAAAAAGACTCCCTCGGTACCTTTGCCGTTATACAGTATCAAAAAAAAACTTTCGTAATATAAACTTGGTATGTAAATAGTCTACATTCATAAGTACAGAGAATAAAAACAAAACAAAAAAGAAATGCAATTTTGGTAGGAGGTAGAACTAATAAACGTGTACAGTATGAACTTGACAAATGCTACTCATTATTTTAACTACAATTTCACTTTTTTGTTTCTCTTTGTTTAGTCAAAAAATTTGGAGTAGGGAGAAAGAAATATGTTTATATTGTCCACATATTCAATTAAACACATTCAATTAGCTGCCAAGACTGTGTTATCATCAAATCCTTTGGAGTAGGGAGGAAGAAATATGTTTATATTGTCCACATATTCAATTAAACACATTCAATTACGCTGCCAAGATTGTGTTATCATCAAATCCTGGCATAAATAAGCAAGAGCCTTTTGATTAAAAAATAAAATCACTTCTCACAAAATCACAATTTGGGGGAACACATTTGTCACGCTTATTTCTCTCTTCTTTTCATTTTGTATGTTTGCTCGGGTATTTGTTTGGGCCACATGTTTTTTCCATGAACCCTGCTCCAATTTACACTTCTATGCAACCAGGTGGCTGAATACAACTATACCTCAAATTCTATCCCATCCAAAGTAAACTTTGAACAGTGAAAATGCCACAGAAAATAAATATGCTCTAGGTTCTGATTTTACCAATTACCGATTTTAAATTGAGCAAATATTTGAGAAGCATGTACAGTAAATCATATTTGCAAATACTGGCACGAGGCAAACAAAGTGCCAGTGGTTGCTTTGCACAGGCATAAAGTATATAGACCGGAACGATATTTGATATATACTATGGTTTTAAGGGGAATTTCCCCCTTTAGCATAGTTCAAAACTAGAACAAATAATGTACATCAGTTGAGATCTTTGTGTTGATGTTGTAAACCATCTCAGAATAAAATGATGTGCAGGCTTTATAGCGTAGTGCGTTTCGTACAGCTGAACCTATATTTCTTAGCACACATGCATAAAGTATGTGCCTTTATTTTTTTTATTGGCATTTAGCGCTGACAGCTACTTATTTGTCACCCACACACACATGCCATTATTTTTCTTTAGCGGCTTACCATGTAACATCTAAAAAGGGCTGTTGTTAAAAACTTAAGTTTCGCAACATGAAACTTTTGAGATTAATAAACAAGAGCTATTTTTTCATGGCAATAAACTTTTTGCAATTCACAAAACTTCGGTGTTGTGTCAGTTGCGATTCAAATCTACAAAACCACTTGCCGAAAAAGTGTGCGAACATTTCATGTGTGCGAAAGTTTATATTTTCAAAGTATACTGTTTGCTTTCTTCTGCTGTGCGACACTTACTCCTGCAACAATTGCTCCACGTTGCATTCCCTACACCAACCAAATTCTTACTAATTCTTAACCTCCACCCAGGACCCAGCACTCTACATATAAACCCTAACCCTAACCTTTAACCTAAATCTAACCTAAAACCAAATTGCAACCCTATACCTACGATGACATTATGCCTAGAGCTGGGGAGTGTTTCACAAAGACTAAGATCGACTTTAAGTTGGACTTCACTATGGCAGGCCCGAAAAATATTTTTTCCTTCAATAATGAATTATCAAATATCAATATTATGTTAATTCTGTAGATTCGTGACCACAATTTGTACGTCCCTTGAGAGACCAATGCCAGTAAATGGTGAGAGCAAACAGTGGCATGAACGGCCTGCCATAGTTAGGTCAAACTTAAAGTCGATCGTAGTCTTTGTGAAACACTCCCCAGTTGTTGTTAAAGCAGAAATCAGAGCACCGGTTTACTGCGTCACATCAAAACAAGGCATAACTCTGCATTTTTTTCTTACCTCGTGCCACTTGCCAAACTTGAGAACGTTGATGTTGTTGAGTTTGACTCCGCTCTGCTTGAGTTTACAGAACACAGGCATGGATGTATCGCCCACGTAGATAGGAATGTTTGGGTTCTTTGCAGATAAGAGCTCCAGGGTTGGGTAGCTGTGTTTAATAATGAGGAGGATGAAAACTGATAAAAACCTGGGCATCGTTTCCCTAAACCGTCATATGTACAAGTTCACTGACATCCTATCGAAACGATGTGTATTGAAATTAACACACACATCACTTGGATGTCGGTGAACTTATTCTTAAGATGGTTTTTTAAAACAATGCTCTGAATGATAGCTATGACAATAAATCACTCCAATTTTGTAAAATATGTAGCTATCATTGTGTATGTACGTACATGTAGGCCAGATCTTACTGAATTAAATGACAATGGGCCCCCTCAAATATTTATTGTTATTTGGGAATGATTTATTATTAACTTTAAGGTCTGACAAGCCCTTTAAGTAATAGGCCATTTTCGTAATGTAATCAAATTGAATGCATAAGTCGTCGTTAAAGTGACTCAGTAACATTGTTGAAGGTTGATAAAAAAAGGGTAATTTTTGTATGAAATGTTACTTATTATATTCCTTTTACTGTACTAACTCTCTAACATGCAAAACGTCCTGAAAAAATTCTCAAACCACAAAGATATTTATGGTTTTCTTTGAAGGCATCACTGTGCAACACCCTCTAACAGTACACTGTAAATTATCCCAACTATTTTTGAATTTTCCCAACCGTTTTTCCATGAAAATAAGACATAAGACAGGCTTTTTAAAATCTTTCAACACTTAAATGTCTAGAATGGTGTATAGAGCCAATTCATTGCTTTGTGACGATTTACATTTACCTAAAATGTAATTAAATTGTAATAATATAGTTTGGAGAATTAAGGAATCGATCAGATCATTTTTTTCCCAATTTTTATCATTAATAATGGTCTGTTTTCACTCAAACTTTCAGATTATCTTTAATTGTACATCTAGCATTGCAGTCACTACCTTAGCACCACTTTCTCTCATCTAAACAATGTTACAAAGTCCCTTTAAGGGACTCATTACAAATTATTTTGGATGAAATTCACATTCTGACTATTGAAATACATTTACTTGTAACAGGTGAACAAAATAATTTGTAATGAGGCACTTAACAAAGATTTAAATGCATTAAATTTGATTATATTGCAAAAATGGCGTGTTCCTTTCATCTGCTTCTGTGTCTCTATACTATTACTACGTTGGTACCAGGTAAAGTTTAAAGGGACAGTTGAGTTCTTGTTTAAGACCGCAAATGCCTTCAAAGTGCATGGTTATTGCTGTTATTCTTATTTATGACATTTCTAGTGTCCTTTTAGGACCTAAAATTGCTATGAAGGTCATTTTAGACCCCAAAATGTGTGAAATTTAGATTAAATCCGATCATACCAATTCAGCTCCACTTTAAGAAAATACTGTGACCGATAATTAATTAAATAATTAACAGGCCGGCTGGTTGTGCGTACTATAACCAACAGGAAAAAGCCAACAAAAAGCCAACATTGGCATTGGCTGGAATAAAACGTATAACTATAAGGCTCTATCTCGTTTTTTCAACGGCTGGTTCAAAATTATCAAATATTTGTGGGGCCCCACAAATATTAGAAATGGTCTCTGAACCGATTTTGATCAAACAAAGATGTTTTTGTCATTTAACTTGTATGCTCTTTCAAATTTGATACACAGTTTTTCATTATCTCACAAAAAATTATTTTGTGTAGCGCCCTCTATACCAAAACTCAACTATCCCTTTAAAGATAAATCATGGCACATTACCAGCCCTACTTCTTGTCCCATGCTACAGAAAGAGTAATACGTTTATTTTAATTAAAAAAAAGGGAAAAAAAGGAATAAAGAAACCACCACATATTGTTTCACACAATACATCATGCGCACCTACAAAAAACAAAAAAAAACCCAAAGAAATACCAAAAGACCCCAATTTCTTTTTAATCCTTAAGAATGGGGAAGTACTCAACATTCTAAATATTGATTATTTTTTGGGAAGTTGCCAACAATCAAATCAAATGTGCAACTGACTCCTTGTGTAATAGAGAAGTCAGAACAAGTTGTCAGACAGAGGGACAGAGTGTGGAAAATGTACACATTAGCAGCATTTACATTGCAAGCAAAAAACATTGTGGTTTCCTAAAAATTAAAAGTTGTTTGGTAGCGTTCTACCAATAAACTATTTCGGTTTTTGGTCATGTGACTCTCCCGCTTCTATGCTAAAGCATGAAGAGCAGCGACGAGTGACACATGCGCACAACTCACACACACACAAAACAAACAGAATAAGCAAACACCAATATTTTGTTATGGTTTTTCAAATTGTTTTTTTTCTGCAATGTGAATGGGCCTGATCAGAGATGCCAACCTCTTGACACAAAAAAACAGACTGAATATCCTTAAAAAAAAAAATCAGATTTTGGAGAGAAAAATCAGATTTTCACGAAAACTTGACATTACCACTGGCCCGTTGGCCCCGAGCTAGTATAATTTCAGAAAAATGTGTTACTGGTAAGAACGGTCAAGTAAAAATGTTTGATCTTTCATTAAAATTTAATGAGAAAATTGTAAAGCAAAGTTTTTGTTGGGGTTCCGGGGTTTACTTGTACATGTTTCTATGCGATTCCGCAAAAAAACAAACAAACAAACAAAACAAAAACAAAAAAAAATTTTGTTGAAAAATCGTATTTTAAGAGGTGAAATCGTATTATCGTATTTCACTCTTCATATCGTACTAAATACGTAATCGTACTGGTTGGCATCTCTGCCTGATCATGAAGATAACCTGAGAATCCACATTTGGCATTTTCTCACTGATCTGTTTTTATCAAAACATCTATGATTTCGGGCAGAGCAGACGTGCAAAAGTTTACATGGCAATTCTTTGTTACAAATACACTCCCACATGTGTAATGTTACCTGATTTGATAAATGAGGTTTGTATTTTTGTTCTACTTCCATTGTCAGAGTAAAATGAAAGAAGCATATTTACATGTAGATCTGGATTTGGGTGAAGTTATGTACAGTCAAGTCACTTAATCGATACAGTTCAAAGGATACAAGAAATACAGTCAAACCTGCTCTGACAACCACCTGTACAGAAAGACCACCTATCTTCAAAGACCACATTTCTTTCCTCCTTGAAACTACATTTTTCATTGAAATGTGTCAAAACAGATATTGGGTATAAAAACTACCTGCTTTAAAGGTAAAGACCAGTTTTGGAAACGCCCCTCTCTCAAAAAAATGAAATGGAAGCTCTCATTACCAATCATGTGAAAGAATATGTTTTGACTAATACGTGATGATACAAATTTTGCCGGGAAAGTCGGAAACCGCCTACTTATTGATATATTTGGTAAATTATTATATCTATTGGGACCAAATAGATATCGCGCACGTGGTCGCGTAGTCCCATATACATCTTTCTGTCTACAGTGCTTGTAACTTTACCAAGACTGGGCCAAATTTCTTATCATTTTGATGATTCCAGAACCTTGCAGTACACACCAATACTTATATGCTAGATGATCAACCTTTTCTGATCGATTCCACAACGTTTCTTTCGCAATGCAATCGCATGACCAGAACTGGTCTTTCTCTTTAACCCTATTTTAACTCAATTTGACCCCCTAGTAATTTAGCGACCACTCCGGAACCGCGGCAGATATAAAGTTTTCCTTTCATTACTTTTTTTTGTCGAGTCTTAATCATCTTTTAAAACATCGGATGTAAAGTTACAAAGTTACGTGACCTTTTGTCTTTGCATGTCAGCACGAAAATCGCTCATTTTTGTGATTTGTGTACAAAACATACAGTATATGGAAATATCATTTTTCCCCAAAAGAGAAATGGGTTATTTGGTCTTGTTTAAAGTTTAGGTGTTTGTTTTGGGGTCAAAATAGTTGAATTGTAGTTAGAAATAAAATAAAACAACAAAAAAATAAAATACATAAGTTAAAAATACAATGAAATACATAAGAAATTATCAAAACAACAGATAACATAAGGAATAACCTGGCTCTTCCAATTTTTTTTGTCGTATTATTATTCCAAATGGTCTAACAAATATATGTAGTGAAAAAGAATGCTTAAATATGAAGAATATATGATTTATGGGTAAAAATGTGAATTGTATGACCTTATTTGCATAAATTACCATAAATATGCAAATGAGTAAAAACCTGGTCTGAAATAGCACATTTTCGTTTTCTTTGATATGATGTTTCTCATTAAAATTTGTTGCAGTAATCCTGGATATAAAGACTACTCTTGTTGTTTCCTCCAAGCAGTCTTTCTCTCAAGGCTTGACCGTGCACAGTGTTTCTTTTATTAAGAGATCACCTCGATAAAGGTTACAGTGAGAAACACTGTTCAAGGGAAACAATGAGGAGTAGTCCTACATGTACATGTATTTAGGCAGAGTTTGTTGGTTATTTTGTCCGCTCATTCTCTCATTCATTCACTCATCTCTTCATTCATTCATTCATTCGTCGATTCATTCATTCGTATGTCCGTCCGTCCATCCATCCATTCATTCATCCATTCATTCATCCATTCATTTATCCATCCATTCATTTATCCATCCATTCATCCATTCACAGCATGACAATACATTTAAGTATACATTCAGTATACATTGTAAGGTTCCATTGGAATCCAGACTTGGGGGTCTATCTATATACAGGTGGTCTTTATACAGATGTTTACTATTGATCTGAATGTACCCTGTTTATCCAGGCGCTATGTGTCTGGACAGGTTGTGCATCCAGACAGTTGATTTAAAACAGCAATTTGAAGAAGTTTACAAACAGTATTTCATAAATCTTCCAACACTTACAGTATGTTGGACAATATTATAAATGACACATATTCATGATAATTAGTGCTATATGATGGATATTTTTTGTTCAATCCAAAGGCAAAAGATAAGGCTTTAAGTATCCGGACACCCAACCCCTCCATCGTACATGTTAGTCTTCATAACCCTTGATATTAAAACGATTGCCCATTGGAACTGGGTGGCCCCATTGTAAAGTCTATTGGATTAGGAGATTTCAGTAGTCAGGTTAACCATTTTTCCTACCTTAAATGATCCGAATGTACATGGCTGATGTAGATAAAGTCTGCTCTGGCCAATCGATCCAGCCAGTCAGCGGGTGGTTCATGCATCAGCCACCATCCCCTGGCAAACGCTGGGCCGGTCAGCCAGGGGTCTGTGAACATGATGGTGCCCCCAAAGTTCAGCTCCATGCATGCGTGGGTCAAGTAGGTTATCTAGAACAGGTCAAAGGTCACAGAATGTGTATGTTAAAGGGCAATCAAACCTTTGTAATGCGTTGATTTTTATGACAGCAGAAATATAAGAGAACCAGAATGGCGAAAGTTTGAAATAAATCTGACTAATAATAAGAAAGTTAAAAGTGTTTGAAATTAATTATCTACAGTATGCGTCAGTGGATCATGACATATGCATGAACTACCTACTCTCTCGTTTGTCGTGTAGAAAAATAATATTAATTTCGGTTTTTAAGTTTGATGCAATGGAGGCTCAAGTGGAAACCATATGTTCTTTTTTCTGGTTTAATACTCTATGTGTTCTTGCAGATTGGAGAAAGAGAGAGAGAGAGAGAGAGAGAGGGGGTGGGCAGAGGGGCACACCTCATTGAGTGCTGTGGGTTCAAAAGTTGAGCCACGTGTTACTGAAAGGAAAGAGGTTCTCACCTTGACTTCTCCGACCTCCAGGGGCACTTTCTCTCTGGCGTCTGTCTCCCACGGTGGGGGCTTGAGTTCAACCAACGACATGCTCCCATCATCGTCTACCTCAGATACTAAAAATCAAAATAGAATAGAAGTTATTTTTAAAAGAGAAGGTTGAATTGTGGCAAAGGTGAAATGGATTTGTGAGTTGAGTTGTGGAAAGGTATTCAAAGATTTGTATACTTTCTTGTTCATGATAGTGCTGTATGGAAGATGGTTATAATTATTGTAGCAATGCCACATAAAATGGATTGATCTTGAAAAATAATGCCCTCATATTCCATATATAGTACATGTAAGTGATAACAGTTTTTAAAAAATGGACTAAAGTTCGAGGCCACATGTGTGTGTGTAGTCCCATGTACCAATATCGATGTGCAGTTATTTTCACTATTATTCACAATTATTTTATATTTTTTTTGTTATTTTGATGGTGCCACAACCATACATAATCAACCTTCACAATATAACACCGTGACAGTTTCTTTCATATTGCTCAACCAGCGCTTGACTGATCTTTAAAATAATTGATCATTACAAAACATTTCCGGCTCACTTAATATGTATTAAAGCTAATCTTGAGATTCTAATCTTGTGTTTGCGTAATGTTGACTAATATTGACTGCCCATTTACTTCTATTTCCAAACAAGCTATGGTATTTCAAAAGCAGTTACAACTACATGTAGGTCACAGGCCTAAATTCCATTAAAAAAACATACCATGCTCATTGCTACACATTAACATTTGAAGAAAAAAAATAGAGAGGAGGGGGAGAGAGATAGAGATAGGGAAAGGGAAAGGGAAAGGGAGAGGGAGAGGGAGAGGGAGAGGGAGAGGGAGAGAGAGAGAGAGAGCATGTGTGTGTGAGAGAGAGAAAGGAAGAAAGAGGGAGAGAGAGAAATATAATTTTGTTTACCCAGGGAAGCCTCATTGGCATCAATAATACGTACCCCAGCAATTGCCGGATAGTGATTTACACCTGGGTAGAGAGTGGCAATATGGATTAATATCTTGCCAAAGGACATTAGTGCCGGGCTGGGATTTGAACCGTCAACCCTTGGGTTGAGAGTCAAGTAAATGAACCATTATATCACGGCACTTCCACATTCCATGTTTGGGTGATGAATTGACAAATGTGGATCAATGTCTTGCCAATTAAAGGAAGTTTTTGCCAGGCTGGGATTTGAACCCTCAATCCTTGAATTGAAAGTCAAGTGACTGAACCACTACATCATGACATCTCCAGTGGAGCAGGTGACCAAAGCTCACTTACCTAACTGTTCTTGCCTGAAGCTATCAGGTGGATTGGTGTAACGCATCGTTTTCGTATCCAGCTTCCAACCATGTTTTGTGCATTTTATCACACTGTGAGAAAAAATGTAATGGTAGCAATTCATACCTGGGCAAGTCCAGGGCCCCATAACAGAAAGCTTAGCAAAGAATCGTACAATTTGTTTTCTTGTATTGATTGCACATAGTGATCAATGCAATCAATTGCGAAAATCAATTGTAATATCAATTGATAAGCTTTGTGTTACAGTTAGTCTGCAGGAGTGCAGGCATAGTCTTGAATCTGGCAGATTTTATTCTAAGATGAATCACATTATACCATATCTCACCTATCTGCTGCTAGTTGAAGATGACGTCCCCCAAAATTTGTACACATAGCATATTTGGGCTGGGTGTAAACAAAATTGTGGACCACGCCATTTTCGGCTGGCAGCAGGGAGGGGAGAGCTTGCAAAATACATATAGGGCGTTAAATAAAAAGATGTTGTAATGCCCTTTGCAACCGACCCAAAAATCTTGAAATCTACGGTCGGCTTTTTTTTAAGTTATTTTTTTACCGTTTTTTAGGAAAAAAATGTTCAATGAATAAAAAAATATGTATTAATTCTTAAGAATTCAAAACTGAGAAATTTCAGCCCAAAGAGGGAAAAAAAAAAAAAAAAAGATTTAAAAAAGAAAGATTTATATTGAAGCCCCCAAAAAACTGAGCTTCAGAATGATCATGAAGTGCCTCAAAAAATTAAAAATCTTGGAGTGACCGGTTTTACCATACTCATTTTCCCCAATAGACTGTAGTGTTATAAAAACCGTTGGGAAAACGGTTTTTGAAATTTCAATTCCAATCATAAATATCTTGATAATCAGATGGGCGATCGGCTTGTAAACGTCATGGGATTCCTGACTGACCTAAAGGTTTATAATTATGATTGCAGCATGAGCTAAGTCCAGGATTTTGTTTAGAATCTGAGACAAAGATACTCAATCCCTTTAAAGACAATTCCTTAAAGTCTTGAGCCAAGCCTAAATCTGTCAGTCTTTGGCTGTGTAACGAGCAGCTGTAGGAGAGGACATATGGAGTGCACAGTAGCCAGCAGACCATTATGACAGCAGAGTCTTTCAGGCCAAGCCACGAATTTATATACATGCACTTGATCTATAAACAAGGATTTGTGCAGGCCTGCAAACTAGGCACGTGCAAGGTATTGTTCATTTGGTATCGTCGCATAGAAGATAGGCCAATGCCCTCGGGGCTCCAAATGCCAGTTTACCTCCCTATTGGTAGTCATGTCCCATACTGTGATTTACATAGGTAAACGTAAAATATGTATTGTTTTTAAATTGGAATTGGAAATAAATGATACTTGATACTGTCACGACAAGGTGATTTCAGATTGTAAAATCAAATGTTCCTGTGACATAATCAATGAGCTTGTAAATTCCTACATAATATCGAAATGATTGTCATGTGATCAGGTTTTACACGCCTTCAGTCTGATAAATATATTTAGTGATTATCTTTGTTCGCATGTGCGGTGCAGCTGCATAATGAAAATATGATTCTCGTCTGGGGTACGAGAGGTCCCGGGTTCAACTTCAAGACAGGCCCCCATATTTCACGACAAGGTGATTTTAGATTATAATAATCAAATCTTCCTGCACTCGACAACACAACAGCAGCAACAGTATTGAAAGAAAACAAATAAGAAACTACTTGTGACAACAGCGATAAACTATAGCTATGTTCACATGGTAATGTCGTAGTTTATAAAATCATGATTAAGGTTCTGTCAATCAAGAGATGGACTCTGCCCACATGATTTCTTTCAACCTGACATCACACGGGAGGAGTAAGGTTGTTGGCTCTCACAAAATATGGTTGAGGCCTGTCCTAATAATATGGATTTATGTAGTGTTTTATAACGAAATAATGTGTCTCAGCGCTTTTAATGTGCACCATCTCCACTCCCTGGGGAGTATTCCTACCATATGGTCACCGTTAGGGAATAGGCAATTACTAATACAAAGGCTTTCATTCTACCAGGTCCCCATTTCTCTCCTGGGTATGGAGTGGCAAATGTAGATTAATGCCTTGCCAAAGGACGGTGATTTCAATGTGATGATAAAATTATTAATGTGTACCAATCACCTGAAAAAAAACAAATAGTGTATACACATAATACACCTGTAGCTAGAATGTAGGAAACCAACCTTAACAAACACACTTTACCAGGAATTCTACAGGTAAACTGGTTAAGGGGTATGAAGAAAATAAAGGATTTACATAAAACCCTGCGCACACGGAACCCAAGTCCTTATTCTTTGCGACTGTGTATTCGTGTCCACACTGATATTAGGTTGGTTTTAATAAGAGAAGAATAATGAGATGAACAAATTGGTGACAGTTTGACCAATATCTGATTATAAAATTAGGAAAGTTATGAATTTTTGAAGTTGTCATTAGTGAAACACAAGTTGGCAACACTGTGACGTATCTTGTGAACTTTTCTCCAATTTGCTCTGTACAGAAACTTTCATAAACTTTCATTTTCTCAGTTACTCATAATGGAATAGATTTGTTTCATTAAGGGGTTGTATAAATAAAAATTTGCAATAAATATATATAGGGTGGATCTATGATTGAACATTTTCTTAAGGGAAAAATATAAATGTTTGGTCATGTGACTCACTCTTTTCTCTTGTCCCGTTCGTCACGCCGTTATTTGTTATTTTTTGTTGGTGCATTTCATTTTAAAAATAGGCTGGTATATATAGAGTGGTGATGTGCGACGTCATCAAAAATCTATTTTTAGAATTTCTCAATTTTTTCGTCATTTTCCAAAAGAGCATACAAAATAATGTCCAAATGTCGAAAACGAGTTAAAAAGGTTAAGTATTGGCTGAGATATGACCATCTGAATAAAAAGATTTCCTATAGGAGCTCAGTGTTATATTGCTCTGGCTCATAATGTTCTGATCTGTCCCGTACTTCACAGTTCAAGCTTTGTGTTACAGGGCCCAGCACGTAAATTTGAGTTTGAGCTTGAGTTTATTAACAACAACAAGAACAAGTAAAATATAATGTATCAGTCATGATTACAAAAAATATAACAATATAACACAGGATAAATAACATCACACATGAATAAGATAAACATTGTTTTACAAAGTACCAGTCAAACCTGCTTTAGTGACCACCTGTCAGCAGAGACCACCTGTCTACAAAGACCACATTTTTTGTTTCCCTTGAAAATGGTTTCTCATTGAAACATGTACTAAAGGATTCTGTCTACAAAGACCACCTGTCTACAAAGACCACTTTTTGTGTTTCCCTTGGGTGGTCGCTATAGACAGGTTTGACTGTATGTTATATATAAATGAAAGAAATGATTATGTTTACACTTTTGTTGTTAAAGGGGGTACCAGAAGTTAGCACAAGTGGTAGTCGAGTCTGGTTCCCTGTCTTTGGCAAGAATATTTGGTACTATACTATATTACACATATATAACATAAACTATATAATGAAAGTAAACAAGGAAATAGAATAGTGATTTAGAATTATACCTTACTTAATATATACATGTACATGTAAGTCAAATAAAAAATACACCAGTATCAGTCACTGTTTTCCAAAAGAGAGTTTTACTCAGCTTACATTATAGGTCCTAAATATGCAGTGCAATGTGCATTATTCTGTGGTATTTTATCGGCCAGGTTTTTTCTCCAATATCAACAAAGAATTTATTAAAGTCAGAAGCAATGTCATGATCATCTGTTATTACCCTGCTCCCTCCATTTTTATGAACAGTCAATTTTTCAATGTCGGTACTTTTTCCCGACACTTTTTTACCACACAATAACTCTTTTTTAGTCTGCCACGTTTTTCTGGTGTCGTCCCTGTTTAGTTTTAAAATATCGCCAAAAATTCACTATAATAATTGCGCTTTGCATTTTTTATCACTAAAATAAGAACATTCCTGTATTTTTTTAAAAATCCTCAGATAGTGAATTAAAATTTGATATTTTATACTTCAATACAATTTTTGTTTTTTGCGTATCGACTTCAGTATACCTTTTATAGTTATCCATGGTTTTTGGGCAGTGTTTTTATTTCTTGTTGGCCTTTGTGTTATGATTGGTGCATGTTTATCACTAACTCTTGAAATAACTTGTAGAACATGTCATATGCTTTATTCAAGTCTTTTTGTTTGAAAAAAAGATCTCATCTTGCTTTTGATAATTCTTCTTGAAACTTTTTATCTTCATAGTTCTTAAAGCTACGGGTGGTAGTTCTCCTATGACACGTATCATTACTAGTATTAACTGTACAATGCTCAAAAATTACAAAGATAGGAAAATGGTCAGATATATCAGTTTCTATTACACCTGCATGAATTTTTGAAGAATTTACATTTGTATATATATATATATGCATGATCGATCAAAGAAGAAGTAAGTTTTGTATCCCTTGTGGGGGTCGTATTTAATTGCTCTTATCCTACACGATGCAATGCAGTTTGGGATTGTTTGACCTTCTAATCAGTATCTAAAAGATTGATGTTAAAGTCTTCCATCAAAATGCAATTTACCTTGTCAATTTTCAGATCTGAAATAACATTCGACAAACTATCTTGGAACTCATCCACATCAGTGTTTGGTTTTTGGTATATTATACCCACAATTACTCTTTTCTTGTCAATACTTATTACGTGCCAATTGTATTTGTCAACCCTTTTGCCCTTCTTTACACAAAAGATATAGATCTTGGACACAAACATGAATAAAAATCTTTTCAAAGTTTAGACACAGTTCTAAGGCAGCAAGAGCTATTAAGTCAACAAAAGGAGAACTATGAATTTAATTGAGCTAATATTGACATTTCGTGTCATCACAATGCACAAGTGTTGTATGTATTTGTCAACCCTTTTGCCCTTCTTTACACAAGAGATATAGATCTTGTACACAAACAAGAATAAAAATCTTTTCAAAGTTTAGACACGGTTCTACAGCAGCAAGAGCTAAGTCAAGAGCTAAGTCAACAAAAGTCAACAACTATTAATTTAATTGAGCTAATATTGACATTTCGTGCCATCACAATGCACATTGAGGCTCGTAATCACTTCCTATTAAAACGAAAGAGGAGATTCAATGAAGGTTAAGATGACAACTGATTTGTTACCTTTGTCATTGTCTGTGTGCTGTATGAAAGAATACGATCATGGTAGAAAAACTAACAAGGGAAACACTCTCGGCGGTCTCACCTGCATTACGCAATTCAATATGATGAAAAGAAGAGGTTGGGACATTATTTATAGGCAGGGACAGGGTGGCCCATTACCAGGCCCCAAAAAATGAAATCCTCTGAACATAATCAGCATTTTGAAGTGAATATTGACTACAGATCATCAGAAGAATTATTTACTATTATTTGTACTAAGATTGATAACTTGAATGAAATATGAACAAATAACAAAAATTGATTTATTAATTCTCATATTAAGTTGTAAAAACATAATCCAAGTCTACTGACCTAAAATAACCATTGACCTTGACTTTGTGACCTGGAATTTGTTTCATATGATTTGTGATACTTGATAACCCTTGGGTACAAGTTTCAAGGAATTTGAACAAACACTTTTGAAATTATGCTAAAAATTCAAAATCTTGATGTTGATGCCACATCAAAGTTAATAAGTTTGCAGACCTGAAATGACCTTTGACCTTGACTTTGTCACCTAAAAGACTAATCACATGATTGGTGATACTTGATAACCTTACATGTATGTTCAAGTTTCATTGAATAAAAACTTATACTTTCAAAATTGTATTAAAAATTCAAAAACTTAACCTTAGGTTAAGCTTTTGATGTTGATGCCGCCCCCGCCACCACCGGAAAAGCAGTGCCTACATGTATGTCTCACTTTTGCTATGCAGGCCAGACAAAAAATTTCCCCTGAAAGTTGAAAAGAATGGCTCTTCAAATGCACTCATATTCTCAATATGTGATGAGAATATACGATGAGAAATAGCCGAAGAGTGGGGAACAAAAGGTCAAGCTAAACGTGTGTTATCCCATACACCCATTTCTGTGTGCAGTGCACATGATCTTCAGCACGATTGACGGAGTCAATTTCTTTTCATTTTGACCATTACAAAGGACAACGCCTCACAGTATTTATCATGTACGCTGTACTACACAGTCAGTCTTTCCCCATAGCTTCGATACAAGACCAGTAGGTACTCATATTTTACATGATTATTTTCCCCTTCTTTCATCACTTCATCCATCAATGCCATATCTTTTGACAAACAATTTGTATGGAATACATTATTGTAGCTCCACACTTTTCTATGACGCGATACAATGTATGTGAACCGATGATTGCATATTTCAGGGTGGTTTTACATTTCACGAAGGCCACAGGGCGAGGCTGAAACAGAATGGTACAAGAAAGGATACAATTCTCCTAATCAATGGCACTGTATAGAATAACAATGCAATATGTATTCAAACTGTAAGTTGTGGATACCTGAAGTCTCCAAGTGTGAAGTGAAGAAACTGGGTGTAGCAGTTATTAAAAAGTGTCTTCTTATTTTCTAAATTAATCAGTTTTCTCTCCTGAAATTGGCAAAAATTATTCTTATTTTCCACCCTTTCATATTTTGAAAAAAAATAAATAAAGCTCATTACATGAAACAATGAGAAATAAAATTGAAAAGTGTAACTGACAAATTGCCAATTTGTACACGAAAATAGCGATTTTCGATTTCATAATGTGTTGACAATTTAGAGATTTAATTATTAGTTACATTTTTCAATTTTTCAATTCAGCAAATGTGGAAAGAGAAGGTTGAGTTCTGGGAAGAGGTGAAAAATAATTTAAAAGCGTTATCATTGTTATTTTGCAAATGTGGAAAACATCAGATAAAAAATGTTCCCTGAAAAGCATGGCTCTTCAAATGCATTAATATTCTAAATATGGCATAAGACTAAAAGCATAAAAATCGGGACGGATTTTTATGCCACATGTTTGTGTAGTCCCATATACATCTTTCTGTGTACAGTGCTTGTAACTTTACCAAGACTGGGACAAATTTCTTATCATTTTGATGATTCCAGAACCTTGCAGTACACACAAATACTTATTATGCTAGATGATCAACCTTTTCTGATCGATTCCACACCGTTTCTTTCACAATGCAATCGCATGACCAGAACTAAACTTTATATTTAAAATACAACGTACTGCATTGAAATCGACTAAAATTTTCTGTGATTTTTGCTCTTCCTGCTCATGTTCAATGTGTAATTCATAGCATTCTGGATAAAAAAGAATTATAAAGCAAAAATGTCACTAAAAGGAGACAATGTACAGGTACTGGTTAACTGAGGTTAGACGAATCTGGTAGTGGATCAAGTGGCAATGGATATAAAGGTGTTATCACCCGATCAATTATTAATGCAAAGACAATGTGCAGTTTTGCTACTCTTTTGTAAAGGGTGTTGTGGGTTCGTAACAGCTACAATGTACAATGTACACACATGTAGACGTAGATGCAAGGACTCTGACTCGCCTTCCATCGGATCCTACTGAGAAACAGAAAAAACTGAAGGAGAAAAAGACAGGGATAAGCATCTTTGAAGACCTCACCACTGCCAACTGGACACTGCTATAAAAGGCATTCAAGGAATGCAGTAACCTAGAGAGCAAAGCCCTGTTAGCATGGTCAATTGATGGCAGGATTATCGTGTTAGTGCCAGGTACAAACATAACAATAAAGAGACAAATTCACTCAAACACAACATAAAGTAACACTTATAAAAACATGTGTACATGTATCTATTATCTCATTATCTCATTATTTTTCATGTTAAAATGCCTGTGAAAATAATTGCAATGAATGTGAAATATGAATGTTTATGGAACCACAAGATATACATCAGTTATCGAGTCCAACTACAGGGCAGGATGAAGACTATGGACCAAATAGTTATTGTTATACCAATACGAGGAATTAAATTCATGTTTAAACTCTGTTAATTCTCATTCTAAAGTGTATTATACATCAAGTTACCTTCATATAAATTGCAGAGTTTGAATAAGAATTATAGTGCAATATGTTTGCTTTTAGATACTATTATGTGCAATTTTCTGCAATAGGTCTTACTGAAATTTTGACTAAAAGGTCTTAGTAAGAGTACGAGTAATCATAATTAATATGCCTGACTATGTATGTGTAATGATCAAGCTATATATGATGCAAAAGAAATATGCTCTGTTTTTAATAATTATTTTTTTAAACATACTGTACATGTAGGACCTAGCTTTAAGTGATAATTCAGACCATAACTTAGATAATGATTTTAATCCATGTATAGCTTTTTAAAATCCTTTAACCCCCCCCCCAGAAATAGTTGATATTGTAAGTTAATTAAAGAATAATAAGAGTTGTGGTCATGATGATGTAAGTGTTAAATTATTGAAAAAAGTTGTTCATATTATATGTCCTTTAAGTACAATATTTAATATTTCTTTGTCTAGAGGTATAGTACCAGATCAATTAAAACTTGCAAAAGTAATTCCTTTTTTTAAAAATGGTACTAAAGGAAATGTTTCTAATTATCGACTTATATCGTTACTCCGTTTTCTCAAATTGTTTAGAAAGAGCCGTTTATAATCGCCTTTTATTTTTTTAATAAGTGAAACATATATTATCACTGAATGTCAATATGGTTTCAGACCTGGGCACCCCACATCTAATGCAATTATACATTTTGTTTATGTTTTGAAAACTTTTGAAAATAATCATATCTAAGTGGGCCTTTCTTTAGATTTAAAAATGTAAAGCATTCGATACATTCGACCACACTATTTTGTTGAAAACAATATGTTATTATGGTATCCGTGGAGTAACATTAAAATGGTTTGAAATTTATTTAGAAAATAGAACACAATTTGTACAAATATTTAAAGTTAAGTCTAATACCGAAATACTTAGATGTGGAGTGCCTCAAGGATCCATCCTTGGACCTCTTTTATTTATTATTAAAGATAAGGTTCATTGATTTTCAAAACTATCTTTATCGTCATTATTGCAAAGGTGACACTTTGATTTGACAAGGCTATCAAAATTCAATGCTCGGAAACATTCGAAGTAATGATTATTATGAATTACAAAACGCTTAAAACAGCCCGGCATAGCACCTGAAATGCTCTCCGATCGCTGCTGAGATGTGTGACGTCACATGTTGAACATGATTTGCACAAGCAGACGATGTCCCATGACATCTCACACATTTTCAGTGCCTGTTTCGTCATCTTTTCTTCAGTTATTTATCATACTTCACTACCGTCAGGCTAAATGTTTAATGTATTGCGTCACTCTAAACCCCGCGCATGGTATTATTATGATGAAAAATGCAGCGATAAAAAATAAAGGAATCCGTTGCATGTAAACAAAATCAAGAGGTAACAAATGCGTCCGTGCTATCATTCCAGGGGGTTTTGAATTTGAAAGTGTGGTTTCTTTGATTGTTCATTAGCCCATATTCTGTGTATTTACAAACAAAAAAATTTAGTTATCAGAATCGGTTTCATATCCCTTTTTGAATGGTGTAAGATTCCATCACATTTATATACACTAAACTCATTATAATTTGAGAAATAATAGCATTGCAATTATGTTCATTCTTTATGGGATGTCGTCTGCTTGCGCAGGATTCGTTCTTATTGTGACGGCATTAAAACATCGTTATTTTTCTGGCGAATCTCTCGTATATCCCAGATGCTATGGAGGTGGTTTTATTTGTATTTTTATAAATCACCCGATATGTAGTTGACCTAAAACTTGTACGATGGCAATCTGTTAGCTTACCAGTTTCTAGTAATATGTTATTTGCCATATTTGTGATTTTCTTTGAACCCGCACTTTAATGTTAATGGCATGTTCAATGTTTCTGATAAGTTGAAGTTTAATTTATTTGCTGATGACACAAGTGTTTTTATGTCTCATTCTAGTGTCAAGGTTTTACAAGATGTTTTTAAGCGTTGAAGAGAGCCATAACTTAAGCTTTTCGACTTGCACTCATCACAGTAAAACGCAAGAATGAAACATAAAGCCGAAATCGATCAATATAAACGGAAACTGATTGGTTAACGAAAGTGCTCCGATTATTCTAGCGATTATCCCGGTATAACGGCTGGCACAAGCCTAATTTACCGTTACTTTTGATAACCAATCAGCGCTCGTTATTTTCGCGCCTTGTTCCTTTTAGTTTCCGCTTATATTGATCGATTTCGCTGTTTCATTCTTGCGTTTTACTCTGATGAGTGCAAGTCGAAAAGCTTAAGTTATGGCTCTCTTCAACGCTATTCTCTGATTTTGTAGTACTAATCATCTTTTCATGTTTTTAAGCAAGAAATTTGGAAACTTTTTAATTGTTTTTTTGTAAATTACGATTAAACTCAGTATATAGTTTTTACAAATCAAAATATTGATTTCAACAATGTCCATTTACAAGTAAATGACCATAAATTAAAGCATGTAGATAATCTGAAGTTTTTAGTTATTGTAACTAATTATAAGTTGAAGTGGCATGAGCATATAAATGTGATATGTACTAAAATAGCAAAATATTTGGTATTTTATATAAAGTTCATTTTTATCCCTTAATTTTGTTTTAAATGTTGTATCATACTTGTAATAACACCATATTTTAATTACAGTATAGTTGCATGGGCAAATTGTAATAAAAATTATATGGAAGGTTACTTAAGCTTTAAAAGAAAGCAAATACACATCATAACTCATTCTCAATATTATTCTCACTGTAATCCTTTATTCTGTAAGCTTGGAATTTTGAATGTAATCAATATACTTTTTCAATGGTCATTTGCCAACTTTTTTATCAACATGTTTTAATTTGAATTGTGATGTGCATCATTATAATACTAGAAATGCCCTAAATTATCACCTCCCCAAAATAAGAACGACATGTATGAAAAATTCACTATTTTTTAAAGGACCAGTATTAAATATGGAAAAGTATACCTCTGGAAATTGGAAAATGCAAAACTCTCAATCTTTTCAAAATGGAATATAAATGATTTCTGTTAAATAAGTATAATAATCAGTAGAATAGCAAGGACAACTTTGACACTTTTGTCAAAGTAAATTTGTTACACTCTCTTGTTAGTGTTTTTTTTACTCTGATTGTACATGATAGGATCTTTATTTTTTTAATTATTTTCTTCCTGTAGGTGTTTGTTTAGGGATAGGCTTTCATAGGACTCCCTATTTTCTGCCTCTCATAAATTACCATTGTAATTTTTATGACTATCTTGTTCTTTAAAAAAAAAAATATATCATTCCATTCCGTATTTGTATGTTTTAAATGTTTTCATGAAGAGTGTTGAATAAACTTTGAATTGAATTGAATCCTATGAGAGACAGCGTGTTATTATGGTTATGATAATAATTATATAGTGAGTTAATAGTATAGCATACCTTACAATTCCAGGAAATCATGGATAGAATACCATGATCTTGTACATATATATATTGATACATGAAGGTTAACATGAGACTATATTTTACATGTTTCTTTCGAATTTCCCTTCTACTACGTGTACATGTACATGTAAGTGTTAATTCCTTTCACCAAGTGTGTACAAATGTATAAAGCTGGATAGTACTACAGGAGTACATGATGTAAACTTACCCGTAGAATTTCTTGACTGTCTGTAATAGACCACAAATTGTTACCTTACAAGTCTCAAAAGTTACCCTTTAAGCCTTATTTGATATGACATGGTAAACTGCCTCAAATACAAAAACAAAACAAAAAACATAGAAACAAAAAACAAAAAAACAGACAAAACAAATGAGCAAACGACTTAAAACCAAAAACAAATTACAGTTAACACTACTCCAAAATGGTTAAATGTACACAGTTTTGGTAAACCCTCATAAAACTTTTCATCAGGTTTGATTAACAAATGATCTTGCACACGATACATGTACATCTTAAAGGCAGTAAATTTTGCAGACTTGTGCAAACTTCCATGAAACTTGGTGAGTGTTTAAAATACATGTACATGTATATCCTACAGTTATCTTGGGTGGAATTTTACAGTCATAGGTTCTGAAACTTCTTTGTCAGAAATGAAATTCTAGCGCTGTTCATATTGCTGCAGAAGGAAGCTATTCTCAAATCAACAGATATGAAGGTCAAATTAATTTTGAATTACGTAGAATATTTTTTTAGTCTAGAAAATAAATAACTAAAGTAAATATTTATCTACTGAAAGCCAGTTTCCATATTTTTCATTTGATGGGAGGTCCTACATGTACGTAATAATAGACCTCTTCAAAATACTAATGGATTCAGGGAACGTCTTTAATAGGTCTCCTGGAATTTAAAAATGAAATTGAAAAGTGGATTTGAATAATGGAATTGAATATTTGAAATGGTTATTTGTATAGATTAGATTATTGGACTGGAATGGAATACTGCAATTGTATAATGGAAATGATTGGAACTAGTTATTGGAATGGAATATTGGAACTGATAATATGAATTATACTGAAACTGAATACTGAAAGGAAAATGCAATCTTAATGAAAACTGCTCTAACAGAAAGCAGAAAAATCAGAGAAGCAGACTGGTGAAAATTTGAATGAAATTGGAAAGTTATACAAATTTTAATGTTGTAATCACTATACATTTCGGTAGTCACTTCAAATTGTTGAATTAGTAACGTCACTGTGAAGTGGTGGACAACTCTCCAATTGTTTCAACACATAAAATGACTAACATGTCAATTTCCAAAATGTATGACTCAGAAAGGTTTTTTTCTTCTTCTTTTCATAGGACCTATTATGCTATCCATAATAATGCCCCAAGGGAGAAGGCACTGAAAGAAAAACAGAAAGTAGTTATATTTTTGTACACAACAAATGGGAAAGCTGTCCATGACTACGTCATAATTCACTGACCACATTGCCAATTTGAGATTTGCATAGATTTAGTGATCTCATATTTAAAAAATTAATGACTCTCTTATCATTGGTCTGATATATATATTTCAAACTTTGGTCATTCTGTTTATCTTTAGTCTGCTCTCATACAAATGAACTTGTTAATACAAAGGTTGTGTTTGAATCGAACGCCTTACCATCCTGCCGTGTCCTCAATGTCCTTGATGAAAGTCCCACCCTGATGTTTACACTTGTTACGGCAAGCCTTGAACTCATCTGTGCCTGGTTCCTTGTAGATGACGTACTTCTCGTTCTCAGAACGATTGATGAGGTTGATACCATCTTTAAGGCCTTGCGTCTCATTGGCTGATAGCTTAAGAACCGTGACCTGTTCCTGTTCCATCTTAGGGATGTGGCCTCTTTACACATATACAGGGGTAACTACAAAAATGAAAGGAATGATAATATTAGGCTTGTACATGTATAAGCCATGCATCCATGTAATTGGGCGATTCAAATTGGAGAGGACCTCACAAGATACATCAGTGTTGCCAATTTGTGTTTCACTGATGACAATTTTAAGACCTCAAACCTTTCATACTTTTAATTGGATATTGCTCAAAATTTCACTAATTTGCTTCACACGTTTATCTGCTTTTAGGTTTATCAAAACCAGCTAACTACATGTATTAGGGTTGACTTCCCCTATAAACATCCCGCAGGTGGAATTTCTACTAAAACATGCATACATTAATAAGTCCTCACAGGGAGGGCTCCCCCATGACAAACCAAATTAAACTTGATGAAATATGCAGAGGTAAACAGTGGCAAATGTTTTTATGATGACAAACATGTAGAGAGTATTTATACATGTGTATGCTAAATTATGCTTCACATCTCCACATCTTTATAACATGAGATAAGTGAATACGTAGGACCTTTCCTTTGCGCAGTTGTCACTCTTTTACAAGTAAAAGTGATTGATCATGTCATATCTGAAAAAGCCTTAAGGAAATATATGCATGATAAATTTACGATCTTAGTAGTTTAGTACACATCCCTACCCTTTGATCCGTTGATCCCAAGGGTTCCTGATCCAAATATCGAGTTAGAAAATGATGTCACTCCTTCTGTTGCCTCAGAAGCTGAATAATAATAATAACAATAACAATAATGACAATTACATTAATAATAATGATAATAATAATAATAATAATAATAATAATAATAATAATAATAACTATAATAACAATACTAACAATAATAATAATAAAAATAATAATAATGATAACAATTATTATAATAATAATATTAATAATAATATTCATAACAATAATATTAATAATAGTAATATTAATAATAATAATAATAATAATAATAATAAAAATGATGATAATAATAAAAACAACAACTACAAAGACTTTGTACGACGTTAGTGATTACTGTAAGCTCGTGAGTATACTTAAGAAATCAGGTTTTTTTGTTTAGGATTAACAAAAAATCTTTAATAATAAATGTGAACCTCTAATTCTTTTTGAAGAATGTATGCATTTCAAGAATTCTTTTATAGGATGGTTTAAAAAAAAGGTCCATTTGATGTAGCTGAAGGGATGATTAGAAACATTTTCATATTAAAAGGATGTTCGTCAAGGCTCCAGACTGTCACTTATTAGCTTCATTATTTATCTACAGTATATGGCAAAAGTTGTAGCAAATTACATTCCAGCAATAGCTTCAGTCTTATCTTCAAGTGCACCATCACAAAAAATAAAGAAAGAAGAGGAAACATGCACCATCACTACAGCCACTAATAAAAATTATCTGTTTAATTATGAAAATTAAAGAGAGCTCGTCACCAGGGTCTCGTCTTATAAAGAGTTGATATCAATCACAACTATGTACATAACAGATAGGAGACTGCAAACTTGTGATTGGTTGGAAGACTTGCGATTGATCAATGGCAACTCTTTATAAGACAGGGCCCAGGTGTGGTAATTAATGGTGTGCTAATTTCTCTTGAAAATTTGCATTTGGCAGTACTGTTGCGAGGCTCTCGATGGGAGCTGCAAGATGGGGATGGTGTCCTGATGGCCCTGAATCGTTTCTCACTCTCGACAACCAGGTTCGAATTAAGTCTAGATACTGACCTGGGAGGCCTAAAGACAGGCAAACTGTGCGTGGAACACGAATGTGTTGGCACTCTCAAGTAAGAGAGGTGAAGAGGGGGTGTATGGCACGGTCTGATTATCAAAGAAAAGGACGAAAATGGTAGGAGAGAGAGTTGGGCAAAATGGAGAGGGGACTGAGGTAGGGGCATATGGGGAAAAGGAGAGGGAGGAGGGAGTGGTGGGGGAGGGGTGAGAGAGAGAGAGAAAGAGAGAGAAAGCTCTGTTAGGTATTGTCCATAAGCTTCTTGACAGGAAAAGGTGAACATGTACTACCACAATGCTCATCAGAGATGAAATTAGCCGACAGTTTCTGTATAAAGCATTTTGTGGAAAAGATCTCAGAGATTTGAAATGCTCTGCCCCTGGACCCCACCGAGAACGCCTCAAGTTTACGCACTAACAGTGTGCCACGCAAAGTTGGCATCACCCCTTTTTTTTTAATACTGGATCCGCTGCTGAGAAATTTATAGTTTCCATTTCCTCTGAGTAATGTATAAATTTTTGCTCGATCAGTCGCCGCAAATTTAAAGTTGATAATCTGGTATTGTGCAATAAGTCGTATGATGTTGCTCTCCTAGCAATTCATCAAAGAAAAAAAATGGCATATACATTGTAAGAGGCATTTTGAAAGTTTTAAGAAAATTCCATCAAATTCCAGGAAATGTGGCATCTATTTCAGGTAAATCTATTTGACGAGTGGAAGCACTGGCCCGGGAGGCTTTGCTTTTTTAAACTTTAGCAATCCCTAGATCAGATAAAGACCTAAAACGAACCTCATTTTCTTCAGTATACATGTAGAAGTGTCATTACTGTAAAGGAGTAGATTTTCTGAGTCTGAAACAAAATTGAGTAATGTTCGAGTCATGTACAGCTTTCCTCAGTATAGAAGTGTCATTGATTTCACTAGACTAGATTTCACTAGATAGCGTACATGTACATGCTGGGCTTTCAAAAGTTTCTGAGCCCTTTATTTATTTATTCATTAAATCACCGTGTGCAATCAAGCAATAGACATTTGTGCAAAGGTACATCATGTATGCACCACTACTCTGTACTTCATTCATGGAGTGTTAGGTACATGTAGGCCTACAGTGTACATGGTTTATTACAATGCAATGCTAACAAAAGCGTGTGAAGCATAATTCCTATTATTGTGTCCTCCTTTCTAGCAGCTTCAATGCTTCTTACAGGAAACTTAGGAGAAAAATGAGAGTCACAGTAATGCAGAATGAATATGTGATGAATTTGGTATTGGGAAGACATGAAACTTTTTTAATTTCTCAAAAGGGTGCAGTGTCTTTAAAAAAGGGTGCAAAACACTGCTCGCTGGGGGTAGACTGACAAAAGAGTTAATGAGTATTGTTCTCAATAGGGCGAGGGTGATATAACTACCTAGGTATTTACAATTTAACTGGTAGACTAACGTTAGCTGAATCTATGTATAGATCTATAGTATACCTTTCGGCTTTACCCTCAGCAATGAGTAACAAAACTTGGCCAGAAGTATATGAACATGTATGACTAAGTAGCTCATCTGATGACTGTGCAAACACATGTACAGGTTCCCCCCCCACAAAAGGCCATAAATCTTCAGACTTTAAAATCATGTACCGTTTTGGTAAGCACTTAAAAACTTTTCATCAAATTTCTTTCATTTTGGATGATACATACATGTACATATAGGAAGATATAGTTAGCAATACTAAAACGCTGTGAAGCTTTTTCCTCCTCCAGTGAACTATTGAAATATGGCTTTTAAGAGATGATTTTGTTTTCTGAGGCTAAAATACCTCTAGTCAAGAGACAAGAGGTACAGTATATCAGTGTTTTATCATCATTTCCTTTTATTTATCTTCAGCTTAGTTAATCTTGGTTCAAGAATAGATGAAATACATTTACTTAATTAAGTCTCGGGTAAAGAATGTAATTTTTGTAAAGTGGACGTGTGGAAAAAATTATGACAGACAAACGACTGTAAAAATAACTAACGCGTCAACTTCAAGTCAAGCACCTACAGAGTACATGTACATCTACAAGTACGTGTACCTAGGCATCATCATTTTCCTTTCAAGCCGTTTTCGATGCCTGTGTAAAATTTGTTCAACATTTTCCTGTTGATCAAGATACTTTGAACTTAATTACGAGCAAGTATAGAGCCTGGGAAAGGTTATGTATATATGAGAGATAAAACTCAGGATAAGATAAAGATCTATAATAGATTCCTGTTGATAAAGATACTTTGAAATCAATTACGAGCAAGCATAGAGCCTGGGAAAGTAAAACTCAGGATAAGAAAAGATCTACATGTACAATAGAGCGAGGAATAAAGTTGAGGCTGCTAGAAGGCTTTGCCAAAAGCAGTATGAATATAAAATCCTAAAAGAGGTGAAATCTAACTCAAAAAGATTTTGACAGTACGCCAAATTAAAGACTTAAGTTAAAAGTAGAATTTATTCCACCTTCATCACAGGATGGAACTGGAAATTATATTTCATTGGTAGAATTAAATGAAGAGAAATCTAATGCTTTATTGAAGCAATTTTCTAGTGTTCTTACTGAAGAGCCTGATGGGCCACTCCCGTTTTGGACAGTGGTTATTACTGAGTAACGTGTTTTAGCCAAACTAGAAAAATTGAATGTGTCAAAATCACCTGATCCAGATGGGTTAATTACACCCACGTGTTTTAAATTTAAGTGAATTAGCACCCGTTCTTGCAAAGCCCCCGAGCACCATTTTCTCAAACTTACTTCGTGTTAAAATGGCTGGATCATGACAGGGCCAGGGTGAGTTGGCATCAAATTTGTACATTGCAGGTTCACTACTCCAGTAGGCCTACTCGTCCAAACTGTTTTCAAAACTGTACTCTGTAGACACTGGGTACATTAACTACATGTACATTAAATCATCATTTAAACTATTGCAAGCTCATAGACCTCATCCCTGAGGTTGGACTCCATGACTTTACTACATGCAATTACATGCAAGGCTTATTGGCCTGTTATTTGATGAAAGTTTGCGGGCACCTTTCTTGAATACTGCACTATTAAACATTGGCCTTTTCCCAGATACATGGGACAATGCCTGTTGCAAGTTAGTTCGAGAAAGTGATAAAGCTCGACTTGTTACTGTTAGTTTTACAGTCATTTGTCTGTTAAGTGTTATAATTTTTGTCCACACATCCACTTTACAAAAAGTCTTTTCCTTAAGAAAATGTATTTAATCTATGTAGTCTCTAGAAAAGCAGAAGTTAGAACCAAGCAAGATTAACTAAACCATAAAGATGTAGGCCTATGATGTAAACTGAAGATAAATTAAAGAGACCTCTACTCTAGAAGTACAAGGAAATGCCATAAAATAAGGCATCAAAAATTCAAACACTGCACTGATAAGTGATATAGCCTAGGCCTACTGTAGATCTACCTCTTGACTAGAAAGTAGAGGTACCTCTTGACTAGAAAGTAGAGGTATTTTAATTTTAGCCTCAGAAAACAAAATAGTCTTATGCCATATGTTATGGTCCCCCATGCCCATCATCATCAGAGTAGAAATTAGAATTTTAAGAAGCACATTGAGTTGACTTCAGCAATAGCGGTAGGCCTACTAGTAGTAGTACTACAGTGTACGTGTGATGCCGGGTGTGATGTAACTCCAGCCAGGCCAACGGATAGAAAGGAGCTAACAGTAACAAGTAACGTAACACAATGCACAAAGACGGTGAACACACGACGAAGATATGGTGAATATTTATCTCACAGAGACAAACAGGGGAGTTTTAGATAACATGTTTGACAAAAATGGTATAAACCAACTTTTAAAACTTACGTTCCACAGTTTGATTTTCCAAATGAGAAGAATTGCACATACAAATGAGATTTCCTTGAGATGAGATGGATGGATCTATCGTCACACCTACATATACATTGTCGATCTCTGTCTGCGCGCGCGAGCTCGAGCACAAACGTGGCGCGCGTTGACGGGCGCGCGGGTCACGTACAAAGAAAGCTTGAAGAGCGTGTAGGGAAATTATTAGCCGACCTCAAAGGGGAAAACCCGTCAGGCTTGATATTAAGTTGGTTTTGATATAATTAAAAAAGCAGAAAGATAAGGGAAACAAATTAATGAAAGTTTGAGCAATATCCCATTAGAAATAGGCAAGTTATGAATTTTTGAAGTTGTCATTAGTGAAACACAAATTGACAACACTGTGACGTATCTTGTGAGCTCCTCTCCAATTTGCTCTGTGCAGACAATTTCATAAACTTTCATTTTCTTAGTTATTGATGACGGAATAGATTTGTTTCATGCAGGTGTTGTATGAAACATATTTTTGCAATAATTATATTTAGGGTGAATGTATGATTGAACATTTTCTTAGGGGAAAGTATAAATTTTTGAAGTTTCTTAGTACATGTATATATAGGACGAATGTTGCCGATTTGTGTTTGATTGATCGCACCTTAAAAAATGTACAACTTTCTTATTTTTAACCGGCTTTCGCTCAACCTTTCATTGACCTGTTTCTCTCATTTTTCTGCTTGTATTTCATGGCTGGCTTCCCTAGATAGCTCAGTAACCTACTATAAAAGAAAGCGAACAAAATCATCCAAGCAGATTGAAGAAATTTGAACGAAGTAGGGTAAAAAATGAAAAAATTATGAATTTTTGAAAGTTGGAATTACGTATATAGGCACCCTAAATAATATTGTCTGAATCGGTAGTGTCATCGTGATGAAGTTCCGGACAACTTTTCCATTTGTTCGAACACAAACATGATGACTAAAATGTATGACTCAGGAGGGTCTTTTCTTTCTTAGAGAACCTCTGATAATATAATATACACACAATCTAGTTTAATTGGGCCATGCCCCAAGGGAGAAGGCGCTTAGGAGAAAAATCCGAGCAAAATAAACAAATAATAGTCTATCTATCGTAACACCCTTACATCATTATTACGAGCAGCTAAAACGAATTACTTATCTAGACAATTCCAAATTCACAGAGGCGATGCGAAGAGTAGCCTACGTATAGAAGGTCATAAATAATGTTTTAAACTGGCAAAACAATCATAAATCGAAATTACCATCCATTACTAACATAACTTTTAATGAATCCGAAATACAAGACTCCACAATGACAGCTGAAACCTTTAAACGACTATTTTGTCAATATTGGCCCAAATCTTGCCCGGGATATTTCCGAATCTGATATTAAATTTCACTCGTTTTTAAAAGGACCACATGGCCAATCAATGTTTTTCCCCAGTTACTACCAACGAAATTATTTATGTCGTTAATAGTATGAAAACCAAGAAAAGTTCCGGCCGCTAACGTTATTTGAATTTTCTATTGAAAAAAAATTATCAACGAAATTCCTTTATCTTAATTTTACTCTGACGAACGGAACAGTTCCCAATAAAATGAAAATGGCTATATTAATCCCCAATTTTCAAGAAAGGTAACAAGCATTATATTGGAAAATATCATCCTAGCATCTCGCTCTCAACCTCTTTCTCAAAAAATTCCTGAAAAAATGGACGATTCTCGTACTGTCGAATTCCTAATAATTTTAATGTTTTGTCAAGTTCCCAATTTGGTTTTTCGGAAAAAATTCAAATATCCATGCATATTACTGATGTTTATCAACAAAGTAGCCAAAGCCATAGATGATTTTCCCCACACATTCGGTATCTTCCTGGACTTCTCTATTCCTTCGATTCCACCGATCACGAGGTTCTTCTCCATAAAATTATGATCTCATTACAGAATTCGTGCATGGGAAGGCCTTGGAGTGGTTTTGAAATTACCTTACTGAAATGAAAAGCGTTACATGTGGAGTGCCACCGGGATCTTTACTTGCGTGTTGTTTGTACTTTATATCAACGACTTCCTTTTATTTGCTGATGATTCGAACATTTTCCTTTGAAATAAAATTCCCCAAATCCTTTTTAATATAATACACCACGAACTAAACACTGTTATAAACTGGATCCAATCAAACAAGACTATAGTAGTCAATTAGTATAAACAAGACAAACTTCATTTTATTCAGTAGGGCCTACTACAATTTATTGCACATTAAATTGACCAGGACCAATATTACTAAACTATTCAATTCTCGCTCTGTAGTCGAAACAACTACATTCCTGAGGATATTATATCGACAACAAACTAACATGGAAAATACGCATAAATTTTATCAGCACACTGTCTTAAATCGAGAAATACAGGTGTCATATGGGCAAACTTAAAATCTCAATTCCCAATACCCATGTCTCGCTTACTTTGTACTCTACAGTCTACACTAATCTTACCTTATTAGAACACTGCGGAATACTTGCGTGGGGGAACAATTCTATATTTCTCATCAACAAACTTTCTCTTATACAAAACGAGCTATCAGAATAATTAACAACACAAGAAGTCGAGCCCATATACATCTCCACCCTCAGCTTTACTTATGTAAACTCCTGAAGATACACGGACTCTTTTTATTCAACTCGGGAATATTCATGTTTCAACTCACAAAACGTTAGCTACCCGATCCCATGTCTTCTTTGTTTGTTATGAATTATTCAGTTCAGTGGACTTAATAATAAATGGATTTTCAGTCGGCAGTGGACTGAATAATATTTTATTCATAACAAACAAAGAAGGCGCTCCTATCCAACGCCGCAAAGCCATTTTTTAGGTACACAAAGATTCCGAAGTAAAATGTAACGCTAAAAACGATGCCACCGACTGATTTTTGAATATCGGTGCCAAAAGTGCAAAAATTTTATGTTTTAGGGGCCCTCCCGTGCTTTTATGCATTTTAGAACACATCATTTTGGCTGAAAATGTTCGTTTGGTGTAAAGAAAAAAAAAGACCCACTATGAATAATACAGTGAAATATGTTAGGCCTATAAATATATATACAGAAGACCACAAGGGCCCTGGCGTTGCTCTTAAAGGGCCCAAAGGACCAGCAACCCAAGACAGTCAGCATAATTGATTTAAACTACTTTCTGGGGTAATAGGATCACATCAAAATGTCTATTTCGGTATCAAAATACAATGATACATTGTGGGTATTAGGCTTTTGATAGCCAAATATGACTGTCTCCAGTACCCAAAATCTAATTTTATGATTTACTAAGTAATGTCATTCAGTACTCAAGGTACAGCTAGCATGCAGATGTATAAAACAGTTAACCCGTTGACTACTGCATTGTGAAAGTCCTGTATGCTTAATACAGGGACAACCAGGTTCCCGTAAGTAAAGCGTTAATATATTTGCTGTTGTGTCATGAATTATGACGTTAGATCGTAGTCATAGTCAGGCAGGGCGAATTAATTTAATTTGTGCCTAATAATAATTATAAGCGCCTACTTAGTGAGTCATTCATGGCTCAGGTATGGCTCATGAATGAATCTTTCATGAATAATTAGCATTAATTAAAAGCCCCTTCGACTTATTCCGTCTTTATAATTAGCCTTGTTCCTCTTTGATTTGATTATCAGAAAAGAGGAAGTTTTTAGGGGCTGCAATGTGATGATTTTATTTAATCGTTGCATCCTCTACCATATTCTCTTCACTACACATCCCATGATGCACCACATCCATAGACCAATCGCAAAACACTCCTTTAATAGTTAGCCGCCATATCACCACCACGCATACACTTTGTTGACCAATCACAAACAAGACAGTCTTCATTAAAAATCATCAACTTGCAGCCCCTAAAAACTTCCTTTTTCTGACAATTAAAGAGGAACAAGGCCAATTAAAGACGGAAAAAAAGTTGAAGGAGCTTTTAATTAACTTGCTAACTAGTTATGAATGGTTTATTTCTGAGTCATGAAGGACTCACTCATTAGGTGCTAATTAATTCTCCATGTCTTGTTAGACTATTATAACTACTTAAGATATTCGATCATAATGCATGAGAACATTGGATTATTGAGTACATCTCACCTTGTACATAATAGATTGCAAGATAATTATGTAGGCCTATATAGTAATGAGAAACAGACCAATGCGACATACAAGTCATGTACTATTTGTAAAATAATGGAAAATGAAACATTAGGTAATAATTCAACAATTCCCTTATAACAGAATTTAATAAACTGATAACCCTTGTAGTCTTAAAAATACTATTTTTAACAATTACAAGTTCTATCAATAATGCTAAATATATTACTCATTGCGGATGTAGTATCGAAAATAATATCGCTAGTGATATTCGTTTGTCTCGCAATGTGGTCAATAAGGGATCTAAAAGATCACGACGTTTCGTGCACCGCTGGGTTTTACAGACGTTTATCAATCAGATATGATTATTTACGTCTGGGGACCGACCTTTAACGTCACCATCCGAAAGACGTGACTCAGTTTCGAACCTGCGTCCTCGGCTGAATCAGTTTGTAACTGCCACTGTTAGCTGGATTACAGGCGCACGCCACAACGCCTAGTAATGTAAGCAAGGGTGTTTTATACTCTACGCGAGGACCGGCGCGGCGGTCAATAATTCGATCGATAATTGGAACAATAACGCACAAGGCCTATTGGCCGACGCACAGCTCGGTGCTCGACCAATCAGCAGGCCGCGCTGGTTCGGCTAATTATGCACAAGGCCTAATGGTCGACGCACACGGTGCTTGACCAATCAGCAGACCGCTGGTTCGGCCTGCTGATTGGTCGAGCACCGTGTGCGTCGGCCAATAGGCCTTGTGCGTTATTGTTCCAATTATCGATCGAATTATTGACCGCCGCGCCGGTCCTCCCGTAGAGTATAAAACACCCTTGCTTACATTAGTTTTTATCACCTGACGAAGTGTTGCAGCGGCGCACGAAACGTCGTGATCTTTTAGATCCCTTATTGACCACATTGCGAGACAAACGAATATCACTAGCGATATTATTTTCGATACAAGTTCTAGTGCAGCCTTTTGTAGGCATTGTATCTAACAAAACATAGAAAAACATTTGGTGACATGTTAAATATTTGTTTGTTTACAAAATAATTGCACGTCACTATACCTGGCAAATGGGTCAACTTCTTTCAGAAATCACCCTTTACCATATTTCACTGTATTGTTCATAGTGGATTTTCTATACCAAACGAACATTTTCAGCCAAAATATGTGTTCTGAAATGCATAAAAACATTGGTGGCCCCCTAAAACATAACATTTGGGCAAAAATCAGTCGGTAAGTGGCATCGTTTATTGCATTAAATTTTACTACGGAATCCGCAATAAAAATTTAGGTGAACACCATTTCCCCCAAGGAGCCGTCTGTGTACCTAACTATTTTAATCACCTTCCACATACTCGAACAGCCTTCGCATATACAATACAATGCGTATAAAAAAGTGTAAACAACTTTGGTAGCTCCAATTAAAAAGTCATAACCAATATGACTTTGAAATTGATTTCATGATGAAGAGTATCTAATTTTCAATCCAATAATACCCTATTTATAATATTTGTCCCATAGGTGAATGAGCGCACCAAAAGTGTTGTCAAAATCGCCTTGTTCCAAGTTTGGGCTTGTATGCATGTGCTTCTTTGGTCTTAAATCCTTTTAAAAGTTAAATTATGCCTCGTTCTTCAGTGCTCCATTGTTTAAAATGATACAATGTATATTTAGGCTTTCACAGCACCTTGTTTCAATCTACAGAATAACCTTTAATTATTTTAAACAGCCTACTAACTTCTTGTTTCATGATATCTAAGTTATCTCTGCTGTCTTGTCCACTGCGCCATTTCACACGCGTAAGAAGCCTAAGGTGTTATCTCGAATAGCGAATAAAAACTCAAGGGTTTCTAAACTCAAATGCAAGAAAGAACACATATTATGACGATGAATATCAAAGAAATTGACAGCAGACTTTCATTAAAAAAGATAACATCAGAAATAAACTTTATCCATTTTGTATCACTCAGTGAGAGGGTTAACTTAAACAAGGGATGCGAATGAAGTCAAGATTTTACTCATCATATTAACGAAGAGAATAAGTTTTGCTCGTATTAAGCATTTCCTTGAGTTTGAGTTGATGTTAACCCATTTTTTCAACTGCCAACTGCCTAATAGTCAATGTAAATAATTGAGCAATTGTTTTTTAAATGAGATAACACACAAATAAAGGCTTTTGACCTACAATCATTGCTTCAGCCCAAGCTTAATACAAGAGGGTCTTGACAATACTTATTGAAAAGCCTGCTGTTCAGTCATCCTTGTCAGCACAATTAAAAAAAAATGGTATCATCAGACAGGGTATTAGTTCTTCTTTACAATGAAATATGATTCAAGGTAACATAGGTTATAACGTTTTAACGAGAAACTACCAAAGTTGGGTACACTTTTTTTTTAATACGCACTGTAAAATCATTATAGTCACTGGACCACTATTCAGGCGCGGATCCAGGATTTCTTAGGGGGCCCAAATTTGAAATTATGCGAGCCAAATATTGGTACTTAATGGTGACCAGCAGTGGCGTAATGAGCAAAAACGGTTTTTTTGGGAGACAAAAAATCCGCATCACCCCACTCTTACATGAAGGCCCCGGGAGACTAAAGTATTTACGATCAGGTAGAGCGTAGCGAAAATTGGCGTGGGGTCTAGGGGCCAAGTCCAGGCGGGGGTCAAGGGACGGAGCCACCGGAAGCTCAGGGAGTATGGGCATTTAATTATGGTCAAATGAGCATAATGTTGATACCTTATTTGTGACACTGGCAGGACACTAATTGGTGTGGGGTCCAGGGGCGGAGCCCCCAGAAGCTCAGGGGTTTCAGGCATGTTAGAATGGTCAGATAAACGTTCAGGGGACCGCCCCAGGGCCCCTGGTGGGGTCGAGGGGGCGGAGCCCCCCGGAGCTCAGGGGTTTTAGGCATTTAATTACTGTCAGATGAACATATTTTGATACCTTATTTGTGACACTGGCAGGACACTAATTGTCGTGAGGTCTAGGGGGCGGAGCCCCCAGAGGCTCAGGGGTTTTAGGCATTAAATCACCGTCAGGTTAGCATCCAGGGGTCCGCCTTAGGGCCCTAGGTGGGGTCCAGGGGGCAGAGCCACCGGAAGTTCAGGGGTTTTAGGCGTTTAATAACCGTCAGATGAGCATCCAGGGGCCTACCTTAGGGTCGTAGGTGGAATCCAGGGGGCCCGCCTAAGAGCTCTTGGCTGGGTCCAGAGGGCAGAGCCCCCGAAAGCTCAGGGTTTTAGGCATTTAATCATGGTCAGATGAGCATATTGTGATACCTCATTATTTTGTGACACTGGCAGGTCACTATTCTTTCTTTCTTTTTTCTTTCTTTCTATTTCTCTTTAATATACTCTTTTTTTTAAGGTGGAGCTCGAGGCCCCCGAGCCCCGCCGTTTTTGCGGGCCCTGACATATAGGCCTATAAAATAATAAGCATATTTCTTGCCTGACTGTAAATTAGGAATTTGTCATTTTCCAACAAACGCATAAAGAAGTATAATTTACTAAAAAGTGAGGAAAAATTTCGGGAAATTATGTCATTTCAGGAAATTATGTCATTTCAGCAACATTTGTAAATCAATGGTATTGAAATGAAAAATAAACCACGTTTGAATATTACTGCCCCCCCCCCCCGATCTACACCTTGTTGGCGGGAAAATCGCAACTGATCTCCCCTACCTTTTTCTTTCTCTTTTTTTTCTTTCCCTTTCTCTCCTCTTTCCCTTTCCCTTCTCTCTCCTTTAGGTTTGCTGGAGGGTGGGGGGGGAGGCAAGGGCCTATCGCCCCCTCCCGATCCACACGTTGTTGGCGGGATTAATCGCAACTAATCTCTCCTTCTTTTCACCCTTTTATTTTCTTCTTCCTCTTTTTTGTTCCCTTTTAGCTCTCCTCTTCCTCTTTGCCTTCCTTCTCTCTTTTTGTTTGGCGGGAGCGGGGGAGAGGCAAAGGCCTTTGCCCCGATCCACAACTTGTTGGCGGGAAAATTGCAACTGATATCCCCCTTCTTTTTCTTCTTCTTCTTTTTTCCTTCCCTTTATCTCCTCTTTTCCTTTTTTCTTTCCCTTTCCTAATTCTTTCTCTATTATTATTTTTTTGATTGGGGGGGGGGTGGAGCAACAGCCTGGGAGGCAAGGCCCTTTCGCCCCCCTCCGATCTCCTTCTTTCCCCCTTTTCTTTTCTTCTCTCCTCTTCTTTCTTCTCCCTTTCTCTCCTCTTTCCCTTTCCCTTCTTTTCCTTCTCTCTCTCTCTCTCTCTCTCTCTTTTTGCGGGGCAAGGCCCGCTCGGCCCCCCCTCCCTGGGGCCGCGCCTGTGGAATGAACTCCCGTCAGAATGATGTAATAAATACCGGCTTGCTGTACCTGTAAACGCAAATCCAAAATGTTCCTTTTAAAAACTTACGTAATTCATCCCATGGCTCCCTGATATATAACGCTTTTTTGTTTTTTTTATTAGTCATTTGTCTTATTTTCGCCATTCTCGTTTTTTCTTCTGTTTTTTTGTTCTAAATATTTATTGAACATAATCTACATGCTCAATTGACTGCTCTTATTTAAAAAAAAAGCAAATCTACAATTTACAAGCTTAGCTTTTCACTAGATCTTCCCATATTTTCACTACAAAATTTTGTCTGATTTCAGTTTAAATACCATGCAATTGTATTTATATCTCCGTATGGTATTTCGACTGTATTATTACTTTCATAGCCTGATATTATTGTATGTATTTTTACACCTATTGAAAGAACAATTGTTTTCATTCTTATTGTTTATTGCTTATGATTTATGTAATGAATGTACTATGAGTGTGAATGTAAAATATGAAATAAACGAAACTGAAAGAAAACCGAAAGTTATGAAAGTTGTTCTACTCGTCAAACGGAGAGTTTGCCGAGATTACGTCACAATACAGTGACCAAATTGCCAATATGAAAATTACCATAGATTTAGTGATCTTGTTTCTTTTTCATAATTTTCTTATTATTGGTCCGATTTATTAAAAACTTTCCATAATATTTCTCCTACTTTTCGCTTTCGTACAAAGAAATTATTACATTTGGGGTTCGATTGCCCAGAGAATGAAACCCTTCATTGTAACCTGCGTCATTATGTAGAGGACAGTTAAACTCACATTTTCATACAACAATCAGGTTCATAGGATCTGTATATTCACTTCCAAAATAAGAAGGCGGTTATCGTCTGCTATAAGTTCAGATAGAAGCCGCCATTATGACGTATTTGCTGTGTACTCCGCTCTAGCTCAGCTGACATGCATGCATGCATGCACTCATGGGAGGATGCTGTCCTATTTGGGGTTTTGTAAAGTCTATAATGGCTACCACAAGCAGCCATATTGGAGGACAAACAATAGATACCTGTGCATCAGACTATGAAAAGTCATAGTTTCAGTTGCACGGGTTTGCTATTGTTTTGCACTCCAAATACGGCTGCTTGTACTGGGAACCCTCTCCAGTAAACTCTATAGCCTATAAACTTGCTCGAGATTGTTGTGTTCCTTTTTTTTTTTTACTGAGCTTTGCGCATGGCTTGTCTTGTGTCCGCTCACAATCGTGTTTGATTGATCTCTTTATAATGCATGTATTATTTGTCAGGCTCGATTGCTTTTTAGTGTTCTTTCATCATCACTCCCCGCTTGCTTGAACACCTATTGATAAATGTGAATTAGATTTGGTTCAAGGTCTCACCTCCCTGCTATGATCGATATGTTGTTCTCATCCATTGTATATGTAGACGCACCGACCGACCCGGGTTCATGCACTGCCCCGTTTTTATTGACACTTGGTTATACAATCCATACTTGGGTGCAATCTCTTTGTTGCTGACACGGTGTTCACTAATTTGTTCAACTCAGCAACAAAATGATTCAGTCCTGGGTCGGTCGCCGCGTCCTATTGATCTATCTCATACTTTTAAAGCTTATTTTTGCAATCTACAACGTGGTAGGCCTAGTTGTTTAACTTTCTTTCCTTTTTGTCTTACTCATGATTTACTATTTTAAAATACGGTAGGGCCTATTGCCCGGTCACACATTTTTTTTGCCTCCATGTTCACCGAAAATCGTGCGTTTGCTGCACGATCAGCGCGAGTCCTCCGCGCGATGCCCGTACGGGGATTGTGCAATGACACCTACGACATGTCTACGGACTACGGACTTACGATTTTTCAAAGTTGTATAACTTTCTGCCAAACAAAATCGTAGAGGCCGCGGAGCCCCGAAAATCCGTACGAAAATCTCACGGCCGCCTCCTGCCTCCGTACGGAGGCCGCACGGAAAAGGGGAGGATAGGGCTCCGTAGACTAATCGCAGGCCAAATGTAATCCAGGCATTAATTATTGTTCGTCCTGCCCGTACGAAGACTTTTCTTGTGTTCATGTCCTGTACATGTTCAAGTTCCTTTAATTATTTTTCTTGCTACATGTGGGTATATTATATTTGTTTCAATCGTTTGCTCATTGTACCTTTGCATATTTTTCCAGTTGGGACCGCATCTTCACTGCCATGCAAAAACGCGATAATTGACGTAATGTCATTATTTTGCACTTCCTTTAGTCATCATGTTCATTCTTTTCTAAATAACCATGTTCCTTTCAATTCCCTAAATAACGATGAACCTTTTTTTTAGACCTACTTTAGGAGATAGTGAAATTAATAATGAACCACTGGGAAAATATGATGAATTTGTTGGCGATAATTTTAATATATTATCTGAGGAATTGAACCTTGATTTTCATTCTGATGATCCAACAGTAAGTGCTCTTACTAGTTACATAACAAATACTCAATTTCATAATCTTGTAAAAGACTTTAAAAATGATATATTCTCGTTATTGCATTTGAATATTAGAGGCTTAAATAGACATTTTGATGAGTTACAATTATTATTAGATATCCCCTCCCAAACACCCCACTCCAAAATCGGTTTGACTGAAACTTGGTTATCTCAAGATTTTAATTGTAAAAGACTTTAAAAATGATATATTCTCGTTATTGCATTTGAATATTAGAGGCTTAAATAGACATTTTGATGAGTTACAATTATTATTAGATATCCCCTCCCAAACACCCCACTCCAAAATCGGTTTGACTGAAACTTGGTTATCTCAAGATTTTAATTCATCATTTGCACTTACTGGCTATGATTTTGTTTATAAAAATAGGCAAGGTAGATCAGGAGGTGGTGTGTGTTTGTATGTATAAAAAAGTTGAATTATATAGCTCATGAAGCCATTTTTATAATTAATGATATAATAGAATCTCTTTTTTTTTATTGATATTCCAGGACATAACAATATATTAGTAGGTGTTATTTATCGACCACCAAATTCTAATAATTGTTTTTTTTTTTTTACTCAGGTAACTAATTTAATTATAAACTAATGTTAAAGGGAAATCCAACCTTGATAGCAAACTTGTCTGGAATAAAGCAGAAAATCAAAGAATCATACAGATAAAAGTTTTAATGAAATCGGAAACAAAATTAGAAAGTTACGAATTTTTGAAAGTTGCAATCATTATAGGTATGGGCCCTTCAAATTGGCTGACTTGATAATGTCTATGTGATGTAGTGGCGGACAACTTTCCCATTTGCTCTAATGCACAAAAGGACTAAAATTTCAACTTTTCATAAATGTATGACTCGGGATGGTCTTTTCTTTTTAGAGGACCTGTAATAATGTACTCCTCATGATTTGTTTTGAGTAGTGCCCCGAGGGTGAAGGCATTTGGGAGAAAAACAGAAATAAGTGATATTTTTCTACACGACAAACGGGAGAGTAATCCGTCACTATACGTCACAATCCACTGACAAAATTTATTCTTTATAGAAATGATTTCTGTCAATCGTCTGACATATTGTTATTCATACTATTTGCCGATGATACTAATTAATTTTTCTCTCACAGCAATCCACTTACTTTATCAGAAACTATTAATATTAAACTATTAAAGATTTCTCAGTGGATTAGAGCTCACAAATTGTCTTTAATTTTTCAGACAACTAAATATAGCTATGTTTTTTTAGTAAATCAATAGATTCTTTGCCAATAAATATTGATTTTGATAATAATGTGTTAGAAGTACCTCAAATTGTAATTTTGGGAGTAACTGTCGATAATAAACTTTCATGGAAATGTCATATTGATATTTGTAACTTTCCTATACACTCCTATACAAACCCATTATTTTTTTAAAATAATTAATCATTAAAAATTTACGTCTTGTACTTGTATCAATTAGGTCAATTCATGTATAAATATGATAATATGTTACCTTCAACTTTTGATTTTAATTTTTTTTCTTCAATCAGTTCATAATTACCCAACTAGACAGTCGAATAAATTTCATTTGCCCTTTTTAAGAACTCTATTAATAGCTCAGAACACGTTTATTTATGATGGTCCCAAATTTTGGAACACTCTTGATATATAGGCATAAAACAATCACTTTCACCCAATTCTTTCATAAAAAAACTTAAATTATTTTTTATTGCAACGAATTATGAGAATAGTTGATTTAGTGTTTACAAAAACAAAAAGGTAATCGCAAGATTAATCCCAATTGGTGCTAATTAAAATTGCCTCTCCCGTCATACTCTTAATTCCTACGTACTTCCTATTTATTATACACTGTCCTTCATTCATGCGGTCCACATCCACTCACCCCATTTTGTTTTGTATAATCTTGTCAATGTAGTTCATAATTCTACCCTTGTGCTTCCCCACTGCGTCTTATATGTTGATACCTGTTTCCTTCAGTAGTGCCCGTAGACACAACACTTGTAGCAACCTCCTAGAATATACGGGTTACCCAAGATACACACACCCACAGTACCATTACGACCTATAGTGTCATGCATAGGCTCCTTTGCCTATAACCTCTCTAAGGGCTCGGTGTAAAAATGTCAGAGGTAAAAATGTCAGAGGAAAAAATGTCAGAGGTAAAAAATGTCAGAGGTAAAAATGTCAGAGGAAAAAATGTCAGAGGTAAAAAATGTCAGAGGTAAAATGTCAGAGGAAAAAATGTCAGAGGTAAAAATGTCAGAGGAAAAAATGTCAGAGGAAAAAATGTCAGAGGTAAAAATGTCAGAGGTAAAAATGTCAGAGGTAAAAATGTCAGAGGTAAAAATGTCAGAGGTAAAAATGTCAGAGGAAAAAATGTCAGAGGTAAAAATGTCAATGCCAGCAAAGACTGTGATGACAAGAAAACATTAATACGTATGCTTTGTCTCCCTCATCAATACTTTATTACAAAAGTTTAACAAACAATATCAAAGCTTCGCTTGAGGAATGTCAGATAGTAGACCTACAAGTGGTTAACGTTGAGACATATCTACCCAGGTATTTTGTCATGTGCTTTCGACCATAACACTGTGTAACTTTATATACAAAAAAAATCATGTTTGTGATTAAGAAACGTGGGAGAAATACAGTTTAAGTCCCTCAATTTCAACTGTTTTTTTCTGCCAAATTCATGATGCATTTTGATTAATGTGTAGACTTGTACGAATATGCACCTGCTGGAAACTGTCGTATACAGTGTATGCCAGCTCACCTTTTATAAATCCTGCACCAAATATCCTTCAAACAATATTATCATATATACAAGCAGTATCATGATGCTATAAATGTATATAGTAAAACTATGTTTCTGATATGTTGCTCATGAATAAATATTTGTCAATTTCAGAGTTTGATCTCTCACAGCAAATAATTATAGAACGATGTAGCTTAAACAGAACCTCTGCAAAGCGCGCTTATCTGGAATGTGATGGTGTGGTTAGCATTTGATGTAACATTGGCGGCTTTCTGCTTTGTATCGAGTATCAAAGCTGCTTATTGATGTTCTCCCAGACTATTTATACCGCAATAGTGATCAACGATCAACTCTTTGAAAAGCGCGCGCTTCTCTGGAATGTGATGGTGCGGTTAGCATTAGACGTAACATGGGCGGTTTCTGCTTTGTATCAAAGTATCAAAGTATCAAGCCCACAAGAAAGTGAAATTGTTGGAAATATGCATTTGTAGGAAATTACATTTTATAGTAGTCATTGCCACGCTGTTAAAATGTCCATCAATCTTCAGAAGGGACAGTGAATTGGGGGGCGGAGGACTCACAGCGTGATATCTCATCCTCTTTTTTTTGGGGCTGTGATGACTTTTCTTTTATTTAATGATTACACCATCGAGCCATAACTCGGCCTATAATTCATGGCCAAACTACTCGATTTTAGACATTCTTTTTCCAGAAGTTTGCTCAGTGTACCAGTATCACTTGCTTAGACAAAGGCATATGAGGGAGGCAGTCGGGTCACTATGCCCCCAAAGAAGGATACACCCCGTCTCCCCTCGGCAATAATCGGGCAGAAAGGTAAATAAAAGTTAAAGAAACAAGAAAATAAAGCAGCGCTGAAATTAATGACCGCAGAGAATCCTTCGAAAAATTTTTTCGTTATATCTTTCGATAAGCCTAATATACAACCATTATCAATATTCAACCTGTAACATTTTTACCTCTGACATTTTTACCTCCGACATTTTTACCTCTGACATTTTTTCCTCTGACATTTTTACCTCTGACATTTTTACCTCTGACATTTTTACCTCTGACATTTTTTCCTCTGACATTTTTTCCTCTGACATTTTTACCTCTGACATTTTTACCTCTGACATTTTTACCTCTGACATTTTTACCTCTGACATTTTTACCTCTGATATTTTTACCTCTGAACCAGCGTCCTGCTGATTGGTCGAGCACCGTGTGCGTCGACCATTAGGCCATTTGCATAATTAGCCGAACTAGCGGCCTGCTGATTGGTCGAGCACCGTGTTCGTCGGCCAATAGGCCTTGTGCGTTATTGTTCCGATTATCGATCGAATTATGGACCGTCGCGCCGGTCCTCGCGTAGAGTATAAAACACCCTTGCTTACATTACTAGGCGTTGTGGCGTGCGCCTGTAATCCAGCTAACAGTGGAATTTACAAACTGAATCAGCCGAGGACGCAGGTTCGAAACTGAGTCACGTCTTTCGGATGGTGACGTTAAAGGTCGGTCCCCAGACGTAAATAATCATATCTGATTGATTACACGTCTGTAAAAACCCAATATACACACAGTTTTTATCACCTGACAAAGTGTTGCAGCGGCGCACGAAACGTCGAGATCTTTTAGATTCCTTATTGACCACATTGCGACACAAACGAATATCACTAGCGATATTATTTTCAACACTTGTTGTTGTTTTTTTTTATATTCTTGTGTTAATTTGATATAATATTATTTGTTGAGGGGTCCACACTCTACAAGCCATGCTTTTTAGTGGATCCCTACATTTTCACTTCACATAATACATAAATATACAGCAACATTTGTCTTTTTCTTCTTGATTTAGATTGTATGATATGATTATCTTATAATTCCTTTTAACTTAATTAAGAATAATATAATGAAAAATAACATGTACACTTGTATAATTACTTTTGTATACTTTGTAAAATGTTGTTTGTAATTTATTTATAGTATTGTCATTTATTGATTGTATATAATTAGATTTGTTTTTTTTTGAAAATGGAAATAAAAATGTTGAACTTGAACTTGAACTTGAACCAAATACCATCCTATTTTTGTCTTCCTGTTGAATATTGCGAGTGGTTTTTGAAAGACACTAGGAAAAAGAAAACAAAAATGTTTAGTTTTACGAATTAAGCTGCTCTCGATTGTACACTGAAGAACGCAATGGCGGCGATTTGAAGAAAAGAGCATACGCCCTCTTTAGTCCAAAGAATGAAACCATCATACATTGGGCCCTGGACGTATTTTCAGTTCTGTGGCCCTGGAAATCTTTAGACCAAGCACGTTTGATATGCCTTGGTTCTTTGGATACATACACAAAGCTAACAAATAATATTTATCTTTGTGCTTCGTTGAATGAGTAACATACTGCAGCCGTTGTACCTTACTATATTGGCATTCGGTTTGTTTATTCGCACAGATAACATAACAGTATTCTTTGCATGGTGTGATATTTTCCATGGCCGTAATTACACAGGCCAACACAGAAGGAATTTTATCGCATTCATTTCCCACAAGTGCCTCGCAATTCATGTTATTTTGATTTTTTTTTTTGGGGGGGGGGGGCGGGGATGGGCTTGAGCCCCCGTCATCCTTCTAGAACTGCTACTGTAAAATAGTACTTGTAAATTTAGATGTTAAATAATGAGCTATTTGGTATTTTGACATGGTGGTGAACGTATACCTGAATATTTACAAGTAAAGCAGGAGTTAACATCGTTTATTAATTTTTAAATAGAAACATCCCATTTATATTTTTAAAAAATAATATAGGAGAGAACGGGGTGAGCTGGGGCGCGGGAAAGATGGCACATCCCATCTAACTCAGAGGGTAATTGACCTTTCATAGATTTGTTTAGATCCTTCGTAAGGTATCATCCATCAACATCTACATCAGTACCCCGATTTTGTCATGAAGGTTTAATTATCCCCCTTTTTTTGACGATTTTTTTTTTCGACGTTCAGTGTCACATGTTTTACCAATATACCACTTAGCTGTTGTTAACACCCCCTATAAAAGATGTGGGTCTCATACGACCCAATACTTCGCAATAATATTTTTATGCTGAATTTTTGTTGTTGTATATTTAGGGGAATTTTGTCGATTTTTTTCCTATAGGGATTGAAAAAGACTCTTTTACACATTTTACCCCATGCAGTAAAATTTTTGTGTATGTTAGGAACGTGAATTTTAGTCAGTCATTATCCATATTACATGAAGATATTGCGGGGCCCAAGCCTCTCCCCAATTTCTTCAAGCCCCCACAAATATAATATAATTGTATTTCAACAATATTTTCGTGAAGGCTATCAAAAGCTTTCTTGTAAATTAGGCGATCAAAAATACACTTATCGAGTATACTCATAAAGATGCCTCACAGAACTACGTACTCTACATATTTTTCACGTTTTTTTTTAAACCAGGCGCTATCCCTGATGGCAAAATTTACACTCTATAGCTCGATGAATTTAAGATGTCTAAAGCAGAAGTAATTTTCTTTAATTTAAGGCAACGTCTTTCAACCTTTTCATAGTCAAGGCACGTTTTTAAGAAATAAAGAAAGTTTCGCGTCGCCCCAATCGCCAATTCATCACAGAAGATTTATTTTGAATCATGTTGGCATTCGCCAAGTTACATGTGCACATAAGCGAACATGTACGTTTGTTTCTAAATTCTGCGAGCGAGTGTAGCAAGCGAGCAAACGAGAACGGAATTTTTAATACGGTACAGATGTTATCCTGTCATCAAAACACACTAGACAATAAAAACAATACGTATTCTGTCACCTCGATACACGAATATGAGGATATTCGGGCATCTCGTCGCTCAGGATTATGCTTTTAATTATTGCTGTGAGCGAATGAGGTGAGCGAGCAGGGTATAAATGTAATTTCGATAGAAAAAAATATATATTTTGGCACCTGGCTATCCAAATATCGTCATATTCGGGCACTACGTTGCTCAAATATGGAGGTATATCTTGGCACTTCTCTCCCTCATGTGATATAATCCCGTTTCTAAAAATGTTGCGAGCGAGGAAAAAAAAGACATTTGTCTTATCACAACTATCTCTATCAGCATGTGATGGTATGAATTTAAAAGTGGCTTTCATGTTTATCCTTGATATTCTTTTGGAAGCAGGGTATTTTACCGACATCGCTACCACTGCTGGTATTGTCGATTGCGTCATCGGTGAAGGCGTACAAAGAGCGGTTCCCGGTTCCTGTACCCAAACATCATCACGTCCGCGTCATCAGTTGGTGATGCATTTTGGGATCTTGTTGTCGACATATCGGGACATTGTAAACAGCAGATGGCAGAAGACGTAAATCTGAAGTAGTGTCAGTAGAATACACTGCCTATAAAAAAATAGGTTGCTTCAGAAATAATTTACCAATTTGACAAATGATGAGGTAAATGTAAGGGGTAAAACCAGTCGAAGGATAACGAGCATATAATCTAGACAAAGAAAGAAAAATAGATGTAAAATTCATAGGCAATAAAAACGATGATTAAACGTAAGCGGTGAGAGTGTTTCCTTGGGATTTTAAGTACAATATTATTAGGGGGATGAAAATAAATACGCATTAAGCGCGATGGATCTTTGGTAGAGTAGGGGTCTCGTATCCGCGAGATCTCGGGTTCGAAACCAGGTCGACGCGCTAGTGCTTTTTGGTTAGTGATCTTAAATTCCTTATTTACCAAGCTCACAGAGAGGACTAATGACGTCGGTCCCTTGGTTGATTACTTATAAGCATAAGCGTGCTTTCTTAGCAGTCAGGTAAAAACAAACCATCAAACAAGAACAGCATTTAGGTGGAGGATATGGGAGGGGTCCTATCATTTTTCTGTTCACATTTCCGTTGCATCTGTTCCCCTTTCTCTCTCCTTTTCCGTTTTCCTATCCTGTTTATCGAGGGGGATGTACCCCCTCAGCAACGCCCCTAATCCTGATAGATCGACGAAGAAAAGTGGCAATTACCATCTCGCCTAACCCCAGCAATCACCGGCTTCGTTCACGAATTCAAGAACCATCCGGATAATCCTCATGCATGCTAAGTCGATGTGTGTTTCGGCATAATCCCACAGTTAATCACACGAAGGAATACTTCAAAATCATGATCTATCCTAGTGAGTGTCCCACATGTTACGTTGCCATGAAGCGTATGCGTATCCGGAGATGTCAGCTATATTTTGTCAGACCCGTACGCCAGTCGTAAATGAACATTCACAGATCTTTTAAAGGCACGTCGTAGGACTACCCAAGATTAGTCTGCAGCGTAGACTTTAATTTTAACACATATCGCAATATCTAAAGAATTGAGCTGAGCCTAGTGATGTCAGTCCTAGCTGTATCCGGAGAAGCTAAAGTACAGAGTCTATGCAGTATGCTGTCTTCGTAGCCTTAAAGTGACTTGGTAACATTGTTGAAGGTTGATGAAAAAAATGCGTAATTTTGTATAAAATCTTTCAACACTTAAATGTCTGGAATGGTATATAGAGCCAATTCACTGCTTTGTGACGATTTACATTCACCTAAAATGTAATTAAATTGTAGTAATATAGTTGGGAGAATTAAGGAATCGATCAGATCAGTTTTTCCCAATTTTTATCATTAATAATGGTCTGTTTTCACTCAAACTTTCAGATTATCTGTACATCTATCATTGAAGTCACTACCTTAGCACCATTTTCTCTCATCTGAACAATGTTACCATGTCCCTTTAAAGTGCAGACGCTGTTACGCACAACGTCTGGCAAGAGCTTGTGCCTGCACACTAACCCAAGATAGGGAACGGCATTAATTTTGCTCCGAGCTCGTTTTGTCAACTACTTTAGGTTAAGGTTATGATGCAAGAGATTTTCAAATTTCTGTGACGTTTAGGGTTATAGGGTTAAGTGTGGTGTGAGGCTCGGCACACACTGCACTATCTGACTACGGTCCGATTTTGGAAGAATTTGCAATGGTATTTGTTATGAACATTTAAACTTATCAAATCTTAATATATAATCGAGGAACTAAATAGTCACACAATGAATAAAATCCAAATTTCAAGGGTTCTCAAGCTTTCTCGGAAGAGGACAAGCTAAATCAGCTCAGTATCGCAAGTGAGGTCAGACCAGCAATGCGATTGTCTGCGATTTTAAGCCGATTCGCTTTTCATTCTGACCAGAAAGTTTAAAAGCACTAAAAATCCTATCGTTATTATTCATAATTATCATTCTTATTTAGAACTTAATTCAGGAAGATTATGATTGCTTGTATAACAATGTTGAGGTGGTCGTATACTCGTTACATAAGCCTAACTAATCCGTCGACTTTCACTTGCCAATTTTGCCATCCTATGATAAAAAAAAATATTCGCGCAACTCGCGGCCGAGACACGTGCCCCCTTTACCCACCCCCCCCCCCTTAGATAAGACACTGTCAGGTTGTTATCCACGAGAGATCAGCAGTATCATGTAGGCTCATCACTGCTGAGAATAGGGCTTTCCGATGCCCAGCGTTTGACAAGTTCACGAAATTGTTTTCCTTGTAGTACTTCTATTTGCGGTAATACCGTTAAGCTGTGATTAGGTGATGATCGCAAATTGAATCGTACAATTCTCTTTAGTATCCCGTCTATAACATTTATTTTCTATTTTATTGTTCTCTATCTCTTCTTTCCTACTCCTTCTGTCCCAGCTCTTTCCCCATCTCTCCTCTTCTTTTCAGCATTTTCCATCCCTTCCTCTCCCTCCTCCCACCCCTCTATCCCTCCCCCTCCCCAACTCCCTCCCGCTTACATCCCACCCCTTCTCCCTCATTCTACTGCCTATTCCATTCAACGGACGAATGAAAATGGTAATAAGTTCTTTGATCTGTCACAATAATCCTCCTGTCACTTACCGGATCTTGGAATGTGACAAAAGGCACGAAGAAAGGACAAACCTGAGAATATTCTATTATTCATGTGAAGGTGAATTTTTCGTCATGTTTCCAACTGAAATCTCAGGATGGCATTTTTATAATGCAAATCCCCACACATGCAGTTTCTATGTGGTTGAACAAAAAGTATGATTTACCTTCGGGTAACATAATTATTTTGTGCGGTCGGTTTTCGGTCTCGGGGGCCGTTTTGGCAAATTGTTCGACAAAATGGTCGTCCGAGCTGATAAATTACAAACAGGTATTTCTATTTTATTCCCCAGTCTCACCAACTAGACTAATATCAGACCGACAAAATACGAAAAATACATTTCCCCGAATGAGCCGGTGTGGAGGCGGTTTGGCAATGTGAGGAAGGTACTTCCGCTGTTTAACTACATAGTCCTACAAAAGGTTACACATATCTATTTTTAGTTCTCGAATGAAACAAGATTATGTTGGGCACATTCTAAGTCGCTATTACCTTATCAAAATTCATTTAATCACCATGGCTCGGTCTTCACCGGATGGTTAAAATGTGAGGGCTTAGAATTCTTTATTAGCGTAAGTTAAGGTCATTCAATATCATGGCTTTTTATCTGTCAAAAGAATTTACATAATGTAAAGCATTAAAGGGGAGGATGAGTTCTAGTAAATGCGGAAAAATGATTTCTGAGCTTTCCTTTTCTTTGTATAGACCTGTCATTCTGAAGGATTATTATCTCATTATAAAAATGTCCCCTGACATCACTTTTCTATAGCGAAGGGATCACTGAGACAGGAAATTAAGCTGGAGAGTTTAGACCAAACTTTCATGTCACATTATTGTTTGTGTAGTCCCATAAATTAATTCCTTTGTTCAGGGCAGTGTGATTTTCAGCAAAATGGCATCACGTTCTTTTATTGTCATCATTCCAAAACATATCAGTGTATATCATTCCTCATGAACTACATACTCATCTTTACAATGGGTTCTAGATAGATTTTTTCACCGTGGAGTGGTATTCAACTCTAAGAAGTAGATGCGATTGATTAAAATCGATCTCAACATGATAGCGATCGCAAGCCTGTACTGAAGAGATAAGTAGTTTGTAAGTGTACGATTGATTCGAGGACTTGCGATCTATCCTAATATATTATAAGAGTAAACCTAGTATTCTAAAAGAAGGCAGCTATTCAACAAATAAAGGGTGGAAGCACTCACAGGGTGATGCGTCGAATCATGGATGTAATTACTAACTTATTTATTACGAAAGAAAAAGTTGCCTGATTCCGCATTAGAACAAAGTCTATTATTAGTCAAACCTGTCAATTGAGATCACTCAAGAGAAGTGCAGAAAGTATCCAATGTAGACAGATGGCCTTTCTAGACAGATTCTACAACACAAATTTCGTTCTCGAGAATACAAAATGCATGATCTCCATATAACAAGTAGCCTTTATATAGAGGTGACCACTAAGAACGGTTTGGCTTGCATCTAGCGGGCATTATCATAATTTCATTAATTATAATAATATTCGGTCATCTGAACACAAAACCTTTCGTAATGGTGGTAATATTACCCCATTATCATAAATTATAGAACGAGAAAGGAAGCAAATTTGTAGGTTATGATTGCAATCAATTTCCGTAATGGCTCGTTGTCAATCGCCCCGAAGGAAGACTGTTCCGTTAATTTTTTCAATCACCCTTTTTTGGCAAAGCTGCTGACTTAAAAATAATGGATGATGAAATTGTTCTGTTTTCAGGCATTGTTTCCCCCGACCAGCATTTCATAACGACTGCGCATAATCTATTTCCTGAATTTTACAATTTTACTTTTTTTTTACAACTACACATGTACTTCCTTAACCGTCCCTCCCCATACACTTGCATATAAAAAATGAAATATGGTGATGTAAGATGATATGATTATGACAAGTGTATCAATGTTAATGTATTTAACAAATAATGTAGAATCAATAAATCAATCAAATCAAATCAAATCAAAATTAAAATAATCATGATTGTATTTATTTAATAATAATAATAACAAGACACAATATAATATCTAACAAAAGGAATAAACAGATTTGAATGCAAGACGACATTTTCATGAAAGTGTAATGAATACAATAATTATAAACGATTGTCATCAACGTTTATTAGAAGTGAGAATGATTGCATAGGACAAATGTTTCTGTTGCCAGATAGGGCTACCCAAGTGCATAAAGAGCAGAAATAAAAACCCAACCACATAAAGTGTAAGTCCTTTAAATATGCATCATGAGATACTTGTATACTTCCCATTATGATACTTCATTTCGGTTGAGTTACGACATGCTCTAACTCTAATGAAGCCTGTGACAACCCAGTCATTCAAAGCAAATTCGGACTGTTCATTTGTAATTTATATTAGTGCTATATATCAGTAATAGCACAGTATGTATTAAACATAGTAAGATATATCACGATAATACTGTCGCAAAGACCTCTAACCAGTCTAGTCTTTGACGCGTAACAAAATGATGGCTTATGTGCAACGGGCATAAGACTATTCGTTTCATAAATATATCAAATGGATAAATTAGTTCCACAAGGAACCTTTAACATATAATGTGTCGCCACAAGAGGACAGCATGCAAATTAGTCATTTGGGCGAGCTCGCTTCCCTCCCGACAACTTGCTCTCGATCCCGCCTCCTCATCATCATCATTCCAGTAAGCGCGCCAAACTGGGGAGAGACAAATTATCTTACCCGCGCCAACTCCGATACAACCCGTCTGCTCTAATCTAAGTGACGTATACCCAAGATCTATTGTTTGACCGTGTTTTTTTTTTCTTCCTCGGTAACGGTGCGAGGAGGACGCGAGAGAAGATGATACCTTTGAGGGGATAAACAGTCCAGTGTTGTGTTAAGATGATGATGATGAGAGAGACAGACAGAGGAGTGGGGATGATCGAGGTTTAATCGTAAGGACATCGAAGCCATTTGCCTTGCTACGGATTAACGGCCCCTGAGTTTGTGACCAAGAAAGATGCCACGCCAATTGCTCATCAAGATTAAAGACGACGAATGACAAATTTCAATTTAATTCCTGGCCAGCTTTTTGCTGGGCGTTAGATGCAAAAGCAACCAGAAATTTATCAGTGGTCCATGGTGGTTGATTTGCATGCATTACACATTTTACATCGACATTTCAAAACAGCAGGTTAAAATAGCCTTCTGCATTGGTTGGCTTAACGCTCGATTTTCTCACCTACTTCATGGAGAAGCTTTTCTAAAGTTGTGGTAAGTAACACAAAGTGCTATATCTTTATTATTTATGATCAATGAATATTTGCTCTTGCGGACAATTGCTCCGTAGTCAACTCTTACACCAAACCAAAACCTAACTTCTACCCTGGATCAAACACTTTACCTATCCCTGTTATAAACCTACATCTTCGACAAAAAAAAAAGCTGTCAAGCAGATGTTGCCAAAGTAAATGTCGGGTCATCGTTATTTCTTATATGTTCAAACTTCGATTACTTGAACTGCACTTATGTTATGCTGAGGTAATGCACTTCATGCACAAATGCCTCTTTGTACCCATGTGCAGTAAATCGGAATCTGATACGATAATTTCCTTGTTGAGTTCAACATAAACCGTGATAAAAGCATTCAAGTTTTGTAGTTGAACGTTACTTTCGTAGAGATGTGAAGAATTGTCAAAATGATATCAAATTCGGAAGTAAGAAAGGTTTTTATCCTTTTGTAAAACTGTGCTTGGTCTGTTGAAGATAGCGTGTACCTCGATTCAAATTTGAATGAGCCACACTGTGACACAGGAACAGAGGACGGTAGAAATTTTTCATTACTTTATTTATTTTATTTTTTTTAATCAAAGGAAGACATGGCAACCACTTAATACGAATAGCACTTTAATGTTGTCTCAAACCTTGTTAAACTATGATATATTTTATGGTGTGAGTTTTGCGTTTAGTATTGGTTAATTTACCTGACTGCTAAGAAAGCATAAATGCTTGTTGGTAAGCAACCAGAGGACCGACGGCTTTACGTCCTCTCCGAGAGAGAACGTAATGCCTTAATACCAAAGTAATGCTTTGCCAAAGAGCACTAGCTTATCGCCATGGTTTCGAACCCGGGTCGCCGGATTACGAGACCACTGCTCTACCAACTGAGCTAAGGCGCCTCCTATATTTGATATAGTTTTTCTTCCATTTCAAATTAACCATACAAACGATGTTTTAAAAGTGTAAAACTATCAATGTCTCAACTACAGCAATACCATAAAATAAAACTACACATAAGAATGAGAAGTAAAATATGATATGACAGTTTCGTGTGATTGGAGGGATCCTGGGGCCCGTTTCATAAAACTTGTTATCTATAACAACTGCTAAATTTCTATGAAAAATTTGCTCTCAGCCAATCAGATGCCATGATTTTAGTAGCGTATAACAGTAGCTTGTAACTTGTTATTGATATCAAGTTTTATGAAACAGGGCCCAGATCACTTGTGATTGGAATGTTTATCTTTAACCTCATTCACTTTAAATTATAAAATCATCCATGAGCAGGTGGGACAAACTTGAAGTTCCGAAATGAACTTTTTAAATTTTGACTTTGTCTTGCGAAACCATCTTTTCTATGACGTACCCTCTTCAGACGAAAATAGAGTAGGGAGTGACTTTCACATATAATTTGTAACCCCAGTCACACCAAGGAGGCAAACAATAGACAGAAAAAACCTACGCTACTCATACTGGATAGGACCAGTAAGACGGCATCGTGAAAAGCTAAGTACTGTGTGAAGTGCCCCTATGAGGCTGCGGTCGTATTCTTATCATTTTTAAAGTATAATTCTGGAATGAAAAAAACAACAACATGATTTTAGCGGTAGAGGTTTTATTTCAAAACATTACAATGAACATTTATGACGAAAGTAGCCAATCCTGACTGGTAACCAAACATAAATAAATAACAGCAACGCTGAGACGTTTTGGTTCGCGGTTGGTTATTAGTTGGTCTGGCGGTGTGATTTGGGTCTAAAATCGATGCGTTAAGAAGAGAGGTAAAAAACGCCAAATTTGAAATTATTACGACTGCTCCTTCTCTTGTTTCCTACCTTGGGAGAGGTTTAACCGTAATAGATACAAAATATGAGATTTTTCTACAAGATTCTCGCCCCGACCCTCCCATCCATAACATTTCACACTCCCACAGGAGTAGACAATTTTCCCGCTGTCTGGCATGTCTGGCTGGCTAACCTTACTCTGACTCAATATGAAGTAAAAATGTATCCTATATTAACCCTTTCAGGACAGGATTTATTTCTAGACTTAATTGATCACTATTTTTCATCAATTCGGCAACAATTATATTTTTCTGTATTGCTACATTGTTAAAATAAAAAGCAATGTCTCATGAAACAATATACAGGGGCAATAATATTATCGAGAAGTTCAACAAAAAAAGGCAAATTTTGATCGAAAAACATTGATTTTGAAGCTCTCAACATATTGCCAATTTAAGAATTTAAAGCGTATTTTCCTTTTAACATTTCCGGGCATCAGATACAATATAGTCATGAAATGAAAATGGATGCAGTGTGTGCAGAAATTTCTGTCTTCCTACTCATACTACGCTTTTCGGGTTTTCGCCTCCTTCTGTTATCTGAATTATTTACTTAATACTCTATGTTGAAATCATTGTTACATTTATAATTTATATGTACATTGTGTGTCACATTGTACCATTGAGAAGGAAATAAATGTTAATGAATTTCAATTTCAATTTCAATGCACCCTGCATATTTTTGGGGCTCCGGAATGATTGTCGCGAAAAGGGTTCAAGCAGAATGCTTCACCAAGGAGTGAATACAACAGTGTACATATACCGTATATGGCAATTCTCGCAGGTATTAGCCGTATAGGCCTAATAGTCTATGGGCCAAAACTTGGAATGGGCCCCACCAAGAGAACAAAATCTTTAATGAACTTTTTCTGTTAGTTAGGACACGTCGCTATCAGAATGTGCGTGTTTGCCTTAAAGTTGGTGGTGTGTGACTGTGTGTGACCACTAGGGCTATTACCATGGTAAAGGGTACAAAACATTAGAATTTTAGAAAATGTCATGTATTTGTCATTTAGAAAGTTAAAAAAACACATTGTAAGTATGTCAATATAATGTATTCAAAGCTTCTCACTTGATTATGTACCAAAAATCGAGTTATTGCATGTGTCGGTCAAGTTTGAAAATGGCTGCTGCTATGAAAACAATGAAAACAAACCTGATATTTGTTTTTAAAACACTATTAAAAAACTAAACTAATGACAAAAAATTTAAATGTTTGCACTATTGTAAGTTATTGGAAATTAAGGGTATGATAATCTGTTTGGTTGCCATAAAGTAGATAATGGACGTATTTGAACTTTACAGAATACTATAATTTTCAAAAGCATGAAACAAATGATAAGCATCTAATAACTTTAGCTATCTGTTTGATTATAATTAAGAATCTATTTATTTCAAGAAAGAAAAAAAAAAGGGCCGTTGCCATGGAAACGGAATGTTAAAGAAGTTCTTATCTTTGAACCACCCCCAAAAAAAAAAAATGTTACTAATCGATTCATTTATTCTAAATAAAACAAGTATTTTTATATGGAATTAAAAAAAAAAAGTTCAGGGAGAGTTTGTTAGGAATATGCTAAATGGAATAAGCGATTGACGAAAAATGAATTTTGATTAGAAACATGAATAATTTGGCTGACGAAAAGTTGAATTTGAATGCACAGATCATGAGTTTGAATTATCGAATGGTGAGGCCGTGCTGGATCATTCTAAATTGAATGCACGCAAATTAAACTAGATTGGTAAAGTTGCGAAATTGCGAGGTGTGAGTAGGGGCATTTATCAGAAAGAAAAGGGGGACTTATTAGAAAGAAAGAGGGGGCACGTGTCAAAATAAAGGGTGCACTCATCAAAGATAAAGAAGGGGCACTTATCTGAAGACTATAAATTTGGGAATTTGTCATTTTCCAACAAACGCTTTAAAAGTATAATTTACAAAAAAGTGAGAAAAAACCCGGAAAATCATGTCATTTCAGCAACATTTGTAAATTACTGGTATCGAATTACAATTAAAAAAAACACGTTAGAATTTATTGGGGGAGCAACTGCCCCCAAGCACCGCCCCCCCCCCATTAGTACGCCAGTGACCTACAGGTATTTCTTTATTATTTGATATGGAGTAATACTGTCTTATTTCGCACGCAATAACATTTCAATATCGCCCCTCTCGGGCGGGGGTGGGGGAGGGGCTTCAAATATTGTTCGCTCTCATTGTCTATTGTTAACTAGTTACACAGATAGCTCCAGCAGGGAAATGGTTTTCACCTTTTTTAATGCGGATTGCTATGTAAAGTTTGACGTTAAAAACGAGGGCACCGACTGACTAAAAAAAAGGTGCCCCTATGTTTTAGGGGCCCACCATTGTTTTATGTATTTAAGAACATGTATTTTGGCTGAAAATGTTCGTTTGTTTAAAAACAACAACAATACAATGACAGATGGATAAATTCAGACCAACAGAATAACACAGAGGCCCTGAATAGCTCCAAAAGGGCCCGAAGGATCGGCTACTCTAGACAGTCAAGACTGCTTTAAACTATTTTCTGGGGGTAATATGAGCACATTAAATCTTTATTGATACATTTGGGGCATGAGGCTTTATTAGCCAAATATGTCTCAGGTTCCCCAAGTTTTATTTTAAGGGCCCAAATGTAACACATGTGATTCAAGAGCATAAAACTATAGTTAATTGATGTATTTTATTTCTAAAGACATTTGCAAGTGTGTTTTATCAAAGGTACTTGTTAATCAAATCACCATTACATCATTTTGGAGGCACCTGATGGGACCCCGGGAGTCCTGAAGCATTACGGACCAATAGGAAATGCGTGTAAAAAAAATCAAGTCTTTTGCTAACTAAAATATAGGATTTCTCGGTCAATTTCGTAAGTTGGCCACACAAATTCATTTTATGTTCATTCAATTTCGCCGATTCTGTCACCGCAGCTGTTATTTTTCGTTCAAATTCTTTTTTTAGCATTTAAATTCATAAAACGATCATTCAAAAACATTTTATTTTCATTCGAATTAAAACGTGTTTCTTTTTCGTAAAATTTTCATTCAATTTAAAGCGAGACGATTCGCGATTACGTAATAGCGTCTTCCGTGAATTCAAATTCGTTTCTTTGCATACAATTTCACACGTTTTGCAGACAAATTATATATGTAAATCTTACCCAGTATGATCATATATAGAACCCCGCAAGCTTAGTTCCATGCTAAATCCATTTCAAATTGTATGGGTTGGTAAGCAACAAACATGTTATTTGTCCTCACTAGGGGTGTATACCTACTAAATCATCACTATTTAGCAACTGAACGATCATGTGTTAAAGCCCAAGTCCACTCCAAAAATAACTTACTTTCAATAGAACCAGAAAAATCAGACAAACCAATCAAAAAAAGCTTGAGCAAAATCGGATAAATAATAAGAAAGTTATGAATTCTTAATGACATGAAAAACTTTGAAAATCACTACACAAATTGGCAACTCACTCATGAGTCTGTGACGTTTGGTCCTCACTATCCACTAATTATTTTCTTTATATTGATAATATAAATTTCCTATTTTCACCCTAAGAATCTTATTTCTTCACACCAGCATCCAAGTTAGATTGTTAGTATATATAATATGTTTTTGTGTGGATGCACAAATAAGAGTAATTTTTGTCCAGTTAAATAATGAAAAATTGAATTTTGATAAACTATTTATATAAAAATCAATAATTATGAAATACAATATTCAGAAAATAGTATCAATTCTTCAAAATTCATAAAAGTTTTTGGGAAATGTCATGCACGCAATATAATACAAATCATATAACCTGGGCAAAGGCATGGGGAAATCAAGTTTTGGGGATAAAGGGAAATTAATGGGATTAAACTATATAAAGCAATTGATAAGTTGTGAGGACATGAAGTCACAAACTGATAACCATCTTGGCAATTTGTGTTGTGATTCTCATTGTTACATAGTTTTACATACTTTTTCAAAAATTCATAACTTTCTTATTAGTTATCCGATTTTGCTCAAACTTTCTTTGATTGGTTTGTCTGATTTTTCTGCTTTTATTAAAAGTAAGTTATTTTTGAGGTGGACTTGCTCTTTAAGTAGATATAACCTAGCCACATCAATATAGAATTAGCATGGAACTAAGCAAGAGTGTCTTTTTATGAATATGCAATGATATAAGTGCATGCAAAGTGTGTGTTTACAGACTACAGTTGTATTTATTGGAGTGGCGTACCATAATGGTGGGGGGTATCAATACTCTATACATTGATTTATTTTTTTATGTTTTGTTTGGTTTTGTTTTTGATAATTTATTCGATGTCCGTAATCTCTTTGAAGCCATTTATATTTGTGTAAATTATATTTAGTCTGTATTGAACATGTTAAGAACAATCTATGAGTATCAGTTCAATCACAATCATAATCACATCAAAATCTGAATCACCATCACACTGAATCACAATCACGATCGTGATCAAAGTCACAATTACCAATAACTCATTTGTTTAATTTAGATGAGAAACATGTGCATATACCATGTAAACCATAGGTTTGTAAAAATAGGCGAATATGAATGAAAACTTTGTTATTTAGAATGACCCAAAGTGAAATTGAATGGTACGGACGTCCGATTTGCCATTGTTGACGAAAATGAATGCAAACTGCGCATTTGTAAGCGGTTGTTAAATTGAATGAAACAAGTGCTAAATCCATTGGCCGAATAAGTAAATCAAATGAAAAAAAGTGTTATTTTGAATGAAATTTACACGCCGGCAGCTTTATTTCGCGAATTTGAATGAACTTTGTATCAAAACGAATGAAAAGCTTTCGAAACTGACCGAGAAATCCTATATTAAAACATAATGCCGTATAATGTGCTAAACCCTTTGATGGCAGTCATGGATGATAAATTATACACAGCGGGCACCTGTACCTTCCATTAGAAGGTTTAAGGTCCCTTTTATTGATTGAATTGTATGGGTCCACCGAAGGGCTCATTGTCTTGGTTGAATAATGTAGTGATCATTAACAATATTCCATGTTTTTTTAATCGATATCATTATTAAGGAAGTGCGTATAAACTATACTCTACTACATATAGGTGTCGTAGTTGAGTGGTTTTAGCACTTGACTTGAAATTCAAAGGTCGTGGGTTCGATCCCCGAAACGGCACTAATGTCATTTGGCAAGGCATTAATCTACATTTGCCACTCCATACCAGGAGAGAAATGGGGACCTGGTAGGATGACAAAGCCTTTGAGTTAGTAATTGCCATATGCCCTCACGGTGACCATATGGTAGGAATACTCCCCAGGGAGTGAGATTATACACATTGTGCGTGAATGAATCCGGTGACTGGGGTAATAATATCTGTAAAGCGCTTAGAGGCGGTATTTCGTATTAAGCGCTATATAAATCCATATTATTATTATTATTATTATTATTATTTCGAAATTCCAGCTTTCCAGGAGAAACACCCAATCCCCCATCATACCCTTATCATCTCAGGATCTATCATCTTTAGTATCTTCTTTGTTACAAGCCTGAGGACAGAGGTTGCTTAATTTCTCTTTTGAAACACTTGCATGTTTGTGGAACATGTTTGTGTTCCTTGAAATATTGATAATATCATTTTGCATCAAAGCTAAAATATGAATTTATACTGTGGTATATAAAGGCATGAACTTACTTAAATACATAAAAACACACTCTTTTCCCCAAGAAGGTGCACCATTTGTTCACAAAATTACTCGAAGTGTCAATTTTTCCTGGATTTTAAAACAATGGAACAGATATTCACTTACGGGGGAATTATAAACAAATAAAAGTATATCACCAGAGCATATGGCTATGCCATCATAAGTGAGAAAAAGGAATTCTTTTATTTTGTGTAGACAACTTTTACAGTTCCCCTTCAAGTTGTAGGGCCTACGCATTACACATCAGGGCCAAATTGACAAGGAGAACATTATCGATGTCGAATGTCAATTTTCACAACTTTCTTCTTTGTTCGATTTCTACTGTATAATCTATCCACCCCAACCCCCGGATTTGTCTGCTTCAACTAAGACCAACTTTTAAGAAGGGGTGCGAAGTAGTGAGCGTGAAAGAGAAAGAGAGAGAGAGAGAGAGAGAGAGAACGACAGATGAGATACAAATGCAATGTCAAGAAAGAAACTAGAGAAAGAATGGAAAAGGGTGAACTAAAATATTATTTCTGTAATGTCCAGCTGATTCACAGCTTAAAATCATGTAGAAAACTAAAACAAATTGCCCCTTGATTTTCTTTCGCCGCGTCCTGTTTCGCTAGCGTTTGCCAATCGTCTAGTTTCAGCTAATGATCGACCAAAACCAGCTATTGACTTAGTCTATCAGCAAATGAAACCACTGCAGTCGTGTCTTTTATAAGGTATGACTGGGCATTACAAGACATTGTCTTACCATAAAGACAGGTGAATATAGGTGAAAAAACAAAATCGATCTTCAAAACGTTCCATCCCTACGGTCCGTTTCGAGGCCGTGAAAACATCAGGGCCAAATTGACAAGGAGAACATTATCGATGTCGAATGTCAATTTTCACGACTTTCTTCTTTGTTCGATTTCTACTGTATAATCTATCCACTCCAACCCCCGGATTTGTCTACTTCAACTAAGACCAACTTTTAAGTAGGGGTGCGAAGTAGTGAGCATGAAAGAGAGAGAGAGAGAGAGAGAGAGAACGAAAGATGAGATACAAATGCAATGTCAAGAAAGAAACTAGAGAAAGAATGGAAAAGGGTGAACTAAAATATTATTTCTGTAATGTCCAGCTGATTCACAGCTTAAAATCATGTAGAAAAACTAAAACAAATTGCCCCTTGATTTTCTTTCGTCGCGTCCTTTTTCGCTAGCGTTTGCCAATCGTCTAGTTTCAGCTAATGATCGACCAAAACCAGCTATTGACTTAGTCTATCAGCAAATGAAACCACTGCAGTCGTGTCTTTTACAAGGTATGACTGGGCATTACAAGACATTGTCTTACCATAAAGAATATAGGTGAAAAAACAAAATCGATCTCCAAAACGTTCCATCCCTACGGTCCGTTTCGAGGCCGTGAAAATTGTAGGGGTTTTACCTATGCGCGATAGTAAGGCATTGATCAAATTCTTTTTTACGAGAGAATTTGTGTACATTGAGTTTACACAGAGATTCAGCGCGCGCGGAGACCAAGAAATGACTGTATTTGTATCGGGTTGTGAATACTTCCAAATCAAATAATCGTGTATATCTATCACGGTGTATATCGCGGACATATCCATTGTTCCTTTGATATACATCTTCATTTTGTCATCATAGTTTAAAAGTCACATTTTGCAAAGCTTATATCATGATATTGGCTATGCGCAGACATGAAAATGATGAAAGCATAATGGGGTCAAATCCATTAATCTTTCAAATTACCTATTATTATATCTGGGCCCTGTCTTACAAAGAGTTGATATCAATCGCAACTTATTTGCGATTGATATCAATCGCAACTATGTACATAAGAGATAGGAGACTGCAAACTTGCGATTGATTAGAGGACTTACGATTGATTTGGATCAATCGTAACTCTTTGTAAGACTGGGCCCTGATATAATCATCCCGCTACATTCCAAAATGATTGGTCTGTTGCACTTGATAATTACGAACTGTATGGTTGTTGCTTTATGGCTTATGGTGCCCAAAACGACAGAACATGCATAATATATTGTTTAAACTTCAAAGCATTCATGCAGGGCTGCAGGCCAATTAGCTCTGTAAGAGTACCCATAGCCTATTTTAAAAGCTTCTTTTTAATCCCATATTTGAATATATATATTCATATATTTTTGGCAAGTTTTTGAAAGAAGCACCACGAATGTAGTATCTTGTCATAATTAAAAATCTGAAAGATGCCGTTCGTCATGAAATCGATGTGCATGAAGATGCTAAGCGAAATTTAGCTCCAGTCTGATCGGATGGCAAGAATTGATTATGAAGGCTCCGTGAAAATTTCGTAGTGATTATCGCAAAATCCTCCCATATTTCCTCCTGCGACATTAGCATATAAAGGTAATATTAAGTTTTCAATCTGAACACACAAGAGGTTGAATTATATATTATATAGAAAGATGGGAAATGCTTCAATAATCATTATGATTGGCAGCATTTACTTTTTAAATGTGACGGGATACCGTGCCTGTAGGGTTCTGTTATAAGAACTTCGACATATTGATCCTGATGCAGCTGCATTATCACATATAAAGGTAATGTTGAAAGTTTTCATAGTGCATTTTTTGCAATGTAACCAAATTAATGCCTATGATTTTTGTGATGCGCCTCGATACGTTTAATTTTCTTTCACCTGCTACGAATAAATGTATCTCATTAGTCGGAATTCAAATTGCATACATTAGTTGTTGCTAAGTAGGACAAACATTATAGCTTGCCCTACCTGAAAGCATGCAATATATGCAATTTGCATTCTGATTATTGAAATACAATTATTCGTAACAGGTGAATGAAATAGTACGAATCGAGGCACTTAAGTATACGTTACGAGAATGACTTATTGAACAATGCAAGCGGTTGAATTATGTATTTTAACCTGTTTGAAAAATACTTGGAAAATGTAGTGTGATGTTCACTAAAAATAGCTATCAATTGTCTGCTTAGGGCTAGAAGGCCATTAACTCTGTTAAAATATACCAATTTATACGCTTCTGGATCTTGACATGGAAACTATATAGCTAGTGCATATAAATCAATCGGCATTTCGTGTGTTTTCTTACAAACGAAAGCTCATGTAAAGGTAATCTTGAGTTTTAATAATGATTTACAAGGCAAAATCGGGTCAAATTCACTCATCTACTTATTTTTCAGTTACAGTTTTCGTTTGATCTACATAAAACGAAAACTAACAAAATTTATGATAAAAGATTTTGAATAAAATATTTGGTAGCTGAGCACAACCGTACGGTAGGGAAAGGGGGAGATGAGGGGCCTACAGCCCCCTAAGAATGTGAAAATACCAATATTCAGATAATGGTCACCTCATATTTGTGCAGCAAGGCGGTTTACTCGTAAATTAGAAAAAAAAGAAAAAAAAATCTATACTGCGTATATTTTAATGACGAAATTACTATATTCAAGTAATAACAGTTTTGTTCAAGGGTTAGGGAATAGAGGCATATACGTATTCTTCCATGTATATGCCATGACAATAAAGATGGGTGTATTTTGGGTCACGATATTTCATTCACTAATTTATTGTCAAAAATTCGAGTTACATTTTATTTCATTTTATTACGAAAAAGTAAAATCAATTTTATCTTTGAATATGTTTAATCTTGATCTTGGAATATCAACACAAACTTCATGACATATTCAACTTTAAATTATTATTTATTTATCATTAGGCCTTGATACAGACTACGCCGGGTGCATATTGCGCACCCTCGAACTTCTCGCACCCATGGGTGTGCACATTTACGCCGCTTGTCAGATACTGCACCCTAAAAGGAGCAGATCAGCACCCTTTGCCAAATACGCGTAGGTGGGTGCAAATCTGCACCCCGATTGCACCCTTAACTCTTATTTTGTACGACTATGAATTCACTATGTATGACACCTTAAGATTACCATTAGCGCTATTACCATTTGTTTTTGGCGTCCATGGTGTCAATATAGTTTTTACCGCTGTGTCTGTTCGACACTTACAGCACGCTTAAATGTGTCAGGAGAAGGTTTAAATGTCTAACGTGAATGTTTATTGTGCTGTAGTCATAGGGCATGGCTCTAGACAGATAGGAGAGGAGATACAAGATTATTACTCCTTAGTTTTTGTAGACAAACGTATCAGTTTGATTAACAATGTATTACACACTTGCCGGCATATTTCGGATTACATTTATCTACATTTGCCTCCCTCAACCCAGGTGAAGCAAATGGGTATTGGCAGGAAGTTATTCCTTGATTGCCTTGAGCGCCTTAGGCAATTGGGCTAAAGCCAGGGTAATAACAGTACTATGAATGCCCATTCCGAATCCCCTTGGATGGATATGTGTGCAATACAAATGTAGGTAATATTTTCATTATCATATTGGAATTTTATCATAGTTATATAATTCTCATGATTGTGAATGATGAAAACATGTTTTGACCGGCAAGTATGTTGGAGAGTCCGTAGATCCAGTGGAGAGTCCGTAGATCCAGTAACGCATTTGAAATGTGAATTGTGATATTCAATCTTGGTCGGGTGGTTTTCCAGAGGTGCCTATTCTAAGTTACTTGGGCTCGAAACAAGGCCATGAATGAATAATAAACTCTGATTGACGTACGTCTTTAAAAGAATAAATACGCGCACACATTCATACACACACCCACATACACACACACGCATGCACGCACCCACACGCACGCGCACACACACACACACACACACACACAACGCACACGCACACGCACGCGTACGCACACACACACCCCTCCCCCACACACGCCCACTCGCCTACACTTCAACACCGCACATACGCTGCTGGATTTCAAATAATACTGATTGATGTACTTCTGTAAATAGAAATACACACACACGGACACACGCACACACACCTATTCACAGCTAACTGAAGATAAAATATCCCTCAAATTCGAAGAAAAATTGTAATCTCGTTGCCTTTATTATCGCAAGCGAAAGGTAACAAAAAGTGCACGTGCAGTGTGGACAAATGTATATATCTCGGAAATTAAAATAGCTTTGGCTACTTTTTCTTTTTCCCAATTGAATGGCTCTGAATAGTCAATAAATGCTAGAGAAAATCCAAAACTATTCTTTTTAATAAGCCATTCATCGATTTTTTTTTTGATTGTCCGTAGGCTATTTGGTAAAAAGTCCTGTTCTCATGATAAGCTCATACACAATATTTTTGCCATGTCAAAGAAAGAAATATAGTTCACATCACGAACCCTTGACAGTATTTCTTTTCCCAAACCCTTTTCATATTATAAAATATATACATGTATTTTTTCCTTCACATAATAGTACCCATAGTACCATGGCTTTATTTAAATAACAATAACAATGTCTGAAAATCATATAAAATATTTGCTCTTTCTCTGTCTATCTGTGTGTCTCTGTCTCGGTCTCTGTCTCTCTTTCTCTCTCTCTTTCTGTTGTTTGTCCGGCTCTATCTCTCTCTCTCTCTCTGTTTATCTGTCTCTTCCTCTTCCTCTCTCTCTCTTTCTCTCTCCCTGCCTCTCTCTGTGCCATAATAGACTTTGGCGATTACATTGTTTCACAAATTTAAGTTTCTAACTTTCTCTCTCTGTTTCTGTTGTCTGTCCGGCTCTCTCTCTCTCTCTCTGTTTGTCTGTCTCTTCCCCTCTCTCTCTCTCTCGCTCCCTGCCTCTCTGTGTGCCATATCTTTAGACTTTGGCGATTACATTGTTTCACAAATTTCAGTTTCTAACTTTCTCCATCAGCACTACTTCCAGTATGGTCTCTCCTTTTTCTTCTCCAGCTGTCTACCTTTTCAAAATACAGACATCACTTTTCTGCTTTGTCTTACTTTCAGAAATATGTATAACATGTAAATATAGTGAAAAAATCAATACATCCTCATGGAAGAGGCAAAGAGAAAAAAAACTTTCTAAAATTCCTCGTACAATAGGGACACCAATCTAATTACCGTTGTGGTTTCTTGAAATGGGATTGGAAACGTCAATGGCATTTGTAACTCTCTCGTTAATAGTTTGAAAGTTAGATCAGTTGCCTAAGCAGGATTTTAAAGGAAACCTCAAATCCTTTTTTGCTAAATTTATTCTCCATTTTCCTGTTCAATATCGCGCTATTTTAAAGCATAGATAAATATCAGTTGACTATCAATCCTAAAGTACACATACAAGTTTCAAATTGATTATTTCATTTATGTTGATTTGAGCTCTGAAATTAAGAGAGAAAAATAAAACAATATATCTTTGTAAAAACGATCGCAACTGCCCTCGAAAATTTAACTTATAGGGGCAATGTCAATATCCTAATATGTATCCCTTAGAAATTATGTCCGAATTACGTAGCACGTCATTGTACTGTTCTCACATTTCAAAAGGGGATGGAAAACACTACTGAAATTGTCTTAAGTGATTTTTCGAAAGTCTTTGCGATCGTGATTATAATACCTTTAACAATTCCTTGAATTAACCTATTCTACATTCCATGAACACGTGTCGAGTTCATTATCTAAAAAAAGCATTACGTGTATTAAACAAACGTTAAGAGGTAATGCATACATGCAACTGGTTTAACATATAAGTCAATTAAAGACAATAACAATCTGAACGGAGATAGAAGTATGTCAATTGCATATTTACTATCGTGAAACAAGGGAAAAACTAAACAGAAATTCTATTTGTACCGAGATATAAAAAACATGATTATAAAATCATAATTACAGCTCAAATCAACGTATCTAATATAGGATGAAAACGAAATTTGTCATTAACGGTTACATTTTATATATTGATCATAACTATTATTTCACGAGTAAGTTTAAAGGCATTCTGTAACACTGTCACATTTAATGAAAGATGTCCTCCCATGATAACTGGGGCTTTTTACAACTGTAATTTAACAGTTGAATTACAAATTTAAAGGGGAACTCCACCATGATTTGAAGTTGATTTCAAGAGGAGGAGGACAATAAAAGAACTGGATAAATGAAAGCAAATTCCAATTGCAATTGATTTTTTTTTAAAGGAAAATCACATAAAATGCTTTAAAAAAAAGTTTTAATCAATCAAACACAAATTGGCAACTGTGTGACATATCTTGCGAGGTACTTTCCATGTACTCTATACAAATTATCTTTTTTTTTCTCTAAAGAAAATATTAAATCATACATGTTCCCTAGTCATAATTATTACGCATGTGTTTCTAAATGACTCCTGGAATAAAACAAATATATTCCTTCATCAGCAAATAAGAAGATATAAATGTATGACATTATCTGTTCCTAGCAAATAGGAAAGGAATTCGCAGGATACCTCACAGCGTCGCCAACTTCTAGTGATTAACTAGTTCAAAAATCCGGAATTTTCTTGAGTTTTATCGGATTTAGTTCAAACTTTCATTGGCCAGTCATCTCATTTTTCTGCTTTTATAAAAAATAACTTAATATAATAGTAGACCCTCCTTTAATTCACACTTTTAATCGTATCGACAAGGTTCCTCGCCAAACATTCCTACTGAAAGTTTGGACCGGAGTCACTTCTATTTATCTATCAAGTTATCTTCTCCCAGCTTTTTTCCACACATCTCTGTTTTTTTGACACTTCAGTACACTCTGGCAGTGTCATTCCACTCCATCATGTTCTCCTCCCAATCAATACTTGATTTCCCTCTTGGTTTGGTACCTTCTACTAATCCTTCCAATATATCTCTCAAGATACTCTGATGTCTTTTAATGTGGCCAAAGTATTTTGTTCTCCTTTCTTTAAACATTCCTATCAGGGTATTTTGTTTAAGCCCTGCCATGTTCAGTATGTCTTTGTTCAGTTTCATATTTTCCCATCATATAGAACTTGGAAGAGAGAAAAAAAATATATAGTAAGGATAAGAAAATAAACATAGATCTCTCTTGAAGTACAGTTTCAGTTCTTTTGCAGCAAAATATTGTATATCTTCCGTCATAAGCCAACTGCCAGGATGGAAACCTACCAATCCCAGTGGATGCTCAAGGCGACTACAAAGTACTATTTGTATCCTGACTATAGCCCAGCTCCCAGGCCTAAGGCGCTAATGCATTGAAAGAATAAATTTCTACCAGGAACCCATTTACTACACTTGTGTGGAGAGTTGCAATTGTCGATTAATATCTTGTCAATGGACATTAGTGCTGCGGCAGGAATCGAACTGCGAACCATGTGATCCAAAGTCCGGTGACGTATCCACTAGATCACGACAACTCTACGTAGACAGAGCGAAGTACTATATCACCAAAATAAGGTACTTCTGAATGAGATTACATTTAGATTAATTTGCACATTTCAGGCCGTTCTCAATATTTTGCCTGTTCCATTTTACAGTCGTCTAAGCGTGGAGGTGTGGCAAAAATAAAACCAAAACCCTCATTTAAAATCGGTCAATCTTCTTATAATATTGATTGCAAATTCGACTGAAGTTATCCTGAACGCTTGAATATTGATCAAAAAGTATTATCGACCTCAACCAATAACGATACGAGAAAGAAGGAGAAGAGAAATTGGTTTCAGAAACTAGTTGTCGGTTCAGGAAAATCGATCTATTTCTAGGTCGATCATAGTCGTCGTATTATCGAGAAAGATTAAAGGCACAATGCTGAATAGGGATCAGGAACAGCGTCTCAAATTAAAGTTCTAGTTTTTGAATAACTTGTACATATAATCAGGGTACTCACGTACATACAAAATAAGACACAACTGGTGTATAAAGGCTTCAATATTAAAGTTGGAAAGTACATGGTGCTTTGATTACACTTCAAAAGTGGAAATATAGGTCTTTATTACAGGCAACGTCTGCACTGATTTTCCAAACATTGATATTTATATATATATATTTATATTTAAATATATATATATATATAATTATATATATATATATATGAGTTTTTGTATACACAAAAATGAACCATCTGTTGGATCATACTTTACCCGGGATATCAGATGCTTTTACATCGATTTGTTTTGTTATTTGTTTTTATTGCATTTTCTCTGAACTTCAAGTATTAATACGCATAGAAGAAAGCTACTTGTGAACAGGTGGTCAGTTGATTGGAAGGGACATACCAATGTCTTTGGTTCATCTAGCTGGCTGATGAATGACTGGCATGAAGATGTTACAAAAGTCATTTGCTTTTGGAGGTTTTTTTAGGGGTGGAGCTTAGCAAGTAGAACAAAAGTAATAGAAAAAATAATAGAAAATATATGACATAAATGTACATCAAAATTCAAAAGATATGTGATGTATACATTATTACAGATCAAAAAAAGTCAACATGAATTTGTAATTTAGTCACTCTTTAAGCCACGGTCTCATCTGACCCTCGTAGACGCAGCAAGGGTCCACGTAGAGATTTTGGGGTTGTACGAGGCCTTCCGCTGGTGGCCCGCGCGTATGGCAAGCCGTTTACATTTATTCCTATTTCTTGAAATCAAGAATTCTATTTCTTGATATCAAGAATTCAATTCTTGATACCAAGAATTACCATTGCTTTACAACAGAAAATCATTTCTTGATTTCAAGAAATCGAATTCTTGATATCAAGAATTAGATTTTTTGATATCAAGAATTCAATTCTTGATATCTAGAATTAGAATTCTTGATATCAAGAATTAATTTTTTGATATCAAGAATTCGATTTCTTGATATCAAGAAATGAATTTCAGATGTCAAGAATTAATTTTTTGATATCAAGAATTCGATTTCTTGATATCAAGAATTAAATTCTTGATATCAAGAATTGTTATAGTAATTGATTTCGAACGCAAAAGTATTGCACGAATTCATCCTGAGCGCGCCGTATTAACATTTATTCCGATGCTGAATTCGAACGCAAGAGTTGCGCAGAAATTCATCCTGAGCGCGCCGTTTTAACATTTATTCCGATTCTGATTTCGAACGCAAAAGTTGTGCAGGAATTCATCATACCTGAGCGGTGCGGTGTCGAAAGTCAATGTATCGCGAGAATTCAACTAATGCAAGAAATCATGTTGCCACTGTCTCTGTGATATTCCTTGTAGACAATTTCCATTTGCATTTGCACCCCCTCTTTGTCATCAAGGAGATACACATTAAATGACGATCAACTCACATAATGTGGTGTAGCAAATGGCCTATACAACAGGTTGGGCCCAAGGCCTCGTGTTAGGCATCTTGCTATATGCAGCAGCCAAACTGACGAGAACGTATGTTGATTCTCGCTCACTCACACAGTCGAGGGAATTCGTGCACTGCAGCATGCATCTGATCAACTGCTACATACTGCGCACAAACCGTCTGATTTTTCGCGTAAAATCTTTACTTTGGAAATAATTATACAAATTCTGTGAACCATGCCAACATAATCATAATACAAGCTTCTGCTTTATTAGTCTTTTCATGAAAACTACATTGAAATCACTACAATATAACTAAAATAGATCGTAATTATCGAGATCACAACTGACATAGTTTGTTTACGGTGCGCCATTACATGGCGAAATAGCGCATAGTATAAAAACTCTGTCTAAAAAAAAAAAAATCTAATTTTATTTTCAAAAGCAAATATATCTATTTAACCCACCCCCCTAGAAGCCCGTGGATTTTCCACGGGTCCTGCTAGTACATTATAATAAAAACGCGTCTTTAAAATATGTAAAAGGGCAACACGAAATGATTTCGTGATATGTTGCCAATAAACGTAGCGCAAACCTGTTGTAAAGATTGTTCCTTGTGCAATAAATATGTCCATGTGTTTTCTAAATGATTAACCGTAGAATATACGTGTATTTTAAGTGAAATAGTAAAGTTGGATGTGATATTTTTAAAGCAAAGTAAATTATAAAAAGACTTACAAACTACGCATTGTAAATGCACAATTTGGCAACACATCACAAATTCATTCCTTCCGCGTGATTTCGTGATATGTTGCCAATTTAGTATTTTTACTATTCGTGTTTTGTAAATCAATTTAGATGTTTTTTGCTGAAAATGATCAGATCTGACAGCATTATTTTAACTGACGTGATCAAAAATATTTTGAAATGAATTGCCTAGTAAAAACGTGAATATATTATTACACACGGGGTAATCTTTGCGCATTGTCTATTGGCAACATATCACGAAATGATTTCGTGATATGTTGCCGTTTTATATTTTTGCAAGACGCTTTTATAACAAGTAATTAAACTGGAAAAAATCACATCCAACATTTGCAATGTAACATTAATCAATGGTCTAAATAAATATATGTTAAAAGAGTATAAAATAAATATTTTCTACAAGGAATATCACAGAGACAGTAAGTGCACTGCAAACTGGCAACATGAATTCTCGCGATACATTGACTTTCGACACCGCACCGCTCAGGCAGGATGAATTTCTGCACAACTTTTGCGTTCGAAATCAGAATAGGAATAAATTTTAAAACGGCGCGCTCAGTTTTCTGCACAACTCTTGCGTTTGAAGTCAGAATCGGAATAAATGTTAAAACGGCGCGCTCAGGATGAATTTCTGCGCAACTCTTGCGTTCTAAATCAAAATCGGAATAAATGTTAATACGGCGCGCTCAGGATGAATTCGTGTAATACTTTTGCGTTCGAAATCAATTACTATAACAATTCTTGATATCAAGAAATCTAATTCTTGATATCTGAAATTCGTTTCTTAATATCAAGTAATCGAATTCTTGATATCAAGAAATCGAATTCTGGATATCAAGAAATAATTTTACGTTGTGAACCGATGGTAAATCTTGATATCAAGAATTGAATTCTTGATATCAAGATGTAGGATTAAATGTTAAAACGGCTTGCCATACGCGAGCACTACGCAAGTAATTTCAAGCTACCTGACCTCCGCCTACGTGGAGAACAATTGAACATGCACAATTTTTGGTCTGCGATGATTTGGCTACCGCGTGGCTGGTGCATTGGTGGTGCGTCGGAAGCACGTGGGGTATAGTACTTGCGAATTTTCTTCGTTATTTGCAGGGTATATAAGCTACAGAATAGGTTTTGTGCATCAGTCTTCGTTTTATCAATAGGGACTTTTAGATTTTACACGACGAGAACGTGGACTGCCACGGTGACATCCTTTTAAGGTAATGTGACGTCCTTTTAAGGCACTGCCGGGCACGGGCCAGTGCCTTGAAAGAATGGCACACGTTGCAGTCCACTACGTCGACGTGCAAATCTAAAAGTCCCTAATAGGGACTTTAAGATTTACACGACGAGAGCGTGGACTGCCGCGTGTGAATTGTGTTAAGGCACTGGGCCGTGCCCGGCAGTGCCTTAAAAGGAGATCGCAGTGCCGTATAAGGACGTCACACGTTGCAGTCCACTATGTCGACGTGCAAATCTAAAAGTCCCTATTGAGAAGAGATGGCGTTTCCACCAGAGCGTCTACGCCTGGTCCTGCTCAGAATGCGTTTGGAGCACCCACGTACTACCCACGCACTGCCAACGTGAACACCTCCAGAGAAAAAAAGCATTTTTACTTGGACCGGACGCAGGTGATGTGATAGACCGAAAGCTTCAGTCTCTGATATCGACGGTTGTTCCGCTGAGATTGCATCTGGCTCCTCTGACCGCCTCTATACATAGACTGAAGTACTGCGTATGCAGTAGTGTGCGGAACGAATGGTTCGGTTCGGCCGGACCGCGATGAATGAGATATGCAACGAGTTTTTCACTCTTTACGCCTTCATATATCCACTTTGGCTGCAATATTACACTGAATCTAAATAGCCATAAGAAATAACCCGGAAATATATACTTTGACTTACGATAGCTTGCTCATTTAGATCCTAAATTAATGATTAATCCGAGAAAGTCTTGTAGTCAACATGATTTGTTGTCAGCCATCTTGGTTTGAGTTGATGAATATTCATTTTTTCTTTTCGAACGTCCAATAGCTACGTATGAGTCAGCCCGGCTTGAGCCGGTGATGTTTGAATATTCATAAGCCCAATATCAAACACGTGCTCTGATTGGCCATTGGGCTTGTTTTGGTCGGTTGACCCGGAAATATATCGGGCGGGTCATGTCATAGATTACCAGTTCGAATGCATGAACGTACCGTTTCCTTGGTTCTGAGATTAAAAATGGATAACTCATATACGTAAGTCCGTAAATTTCGCATTTGAAATAGGTAATAAAACTTTGAGAACTGTACATAGGAGAACAAAATACATAGTATTTTTGTATCTGATTTATAAATCAGAAAATTAGATCTAAATAAGGAAAATCGTGGGAGAAAGTTTCGGGGTAACAAGTGCTGCACAATCGGCTCAATCTCTCCCCCCGTTGCGAGCCGTATTGGTTACCGTCTGTGTATGGGGAATGTCAACAAATGTCAGTTTTATTAAAGAATGACCCATACCAGACGGTTATTTCTGTCTAGTGATGTGACCACTCCCAGGTAAAATTTGCCCAGGTAGAAAGAATGCCATGGCCACGTATTGAAATGTACTGCCCTATACGTGTGCGCTACGTCTACGCGGGTCTGATGAGACCGTGGCCTTAGCTGTCAAACACGTACCCCGTGATATATATTGTAGTTACAAATTACAAATTCAAAGCCATTACTCATCTTTTCCAAAGCATTCCCAATGTACACGTCTTTGCAGCTCCTGATTCGTTTCTACCTCCTTCTCTCTCTCTCTCTCTGTTTCTCTGCTCCCTATATGTTAGTATGTTTCTTTTTGTTTCTCTCAGTCACTCTGTCTCTCTCTTCACCCCTCTCTTTCTTTCTCTCTCTCTTACTATTTTTGATCAAAGGAAATTACGGTATTGTTATTTGTTTCAGTATATCATTTATGTATGATGCGACTCATAATAACAATGTTTTTATTAAATACTGTTTGCTGAGAGCTAGTAGGTGTTGAATCTTTCTTGTTTTATTCACTTAACATCCTTTTTGCTCTCAGTACCCGATATCATGTGTATGCCTTTGCTTATATACATGGCATATAACACCCATGGGAATTTTGTTGTATTATTGTATCGTCGTCTCAGTGAAAATGGGGGATAAAGCATGCAGCCCATGCATTGTTTTTACACTACATGGGTGCTTGCTCTTTCCCCCTTTTCCATCGACTTGACGATATTGGACAATAAAATTTGAATCTTTAAACTTGAATCTTTGAATGAAAGTCATATGAAGCGCACTCATTCCGAGTAGCAGCAGCTGAACAAAGTAATTGTGTTGCCAATGTTGTAAAGGAGGCGCTTACAGTTGACCTATTAACAAACAGATTGAAACCTCATTTCTTCAACAGCACTTTAACATTAGTTTAATTATTAATTAAGTCGTTTCGATTGGATTTGAATTGTTTTCCTATCATGAGCGTCAACTTCTATCTTAGCTCTATATATTCTAAAGCAAAGCATAGAGGGATTGAAAATTGATATGCTCTAGAAATATTTGTTATTTTGTTATTATCGTTTCAATTAATGAACAGATAGAGTGGACAGCCTTTCATGGATTTATGAGAATTCCCATCACCATTTTTTATTGACCCACCTTGGATATCACTCTAATCTATCACAGCCAATGATTTCTATATGTTTAAACACTGGAATGAATCCGCTATTATTCTGGCTCCGTTTTCCATTCCACCCCCATTTCCATAGCAAATCAGAGAAAATGGATTCACAATTCAATTCCAATTTCAATTTCAGTTGCCATGGTAAACCATCTTTATTGACCTACTTGTCTGATAGGGCGATGGACAATTAATTAGAGAAGCACAAACTAAAAGCAGGCCTAAGCGACTTTCTGAAACATATGCGCCCAAGCAATCGTTCACATTGGAAATACTCTCCACCAGTAGCTGTTCTAAAGGAGCGAGGAAAAGGGGAATGGGGTGAGCTAAACCCCAATTTTGTTCAAGCCATCAACAATTTCTCTTGATTATAAATGAATTTGTTTAGTTCCCAATGTTTCATAATTTAAGCTACGCACATGTAAATAAAGAATGTAAGAACCCCTCCCCCCCACCCAAGCACCCAAAACCCTCCCCAAATTTATTATTTTAGAATCGCCCCTCCTGTCCACCCTTGTGCATGCTTGCGAATCCGTAAATAGATATATTTCGAATCTCTCTGACCACGCTGTTATCATTGAGGGAAACAGCTGTTTTAAGAGGACAAACAAGTGTCCGCTGAAAACGGCACTTATCAGTGAACTTGCTAAATTTTAAGAGGTGTTGTGCACTCCTTTGAATATTTGTCTTAGTTGACTTATTCACATTTGTTTTAGAAAATGATCTGAAAATGCCCAATGCATTTAAGACTGCCATTTTAGTCCAAACCATAGAAAGTGGTAGATTGCGGACCATAGACGTAAATGGGAGGGAAAGTCTCTGTGTATGAAATTCGAACAAACAAGACAATAGTCTAGGGCGAGGTTTGAGGATAGGGGGGACGTATCATTTTCTTGTCACGTTTCTCCGTCTCCCCCTTTTATCTCTGTTTCCTTTTTAACCATAAGATTTGGAGGGGCTAGGGAGGCACTTATCTACGCCCCCTCCCGTGATTTCTATACTCGAAATACATTGAAAATATTTATTTTTCTATGCATGTTATCATCTTTTTAGTCTTAAAAAAACCTTCCTATTTCACCTACTTTTCACCATTAAAGATGACGTTGATGACAAGCAGAAGTAGCAATTTCCTGTTCCTTTGTAAATAGAAGAAATGGATTTACAAAGTAGAGTTTAAAAGAGGGATTTATATGTATGAATGAATGAACGAATGAAAGGATGAATTTATTGAACACACTGGCATGATTTTATCTGAAATGAATACGTTAAAAATAGCAACATGAACAATGTGTGTCAAATGTATCTTTGACTTTTTAATAAATGAGTCCAATTGGAACGAAATGATTGAAAATCAAGCTATATTGCTTCACTTGAATGATGATTCTTGTTGAAGCAAACTATTGTTCTATCTCATTGAAATACGACGGAGTATAGTGTCACTGTTTCAATACTCATGACGTAAATGCTTAGATACATCATTCTACTTTCACGCACCAAATCTAATGAGAAATCTTCTCTGAGTTTGAGCTATGAGTAAATACTTCATCAAGCGGAGAATAATTTCATTAATAAGTGAATGTGTAATTCTGTTCATGTCACAGCCCATTTGTCAAACAGAATATCATCTAAACACACACACACACACGCCCACGCGCACGCTCACGAACCCCTCATCACACACGACTGCACACCCAAACACACGCACACACACATGCATACACGCACATATATATATATATATATATATATATATAAGTAAATATATATATATGTATATATACATATATATATATCCATATATATATATATATATATATAAGAATAGAAATAACAATAGTTCTGCGGCGGGTGGCTAAAACTAGACAAGTGAAGAAGAAATAATGAAACAACCGTAGGGGATAATCTCTTACGGTTGTTTCATTATTATTTTGTTTTTCACTTATATATCTTCTAGGAATAGAGCAATCCAGCCTTAAATTAAGCATCATTGTTTTTTATGTTCATATTGTTTTTTATATACTGACAATAAAAACTTAACAAAACAAAACCATATGTATATATTATAGTTTGGAATAGTTTTACCAGTTTGTTTAGTGTTTAAAGAAATATAATATTGCAATATAATATTGTATCTTTTTTTTTTACTGAATTCATGGTCAGCTCATCCGTGATTATAGACGATACAAAAGTAAAAGGTAAAACTTGTCTACCCACTCTACCCTTATCAACCTTCACATTTCATGTAGTATTGAAATGTAAAAAAGCAAATCGTTACTAACATGGCGAAGAGCAAAATCCTGTCTTTTCAAAACGATCGCATATGCCTACACAAATGAAACTATTTTTGGTTTTCCATTAAAACGCAGTTCGCTAAGGCTCGATGCTATTGATTAGTCCTAACCTAGGTCATATTCTTCAAATCAAGCAAATGTCAATTTTGGCATTATTCGGCGAACGAGGATAGAAACCTGTGTATTTAATTTTGTTAATGTCGACATATAGCAACCTTTGAATGATCAGATTACGGGGTAGTGGCTTGAACGAATATTTTGAATCATACGACCCGTGTACATAAGATTAAGTGTTAAAATAGTTAAAGGTGTACCGGCACGATTTTGACACTGTTTGTAGTGCAAATGCAAATTCTAATTTCGTTATCGAAATACTTAAGAGATATAAAAATAACAAAATAGACTACATCACTGCTCGCCTACAATTAGGTACTGCCTGATTAATGGTAGTGAGTTGGGGGATACAGCAATTAACCCCGCCTCGTACGCAAGTGGTCAAAGCGATTGTTTTTTAATACAGTCAGCTAGATTTCTTTAAACTTGAAGAGATTTTTCAATCAAAAGACAAGTCTGATTTCATCAAAGGACACAAGCACTGAAATGCAATTATTCCTTAACCGTTTTTCGTTTTCCTAGCTTGCACTTTCCCTTCATTCGTGACGTATCTGGTTTATTTTCGCCTGAGTATTTTGACTTTTCGGGCTCTGCCATCGAAATCGAATCCCTTCGTTTTGCTTCCCCACGCTGAACTGGGTGTGGATGAAAAAATCATAACCTGCACGCATGGATACAGGTACTTAGAAGACCATCTTGTCTTCAGAGGAGGCCGGCTGGTGGCGGACAACATTACACCAATGCCTCCAAAATGACGGGGCGTTTAGTTACACGTTGGAGTGCTTACAAGAGCAAGGCATGCCCTGCCGACACAAACCCGACTCCCCTGTTTGAGCTTGGAGAAGAGCCCAGTTTGGGGTTCGGGTCGTTGATAAGCTGCCCTGCTGCCGGCGAAGATGATATAGTGCTCCTCCATCTTAGTGTGCTTTCATAGGGGTGCAGGATTGCAAGCCAGTTGGGGAAAGGTTTTGAGCTCTTTCTTTACTTCGGTTGCAAGGAGTGACTCAAAGAAGGGGCGAGATGGAGGGATGGATAGAGAGAGAGAGAGAGAGGGAGAGAGAGGGGTGTAAAGGAGAGAGAGAGAGAGAGAGAGAAAGAGGGGGGTAGAGAATTGCAAAGAGAGAGATGGTAATATGGACAGAGAGATTATATATAGATAGATAGATACACGAATAGAATTTAAGTTGTAAGTAGTGAATGGAAGAAGAGAAGAGATGAGGGGGAGATGTAGGTATATAAGAGAAGAGTATACAGAGAGACAGAGAAGGAGAGAGAGAGAGAGAGAGAGAGAAGGAGGAGGGGAGAGATAGAGTGGCAAAGAAAGAGAGAGAGAGAGAGAGAAGGAGACAGAGAAAGGAAGAGAGAGAGAAAAAAAAACATGGTGAGAGAGAGATTAACAGACAGAAGAATGTAAATGAGGTTAAAACAAATAAAAAGTGAATCTAAATTCCACTACTTTTGAATGAAATTGGTAAATGTTAATATAGATCTAACAATTTTTAAAGAAATCATTCTAATGTCACGACCCTAACTTGCAAGCGAAAACTCAAGGCCGAGTCTTTATCGACCTTCATTGCTCTTTTCCAGCATTTTCGTCGCCGAGAATCACACTTTTTTCCTTCCAAAGTGAGAAAAAGAGAGGAAAAAAGAAGATTTCTTTGTACCTGTTGGACAGCTTTCGTCCTCTGAGGGCATCAATATAATTGTTGTGAGCCGCCTCAACAATCAATACATCCACTCGCTTGTAAATAATGACAATTTATTGGCCTCAGGGCAAAATCATTTCGGATTTGTTGCCTTAGTCAAGTGTGTCGTTCCTTCATAATTATGGCGGCGGTAAAAAAAAAAAAATAAGCAACGCTGCAATTGCTTTATTTTAGTACACACAGTACTCAATATCGTATTAAATTTTGCACTGAAATTGGCAGTTTTCTTGGGCTGTGCAGACAAATCTCGCAAAATGGAGAAAATAACTTTAGGCACTTTAGTCCGTCTTTTGGGCAAGTGCATGTCGCTCCGTGTGATATTTTGGTAAGTGATAAAATAGCAGTGCACTAGGGGCATATCAAGAAAAAGAATGTATCTTTACTTAGATGTACACTACTTAAATGGCACCGACTGCCACTAAAGAGTTTATGTGCATCAAAACTACAACATAGTAATTTGTCAAAGCTTGAAAGGGGGAGGGGTGAAGGTGGGCTATAACAGACGTGTATCAATCAGATACGATAGTTTACGTCTAGGTATACTGACCTTCAACATCACCATCCAAAAGACATGACTCGGTTTCGAATCTAGGTCCTATCAGAATCAGTTTGTAGGCGAAAACAAAGAGCTGACTGCGTACATTACCGCTAGACCAACTCACATTTCCCTAGACTTCTTGCTGTCGCTGGCAGACTTGCCAGCTACCTCCAAGATGTCGGCAGTCAGGGGCTCCATCGTCGAACCGCCGACCCAACGGGGGCGTATGCCAATTCCTTTTATATTTGATACGCCACAGGGCACGAATATTTTCCATGCAAATCCAACTCTCTTATTTAATAATTTCTTTTAGCAACCTATCAAATTCCTTGGACTCATTATTGCCATAAAAGCATATATGCTTCCAGTAATAATGTGATTAGGAATAATGAGTCAATAATATAATATCACATTGCGACTTTAAAAGTGCTAAATCCCTGCTTTCGATTCTGCAACCATCAATAGCAAGACATCATGCGAATCATATTAAAAGCAAAGAATATCACTCTTTCATCCATTTTATCCAGCTGATATATTGGCAATTCAAATTTGAAATATGAAACCACCATCGTGATTATAACAAAATGTGCAAATGCCCTCCGGGAAGCACCTCAATGATTCCTTATAGACGGGAATATAACATGCTGCATTAGAAATGAGATATCATATAAAGACCTTGAGAAATGTAAGCTGAGACACGGGGATGTAGTAAAGAGGTATTGTGGTCCAGTGAATAAGACTCCGGATGTGAACTGCAATGTAAGGGGTACGAATTCCTGTTGAACAATTAATATCCTTTGAAAAAATAAAAAGGCTTTTGCTTGAATAGCATCTTTCCAAATTCTGAATTTGGGAGAGAGTGAGACTGAACTGGGTTTAGATATCGTTGTCAGAAGCACTCCAATTTCATTGCAGAGTGCAAGTGATCTTCAGTAAATTTGAAATTCAAATCGAAATTTTAATCATTCCAAAACTTATCGTATAATATATTGTTTCTCGTGAAATACATAAGAATCTACCTGTCCTAATTGCATCCAGACAGTTTCTTTCACACGAGCAGTACCCAACTTCATCTTTAACCTGAACTGGACGTACTACCTGCACCGTCTGTTATTTTCGTTTGAAAGCAGTCAAAGCATTGTGAGGCGCCGTTCTATCCCACTGTTTTCTCCTAGGCTAGTCACTCGATTCTTGCTTTCGTTTAGAGCACTAGCATCCAGCCAAACCTACACAAAACCGACCGAATCTTGAAAATTTAGAGGAAATGTAATGCTTTACTCGATCTTTTGTCAGGCTCGTTGGTGTAACTGGGTGATGCATTTCATCTTTGTGAAATTGTAGAGGTGTCGTGATCTAGTGAATACGTCACCAAACTATGGATCACATGGTCCGCGGTTCGAATGTCGCCGTCACATTAATGTAATTTGACAAGACATTAATCTACATTTGCCACTCTTTACCCAGGTGTAGTAGTAGTATAAGTATTAGTAGTAATTATTATCAACATTTTTTTGTTTGTTTAGGGGGATCTTGTCTATTCGGGGGAAATTTATTTTTTATTCGGTCATTTGTGGGTCTTGTTGATGTGACTTTGTAATACGTATTATTTGTGTAACCTGGAAAGAGAGGAATCTTAGCAATTTGGGGACATGTAATGTTTTACTCGATCTATTGTTGGTCTCGCCGGTGTTTAGGTTTTTATTATATATTTTTGGGGTGAATTGCATGATTTCTGGCTAAATCCTGAAAATTCAGGGACTTGTAATTTTTTCTCGATCTACTGTCAGTCTCGTTGGTGTGACTAGGCATTACATTTTATTTTATTTTTGTGAACTGACTTTTTTGGGGAAGGGAGGAAGTGCATTAGCAAGTGCTACGAGTTAAAATGTGGCTGGAAGATCGAGAGCCGATGCTGTCAGTGAGGAGTTGATCCAACAATGCACTTTGTGCATTTGAATGATTACCAGGTTGTATGTAGTAGGCTCTTACTCAACTAGTGTCGCCACTTCACTGAATGAAACCCTTGAGTTATCTCCTGTGCTAAGATTATGCACCGGCTTTCTAAGTGTCCTGATGGCGTAGCTACGTCCCCCCCCCATCGAACGTTGAAAAAATAGGAAATGGCAAAGGAAAGGGAAAAGGAAGTCTAGTCAGAATAAAGCCCTTGGTTCCTCTACTATGTTAAGATTCTGCACCGGCTGCTAAGAGTCATCAGGACCAGTGCTTTCCTCCTTCATCAAATGGTGGAAAAGGGGGTAAAGGGACGGACAAAAACAAAATAGGAGAAGGAGAAGGAGTGTACTTCAATTCTCTGAATAACCCCTTGCATCACCTCCTATGCTTAGATTATACACCAGCTTCTAAGTGTCATAGTGGCGTTGCTACTTGCCGCCCTATCGATTGTTCAGAAAAAAGGAGAAAGGGGGAGAAAAAATGGAGAAAAGAAGGGAAAGGAGAGGGAGAATGGATGTTTCTACTTCTCTAAATTAACCATTTGCATCACATACTATGCACATGCTATGCTAAGATTATGCACAGGCTTCTAGGTGACGGAGTGGCGTAACTCAGTGCCTCTACCCAATCGAATGATGTAAAAGGGAGAACAGGGGACTTCCGAGGGAAAACATGGAAGGAAGAGAAACAATGGGTAAGTGAAGGAGAAGGAGTGTCCCAATTAAGACCCTGCATTACCAACTGTGCTAAGATTAGGCACCCGTGACTTTTATAGTGTGGGTATCTACGTGTCTCCCTCCCACTCCCAATCGGATGGCGAAATGTCGAAAACGTCTAAAAATAAAACAAACAAATTTTGAATTACCTACAAGGCCAAGTTTATTCACAGGCTTATAAATGACGTAGTTCCAATCCCACCCCTGTACTGGCGATAACAAGAGACGGGAAAAGGGGAGAGATAAACAAAGAATAGAGAAGGAAGGGAAACGATTAGGAAAGGAGAAGACGAAGTGCTCACTTCTCTGAAAAGACGTACATTACCTAGGGTGCTAAGATTATTCACCAGCGTCTTAATGGCGTAGTCACATGCCCCCCCCATTTCCGCTTGATTCGTATTTCATCCATGTTGTCCACCTTGTAAGTTTAATGCTATCGAGGCGCCATTGTACCACCTCAATAGGTTGAACCTCGTCACGCCACTGATTTTACCTTTAACCCTTCTACTATTATAGGCAGAACTTGTGTAATGCTGCTTATATGGCACTGACAACTGAAGGCAAAGGCTGAAGGAAGGACTTTTAATTTACAAGTATTTCAAAATCCGCCTAAATGTTCAAGAAAATGGTATACTATAAAGATTTATTAGATCAGTTTGATTCAGATTCTAGGTTAAGAACTGTATACAACAGCTGATTAAAAATAACCCTTCCCTATATGGTATGGTATTCTGAAGTTGACAGAGCCAACAATAATCTTATGTAATTATAATTCGTTCTATGCATGGTTTTTGTAAGCTAGGAGCTCTTACAGATAGACGCATTATATTCATAGTCGCAGAAATTAGTATTCCTTTTGGCTATAAGATATGTTATTTTTGGATATATTATTCTTACTGGGATAACGCCGAAATTAGTATGCCTTTTGGCTATATGATATGTTATTTATGGATATATTATTTTAACTGGGATTTGTTTGGACTGCAGTGATTATGCCAGGGGACTGAACGGGATTGTTATTGTATTTTTCTTTGGACCACTCTCATCATATCTATGGCTTGAATGGCTTGCTAATCCACGTCTGGGTTTAATTTTCAAATTGAGTTCATCAATCACACCATCCGCTTATCCCAGTTTTATCTCATCCCCTCTCACCTCTCATCCCTTCTACTCCGCTTACTCTCATCCACCAAGTATTGCACCACATCTCCCATCCGCTTTCTCTTCATCTCCCTCTCCTCCCATTTCTCCCAGTTTTCTGTCTCTCTACCTCTCCCTTTCCACCTTTTCCTTTCTTAATCCCTCTCATTGTCTCTTCAACCTCTGTTTCATTCTTTCCTTCCCCCTCTCCCACTCTCTTGTCCTCATTCTCCCTATTTCTCTCATCTTCTCTTCCCTCTCTTTCTTACTCATTCCCTTCTCTCTTTCTTCTCTCTCTCTCTTCCCTTCTTGCTCACCTTTTTTCTTCTCTCTTTGCCATTTTTTCTACCCCCTCTCATCTCCCCCTTTAATCCCCTCCCCTCTCTTCCCTTCCATCTCCCTTCCATTCTCTTCCTCTTTCTATCTCATCTGCTGATACGTAAACAATTTCTTTCCCTTACACAATCCGTATTTCTCGAACAAGCACATTCTTTTAGCATCTGCGTTAAAATTCATCTTTTACATTCTTTGTGTTTAATATATGTGTTACAGTTCTATATTGAACTTTTATTCACGTGCTTCAGATACTAAACTGTCATTATGGTGTTTTCTCTCTATTCGGTATTACTTTTACTTACAAAGATCACAAATCACAGAATGTAACAGTTTCAAATGTATCTAGTTATCCAGCTGAAATCAAACTTTAGAGTCAAGGACTATAATTTTTTGGGCGAGTAGTCGAACTTGTGCACGACGTGTTGAGATTTAGTTGAAAAATAAACAGGGTGGTATTCTCGAAAGCCGACTAACTTTAGTCCATGGTTTAACCCTCCGACTAAGTATGGAATGCCAAGTGTCCATATGAATATGTTTTTTCAATAATTTAATCTGTCACTAAATTAAAATAAAATGCAATAACATAATTAATAAACAACAATATAACAATGAAATAATTATGTTATCATGGTTATTTAGGAACATATCAAATTATTCAAAAATATTTTCATATGGACACTTGGCATTCCATACTTAGTCGGAAGATTTAACCATGGACTAAAGTTAGTCCGCTTACGAGAATACCACCCACAGACTACTATTCCACAATAGACTCTCTTTACTATTCACCCTTTTAGATTTGGAGGAATGAAATGGGGTGACAACTGCATGTCATATCACAGATCCGATACTCATAGCATACATGCAATTTTCACGTAATGAACCTTCATTTTGTGACAAAATAAAACATATGAAACGAATCATTTAATGGAGCAAAAGGCGTTTAATGTTTGGATGTATTCCGAATGAATGCACTAATTGCATGGCAATTTCTGAAAGCAGTGTCGTTGGGTTGCTGATTTCATGTTAATTTTGATTTTGTTATGCAGAAACGATGCCTCTAAGCCCAACCCTGCTAGTTTTAACAATTGAATACGAACAAAGAATTTCATATCAATAGTACATATCAGTTTTTACTCACATATTCATAAATCAGCTCCAAGGATAGTCAATTATGAGGAGAGCTTGTGCACAGATGTTTGATATTTTTGGATTTTTTTCACCTTGGGATTTCAATCAATTTCAAATTAATAAGCATATTTCCCCGGACATGAAAAAGCGAGATAATTTTTGTTTGTATATTCAATCAATTAGAAAAAAAGCATTCATGCATGCATGGTTGCATATCCAGACGTGATACAATAGTGATGGTATTCTAGATTGACAACCTATAGCCCTTGATACATCTACAATGTCTCTTAGCGCTTTACAGATAATTATATTAATACCCCGGTTATCAGATTCAGGCTCGCCCACACAAATTATCCACACTCTCCACTCCTGGGAGCATTCAAGCCAGGCGCCATTTCACAGACGCTTACAATGCTGAGCATTTACTAAAATGACCTTCGCATCTTATATGGTGTACCCATTAAACGCCTAGGTGGGGAGAATAAAAGAGGATATAAATGACTTGCCTGAGAACCTTAGTGCAGCACCTTAGTGCAGCACCAGTGATCGAACCAATGGCCTTGACATCTCCAGTCAAGTGTAAAACCGCTACCTCACATGTTCTTGGAATATCAATCACATATGATATGGAATAGATGGTGTACGCTGATGGGCTCCGTAAGATAGCATGGATGTGGGTGGATAGAATATGTGTGTGTGTGTGTGCGCGCGTGTGTGTGTATGTGAAAGAGAGTGAGTGGTAAATACAGAGAGAGAGAGTGGGAAAGAAAGAAAGAGAGAGAGAGAAAGTGTGTGTGTGTGTGTGTGTATGTGCGTGTGCGTGTGCGCGCGCGTGTGTTTGTGTGATCCAGGCGTCAGTCCTCCACTAATCCGTCAATTCCTTAACTCCATCTGCAAAATGGCTTTGTTATTTATAGGCAAATGAATAAAGAAAAGTGCAAAGAGTGACAGAGAGGAAGGGAGCGGAGAAGAAGAAGAAGGAGAGAGAGAGAGAGAGAGCGAAAGGAGCGGATGGATTCAAGGAAGCAGATTATGAATTTAGGCGAGAGAATACGACATTCTGCAAGCACCGATCAATCTAACTTCCTCTAGAAATAAACCTGAGTTCGTCCAATAAATAAAACAATTGCTTCTCTGGCTTTGTCAAAATAAACGAGGAGTTCATTTCAGTTTTCATTTTGTTTCTTCAAATTCACGCTTTCAACCATTGTAATTGTGTAAACCATGCCTGTAAATTATCATTGTACGATCAGTGCAGCCTTTTATCTTGTTAAAATTTATTTTGTATGAATACAAACGTCATTTGCCGTATATAATCATTTTGCTCGACATGAAACTGCTTACAAACGACGCAATAATTTATTTTATATATTATTGCGTTTGCTGCTTTTCACATGTTGTTATTCTTTATGTTTCTTTATTTTATTTATTGTTGCCAAATCTTGTTATAATTTCCGTTATAGCTTCGTATTCCATTTTATATTTTCGTGATAACGTTTGAATATTATTCACAGTCTTGTTGACAAGCAGTTACTAAATAACAGTATATTTTGCCACTGTTTACCATGATTAAATAAATACATTGCAGTACAAAACAATGCAATGGAACATTTAAAGCAGGCGATTCTTTGCTATTGGAAGTAGAGTAACCCTGTCTCCATAACGGAAGAATCAAGCTGTATAGGCAACAAATAAGTTCTGCAGAGAGGAAAAGACACCTAAAGACAACGTTTGTGCCATGTAAAATGTATTGCCAAGAAAATTATTTTGCAACATCTTTATACACCTCTCAATTTTTAGCCATTCTATTCACGGACGACCACCACTACCTGAAACAATGAAATGCTTTCGACTTTATTAAACGCAATTGTCAGTGAATGAGTCCTTGAAAAAATGGAATTGTATAGATATCACTCACTTTCTGAAGGACATTTTGTAACCAGGGAATATTTAATTGCCAATATCAGACAGAGTTAGAGGAAATAATGAACATTTTTTTCATATCATATGAGTCAAATGCTACCATTCTTGGATTTCCCCTTTTACAAACTTTGGTTTCACATAAAGGAAATAAGTATGTTGTACGACACATTCATCGGGAACTATTGTTCAGAGGTCAATATCATAAACTGACCGAATTACTAACTGCAACTCAGGACCTAACCGTCAAACTGCGGTCAGATATGAAGCGGTGACACCGCGAAAATTCGTTTTTAAATGATGACGTTAATAAAATACGCTTAACATTTCGCATCTTATGACACAGAGATCAATGAATACGCGCAGAACCATTGGTGCGCGCAGTTGTCATTAATTAACACGTTAAAATATACCGCGGAGGTTTTTTTGCGGCGGTCTACCGCGTCATACCTGAACCTAAAGCCCACATTCAATCCTGACCCTAACTTATATCTTTGACGAAAAACGTCGCAGGAATGTCTGATCACCAATATCTTACAACAAAATAAATGATAAACATCGCAGTGTGGCGGATATCGGGACTCGTACAAACCATGCCCTTGAAACAGAACGATTTGATAGTTCCTCTTGTGACCTTTCACCAGACACTTCACCTCAAACATTTGGAATTCATGTGGACTTTTCTTTATTAACTTACATAGACAGCGGACTACATGGAATATATTGCCAGGCAAAAGATTATTTCTTTTCGCCTCAGGTATCATTCTAATCCGATACTTGATACCAAGACGGCGAAATGAAACTCGAGCTTGTCAAAAGAAGTTATCGTCTTCCATCCAAGCAGAGTGAAGAAGCAAAAGAAAAGCTGATTAAAATCAGAGCTCCGTGCAGCTAGAGGAACGATATTCCTTTTGCCAACTTTTGTCATACTCAAGCGCTAGGCGTAATTTTCATTTTTGTGCAAGCCTCACGTAACGCGGTAACGTTATACTGTTTCTTGGCGTCGACGCATTTCCCTTTCCTTTCACTCTTTTGTCTACAATTGCGATCCACACAATGATACTAACATGCATCCATTGACGCAGAGAGATAGAGAGTGAATGAAAGGGAGAAAGAAGAAAGAGAGAGAGAGAGAGAGAGAGTAAGAGAGAAATAGAAGAGGATTTCTTTTTATGGGGGGGGGGACGAAGTTATGTCTTTATGAGAACTGGATAGCAAGGAAACCATTTCTCTCTCATTTTTAAACCAGATCTACATACATGTGCAATTTACCAGGCCAACAACTCTTGTAAATGAAATTACCCTATTGGCATTGGCATAGGATAGTAACTCTGGCAGCGATGGGAGAGAGAGGGTGTGAAATTAAAAGTAAGACAAATAGCGAGAAGCATTTTGAAAAGTTAGAGAGAAAAGTTCAATGAAAACATTCAAGTAATTTTGTGTCTGATCAACTTTCCGACAATGATGTACTCAACTCGATTCATTTTGTGTTTGTTGAATTTGTAGTAAACGTTGAATTTTGCTCCTCATAGTTGCCCCCACCTTAAGTAACGTTTTACCAGCTATTTTGGAGAGTTTAGAGAAAGCAAAAAAGGTGGAGAAGGACGACAAACGATCAGATTTGGGTTTTTAAAATATGAATTTTTATTGGTGCAAATACCTAGTAGTGCGTAGCAACATTATCAGAGCACACTTAAGATATATATCATGAAGTACGTATGCACCAACTGGTAGTGGCAGTGGCAGTACATACATGTGTAGAAGCAGCAGGCTTCAGAATATGAATAAATAATTGAAGCATTGTCTCTTTCCATGCAGCAATTAACTGATTCTCTGAAGCAAAGGACGCTGACTTTGCCTTCTACCAGGGGAGATCGAGAATCGAATAAATACGTGCACTCCCATTTCCAAGGTCTCGACTGCAGCAACGCGCTTTTTTCACGGTACATTTATTGAGATTCCTAAGCAAATGGTAAAGTGAATGGAAAGGTTATCTTAATATAATCTATTAGTTGCAAGTGATTGTATTAGATGAAGCGGATTTTGTTTTCGTGAAGCGTTATGCATATCCGCTGACCAGAATAATGATATTGTATCAGGGATAATCTTTCCTTTTTTGCATGTGGTAGAGAAAGGCATAATAATTGAAAAGCACGTTTATGACGGTTCGATTAGAAATAGGCTTAGTATGTGATGGAGAGTAAGGGAAAATAGCCAAAGAGCGAGACAGAAAGGAGATCGGGAGAATATGACAGGGAGAGAGAGAGAGAGAGAGAAAGAAAGAGAGAGATAGGTAGAGAGAGAGAGAGAGAGAGAAAGAAAGGAGAGAGCCAGAGGGAGACAGAGAGAGAGAAAATGAGAGAGAGGGTGCAGAGGGATAGGTAGAGAGAGAAAGATAAAGATAGAGATGGATAGGTAGAGAGAGAGAGAGATAGAAAGAGAGAGAGAGAGAGAGAAAGGGAAGATAAAGAGAGGGGTTGGGGAGGGGGGGCAGTGACACACAAATATACTAGCCCAAAGAATTGAGATTAAAAATAGTGTTAATAGATTCTAGTTGAGTAAATACAAAATAAAAATAAAAAGAAGAGAGACATAGGAAGAGAGAGAGAGAGAGAGAGAGAGACGGAGAGAAAGAGACAGATAGAGATGATAGAGAGACGGAATGATGATGGATGTTGATATTTACAGCAAAGGGAGTACTGGTAAATCCCGAAATCTGATTGCCCTTGTCTTGATGGATCGGTTGATTTCTTTAATTTCCTTCAGTATCGCTGAGCATGTTGCAGTGCCGTGGATCAACATCCTATCAGGGTACTGGAATGCAGAAGCATTTTAATTTTGCCAGGATGTTAAGCGTTATCGGATTACAGGAGAACATTTTTGACGAAACCAATTAAACAAGATACATGAGTTATATTAGGTTTCCCAATTTAACTTGCTCGATGTTTTGGCAAGGGTTTTTGTTGTAGATAATTACTTAGAGTTCATACGTCCATACTGCGTGGCATAGTTTTGATATGGCCGTCCAATTAAGTCGCAAAGACTTTTGAAAAGTCACCCTCAGGCAATTGCTAGAGCCTTGTCCTTCACATGACAATGACGTATTACATGTATTACGTAATCCGAACACGTGTATAAGGGCAGGACAACAGAGTACCGAACAGAGTGACGACATACTGGCCAGGTTGTCGGATTGCTTGTTCGAAACAAATTTGTGCTAAACAATGGTGTGGTGATCACACCAGCCCCCAAAACTGAATTTGCTCTGCTCCAGCCTGTTGCTTGAATGATTCCGCCGTGAACCTCATGCGAAGGCTCTGTTGTCTAGAACCAGTAACCTGGACAACGAGCGAATATGACGTTGGCACTTCGGGTACTCTATTGGGTATTGACAGGGGCGTAGACAACGGGGATGAGGGATGCATCCCCACCTCACAATGTGGGGGGGATGGCATGTACAATCATCCCCCCAGGTTTTGGGGAATGATATTTGCTTACTTAATAAGTCATATGATGATAATAATAGTAATAATAATAATGATAACAATTATAATATTAATGATAATAATAATTATGATGATGATAATAATAATCCTCATCATTATTGTAATTGTGTTTATTGTTATTAGCCGCATTCACACGGTGAAAGCCAATTCAGATGGTAAAAAAAAAGAAAATCTTACAAGTATTTTGTGGTTATCTTGTGGTTTGGAAACCACAAGATAACCACAAGATTAATCGCGCATATTTTGCAGTGCGCGCAATCTCGTGGTGTGGAAACCAAAAGATAACCACGAGTTTTGCGTGTTCAAATGGGGCAAACCACAAGATAACCACAAGATTGGCTTTTAACGTGTGAAAGAAGCTATTGAAAATCAGGGATGCGGATTACGAGCGTACGCCGTGTTATGTGCGCATTACGTGCGGGGAGAGAAGGAACGCGCTAAGGCAGTTAACTAGAAAACAAAAACACGTGGTGAGTCCGCTCAGCAGGAGGCCTTGTCTTCCTTAACTTTTTAAGGGGGAAATATATGTGAGTGTGTCACTTACATAATTCACAGCGTGAATTGATTTTAGGATTCTAGGATGGCTCATAATAAGAAGTTGAAAACATCAAAGATCACTTCTTTTTTCAAGCACAATGAGAAAGAAGAAAATGATGACGAACAGCCGTCTACATCAAAATCGGATGATGTCGGAGATAGGCCTGTTCTTCCTGAAGTTCAACCAGAAGAAAGTGCCGTTGAGGGTGATGGAGCATCTGAGGCGAAAGATGATGATGAAGCTGATGCCGGTTTTGACGACTGGGTTAGCCCCAATCACCCCCCTACTTCTTCCATTCCCGTAGTAGAAACTAAAACGCAGAAAATTCTGTTTCAAGCCAAATTGTACCAAAGCTACCCCTGGATCCATTACGAACCCTCCCTGAAACGGGTACTGTGTTTCTGCTGTGCACAGGCAGAAAAACGCGGACTCTTGAAATTGGCCAAGAACAAAGAACCAGCATTTGTTTCAGTCGGCTTTTGTAACTGGAAAAAGGCATCATCCAGATTTGAGAGCCACCAGGCTTCAAATTGTCACAGAGTCGCAAAGGCAGCGATTTCCTTGAAACCTGAGGCTAAAATCGATGTAAAAATGGACACCAACCGCCGTCAACAGCAGGAAACAGCTCAACGAGCACTGATGAAGGTCTTCAAGAGCTTGCGATTCCTTCTGCGACAGGGTCTGTCATTAAGTATGCATCAGATTGCACGATTTCAAGTTCAAAATTGCAAAAGCTCCCTACCGTGGGAGGGGGGACACCCCCTCCCACACCCTCCCGCTCGGTCGCTTCGCTTCCTCGCTCGGGCGCTTCGCGCCCTCACTAGCGTTGGCAGCCCAGTCATCCCCCCAGGTGTACGAACCTGTCTACGCCACTGGGTATTGATATTTCCTACGAGTCGATGTTTTGAAAGTCTTGGCGGTCGAGTTTTTTTCTTCATTTCTACTACTTGTACAGTTGTCTTTTAATCCCTGTCCAAGAATTGAGCAAGATGTTATTTCTTTTTAAATTTATCAATAAGAACAACGACTGAACAGAATAAGTCTTATCTTAAAACAGCGAATGTCTCTTTATTTTCTTTCATCTTTCCTATCGTCTCAAGAAAGCGTCATAGCCTCATAGGTGTTCGCCAACATCCCAGTGGAAGCGTGTTATTCAATAGAATGTCGGGGAACTTGTACTTGTGACAATATCGTGAAACTATTCCCTGTTTTGAAACAGTTTTTTTGTGATCAACCGATCTAGGCGATTTACGTTTGTTTTATTTAACCACACTCAGGGATCGGCTTAGTAGGTGTCCCTTGATGCTATTGATAACAAACCAAGAAGAAATAAATGAAGAAGAAAAAAAACAAAAAAAAAACAAGAACGACCAACTTTCCCGATTTTGCATTCAATTTCCATTACGCTAAGCTGTCCTCGCCTTTGAAATAGCATTTTATCCTCGAATCGGGGATTTGTAAAGAACCTGCTTAAATCATGCCCACATCTTGTTTATAATTCAAGCGCAAATCTTTCAGTCCACTTTAGATGTGGCTTCCCTTAGAAGCATCCATATGTGTAGTAAGTCTATGTTTGTACCCACTTCCATACTAATCCAGATTGTGGAAGTGGTGTAGCGTGCAAAACGCCGCAACGCCTCCGATAGCCGACAATCCCCTTTTCTCCCATCTTTATTCCTTGCCGTCACGCTCTTAAAACGTTAAGTGGAAATGCTAGCAGGTTTTGCGTGACTTATTGAAGGCGCTGTTTATTTTACGTAATGTTAAACCAAAATCAGTATTTGCCTGCCCAATTCACACGCATCGCGTTTTAGAAAGGCGATCCTTCACGCATCTCAATATGCGTTGATGACGTCACGAGCTGATTTCTAAATTGGAACGTTTCTTCGAGTGTCCAACTATACTTGTTAGCCGTCAAAGGGATATGGTTTGTTTCGGTTTGTTTTGTTTTATTGTTTACTATCTTGGTGTGAAGAAATGTCTTGATTCAAAGAATCATTATTCATCTAGCTTGAAGACATTTGACGAGGGATTGGTACACATGCTTTTAGATGGAACGTAATGCCTGTCCGACATGTTGTGTCGTTTGCTGGCGCATGACTGCGTTCACGATCGGTGTTATCTTGGACGCACTGTTTGAGGATGAAATCTTTCAAGAAACGTTGCAAAAATGATCATTGTACTCATTGCGTCGCATTCCCGGCGTATGCGTTAGTGGCCTTCACATGATTGATTAGCGCATGGAATAACACACTAGAAATGACGGGTCATATGCAACAAGCGAAAAGGTCATTGCGTGCGTTCCGATGTAACCTGATGATAAGCAAAACTTATTTGTTTTCTTTCCTGAGGTCTTTCCAATTTTGGTTCTATTTGTTGGAACAAAATTTCTCAGCTCGAGGGGATTAAAATTATTTTTGTTGACTGTCTCAATTGCAATTTAGAGAGGATGTTGTTTAGGCTTTCAGAATTCAGAGAGAGCGGGAGAGGTGAATGACAAAGATGAGTATGGAGATGGAAAGGTGAAGGTCAGGGAGAGATACACAGGGAAAGTATGACGGAGGGAAGTGGAGGGGAAGATGAGTTGAAAAGAAGGAAAGTGAAAGAGAGCGGGGTAGAGAGAGAGAGAAAGCGTGTGGGTGAGATTTTTTCTTCTTTACCGGACATTTCTATGATTAGGTTAAAAGATATAAGAGGAAGATTCTCTAAGAGAAGCATCGGTATACAAAGAAAAATAAAATCAAGGAGATCGATAGATTTGAAGAGAGCGAGATATATAGAAACGTAAATAATTATATTGATAGTGACAAGACACAGTCTGGAAATATCAAGAATGGAGAAAGTGAGAGAATATCACAGAAAGGGAAGGAGAGGAAGGACGAAGGAGAGGGAGAACGAAGGAGAGAGAGAGAGAGAGAGAGAGGGAGAGAGAGAGATAGAAAGGGAAGAAAAAATAGGAAGAATGATGGACATGGAGACAGATTAGGAGTGGAAGGAAGGAGAGGGATAGAGGGGAAAAGGAGAACACGGAGAGAAGGACAAACTTTAGAGAGAGTAATCAAGAAGAAGAGGAAGAAAGAAGGAGAGGGCGGAAAGGAGAGACAAAGGAAGAGAGAGAGGAGAAGGAGAGAGAAACAAAAATAGAGAGAGAGAGAGAGAGAAAGCGAGAGAGAGAGAGAGAGAGAGAGAGATGGAGAGAAAGAAGTGGGCAATGCGTTTTATATATTCCTATCACTGTCAATTGTACTTATTACTGCCTAACGCTCGTGTCGCCTACCATTCCCGAAGTAGACCGTCAGTCCATATCTACCCACGATGTTGCGTTTGTTCGCCTATTTCTCACCTTCTCGCCTTCTACCCGTATACATGTTTAAGGGTACTCTGTATTCGGCACGAAATGTTGCACCCAACCCGAGTTTATTCCATGCATATTTATGTTCACAATGGGGAAAACATTTGTAGTGTTGAAAGCAGTAAAACAGTGTATATCTAATTATCTATATAGAGCTCGTACACAAGGCTCACGCATCTACGATATCACAACAAAGTAACAGCGTTCATGTGATTAACGGTTTATTCATAAGCATGTATATAAAGTTTGTAATTGGAATTCATGGCGATTTCATAAAGGCTCCAAGTATAAGTAATTGCCAAATGAGTTAAAATGACACGGGATAAACATGTGGATTTATCACGATTGTCAAAATGAAGAACAGTCATTAATCCGTTTATTTTTAATAATAATGATAATACCCCTTATTTTAGTAAAAAGCTCGTCTGTAATCGTGTAGCCCCCTAAAAAATATTATTCATGTATCCGCTGTTATATGAAGCGTAACAAACACCAAGAAACATCAAATTTAATGAGTTTAACAAAAAATCATCATGTAGCTACTGGACAGATTTGAAACATGCACAATATACTTAAAAAATGATCAGTATTTATCCTTTGGATGTAGAATTAAACAAAAAATGCTTTAAAAATCTGCCCAGTCAGTGAAATGACATGCAAAAGAAAGAGACAACAGGGCCAAAGGGGAGCAGGAATAATTTTGTATTTAGATCTCTAAAGCTAATAGCGTGTCTTTCCTCCGTCTAATTATTAGTTATTAGGCCTTTCCAAACTAAACGCCAAGCCGGAATCAGCATCACGATATAGATATCCTCTGAAACAAGACTAAAGAAATTGACAAAGCCGAATAAGTCGAAGAATCCGTTGTTTTTTAAGCTTATCCATACCTCACACGGGCATTAAACTCGGTCTTGGCTGAAACTGAGAAAAAAGACCCCCTCGATAGAGGCTCGATAATTCGAAACAAATATGCCAAACTATATCAATCACATTTATGTATGCTGTCAGGAAAAATGCACAGATTCGAGAGTGGGGAAAATGGATTACCCGTATGTACTAATGCATGTTCTGAGCGGCTCTCCTGTTAATTAACGTCAGTGCCGTCCCCGGAGCAAATTTGTACAATATGATGAATTGGTATTTGAGGCAGGTGGCTTACCAATGTGGAAACATTAATAGCAACATTGGCTCATGCATGGTCAATCCTAAGTGGTTATTACGAAAGGACAACAACAGACAGGGAATAAAGCTTGAAAGATGTTCAAGCGTGGTTCTGGAGGAATATATTTTTTTCCGTGGATTGGGGGGGGGGAGCTTTGGGGGTGTGTCGTGATTCTTGCCTTCATTTTATGCACATCCCTTGCTAGAATCTGTTAATAATTGTGATCAAGAAATCTTTTTTGGGCTAATGATGATGAAGAAGAACTGCTACAAAGCCTATTACTTATTATGCTGAAATAATATACATATAGAGTGCACAATTTTGTAGTCACACAATTTTATTTGTATCGTGTCATATCATACTTTCGAAGTCAGGTTCTAGCTATCACTGTTATAGTTTTGGGAAAAACGTGATACAAATTGAGGTTTAGAAAATCTGTCATTGACAGGAAAGATCGACTCCAAGAGGAGTAAAGGAAGAAGAAGAGTTCGATAGACTACAGAAATAGCTTGAGGAAAGACCAGTGAATAGATCTAAATAGCGTAGGCTAGAAACAGAGAGTTGTGGAATAACATGATAGGGTAAGTCAATAGATATGACACAGAGAGATTGAGAGTGAAAGAGAAAAAGAAAGAAATATCTTTGAAAGAGACTTGGCACGAATGATCGAGGCCGAAGGGCGCTTTCCGGAAGAAAAAAACGTCTTTTTTAAATGAAAAGCTGACTGGGAATTTGTTTTGGCCAAAGGCTGGCTGGGAAGTGATACGCAAGAGAGTGTCCAATGTCATACTTCTTCTTTTCAATCGTTTTTCCCCTTCATTTGTCACTGATGGTATAATACATCTTATCTCCGAAAGCGAAAACATTGGATCTCGACTTCATCACTTCATCATAGCCTTGATACATCAAGAGCAGAGATACAAACGTTGCTTGGAATCAGAGTACAACCAGAAGACCTTTTCTACCTTAAAGATAAAGTTGGTTTCTGGCAATGCAATAACATTGCAAAAGAAATTGTCTTGAATCACTCTGGAAAAGCTGATGATGTAGTAGAAACGGGTGTATACTATGAGGTTTGGGAATTATAACGTATATATATTTGATTTTGATTTGAATAATTTTTACTGAATCAAAAAACATCAAAGTACACAATTACATCGTCTGATCACATTTATATCAGTGGAGCAGCTTGATTCTTTTTCATATTTATGCAAGATAGCAAATAAAAAACAATCAAATAACAATAATAGTAATACAGAAACAATAAAAACAACAAAGACTATTGTGAGTGATTCATGTCAGGGAGTATTACTTACATATAATACGCATGATGTGTAATGCACTGTTTTAAAGGGAACCAAAACCTTCATACTAAGTTTAATCTTTATTGTAAAGTTTTAAAGATTTGAATAAGATTAGTGAAAATATGAACATAATCAGGCAAGGTATAAGGAATTCAAAGCATTTTGAAATAACTTGTCACCAGAGGGCGAAATTTAATTTGATGACATCATTTATGGACAACTCTCCATGCCTTCTGATAATGGAATTTCACAATTCTTTCATTTTCTTCGTATTCATTTGTGTTCAATATCTGACTTCATAAAATGTGAAGTAAAATTTCATTCTGCATTCTATCTCTTGTTTTCAGGGGAGTAGATTATCTCAATCACAAGAAAGAAGGAAAAAAATGAAATTTGAAGTACAAAATGCATGGACAGTTGTCCATATATGATGTCACCATATTGAATATCGCCCTATAGTGACAAGTTATTTCAAAAAGCTTTAAATTCGTTATTCCTTGCCCGATTTTGTTCAAATTTTCACTGATTTTATTCAAATATCTTACACTTTACAATAAAAGTAACTTAGTATGACTGTTCTGGTTCCCTTTAAACATTATTACATTTATAGATATTAACTCGATCTTGATGGGAAAGCACATGCACTCCACAAGGACATGGATGCATTATTATTATTATTATTATTATTATTATTTATTAGGCCAATCATAAAAGCACAATACAATTACATTTTGACAGATCATGCAATACATAAACAATCAAGAGGAATAGGGAAGGAGCAACGTGTGGGCCAGGGCTCACAAAAGTGAAATTCAGCACTATTACCCGGAGGCAGGTGAGCCCTCACATGTTGCTCCCAAATCAACTTAAATATAAACATAACATTGACATAGACACAATATTACACATTGTTTAAAAAATAATATATCTTAACTCCCCCCTCTCTCCAAAAACTAAAACTAAAATGACACATTTATTTCATATCGCATATTCCTACAAATAAGGATATGATTTAGATGTAGCAAGAAAATTATAATCATTATGATACGAGCAGCATTATATTAAAGTGATGAGGAATTAAAAACTAAGGAGGCTGGTATCTTCAACATCGTTGAGTCATGGGACTAAACACACACATGTGGCATGATTATTTGGTCCAAACACTTTAGCTATTTCTTATCATATTTTGAATAAATTGTTTATTTTATTTTATTGAAATATATTTAATCAGGATAACAAGAATCAGATATACATTGTAGAAAGAAAATCTGTTTTACATCCTGGTCCTGAACCAAATAAAAATGTAATACACGAAAATATAAATAATGAAAATCACCAAAGTTCACAAGCAAAGGTTAAAACAGTATAAAACTAATATATAACATTAGGCGGGCATGTAAAGAGCAATCCTTTTCGAAGGGCATTTCTTGAATGACATTCTTCCAAACTGACATAAAAAGAAGGAAAAGCTCAGAGCTGAATGTTCACCGCTACCGCAGAACTCAATTGTCACTTTAACATCAAACTAGAAATGGGAATGTACAGACAGCATTCAGTTGCATATAATAAGCAGGCTCTCTCCGAGTAAAGGTGAATCGAATAGAGAAGCAGCTAAGCAGCTGTAGGTCTTGATTTTTTTTGTATGCCTCGCTGAAAGGACACAAATTTTTGAGTTGATTAAAATAGGGCCGACGATAATGGAAGTGGAGAAGCTATAGAAACGGGCATTCGTTGTGGAGGGAAAGAAACGATTTACGCATTTCCTTAGGTCCGGAAAACAAAATCTACGGTGCTTTATTAAAGAGAAGGAGAATAACCTTCTCTACACGGCCTTCACGGGCAATTATATGAACTGAACATTTGCATGGTTGATTGTATTAAGATGGAAAGTGGAGTTGGAATAAATGTGAAGGGGAGATAGAGAATATTGTAAAGATAGATATTTGACTAGAAAGGATGGTTAGAATTGTTTAGTGTATCTCAGTATAAATAAAGATTCTACAGTCAGTGACTATCCCCTCGCTTAAAAAAAAACGCCATTACGATTTTAATGGAATACGAAAACGGATTGGGTCTCCTGACTTTTATTTACCGAGGGACGGCAATCCCACCTTATGTGCAACTACCTCCCTCGACCCAGGTGCAGTAGATTGTTTATTGATAGAGCCCATGCTAGTAGGATAATTTTTTTCTTCATGCGTCACTCGCCTTGGTTATGGCCGTTTTACAATTGGCGTAATTTCGATTGCGTTAGTACATCCGCGTATGAGGGGGGCAATCGATGCATGCCAGCAAATCAACGCAATAGTTGCGATCTTCACTATGCAATCAATTTCTCTGTACGTATTTCATTATCACGCGGTGCGTCGGAGAAGGCGCCAATCGTTGACGCAATCCTACGTCAGCAAATACGCCTCGTGTGCGACGAGCATTGAAGCATAGTTTAAGTTAGAGTGCAATGATACAACGCTTGATTTAAGGATATGCGGTATAGAATAGAAACAAACATTTTCCACATGGTAGCCATATCTATTACGATACCAACCTGGGTCTCGTTGCATAAAACTTACCATACCATGGCAACATTCAACAGCCAATAAAACCAAGGTTTCCATGGAAGTTAACATTGATGGCAAAGTTACCATTATTGGTAAGTTTTATGCCACGGGGCCCTGGATCAGGAGTATGACGTCACAATTACATTGAGTAGCCAGTTTTGGTCTGGAATACTGAGTGCAGGACGTAGATGGCGTGGTCAGTCCTATCCCACCCTTTCAAAGATAAATTCGAAACCGACATACATGTACATCCTCATATTTTGTTTTCAATTTCAACATTAAAGCTCTATAATAGAGCATTTTTATTTATTTAGGTAAAATAATCAATCTATAAATATTCAATCACCTTATTACTGTTATTGTAATTACAGTCAAGTTTTGATACTTTGAAAATGTTAATCCACCCGCCTAGGTCCTCATTGGCATTCGTTTTAAGTTCTTAAAAGAGCCGCTTTTGATTATTACCAATGTCCTACATCATTCATGGTATATAGACATGTAAAACTGTTATATACTGCTTTTGAAGGATCAAAATCGAATGAATGTTTGATCGTCTTTCCTGACTAGGTAGAATCGAAATTAATTAGAAAGATATTATAGAGATAAAATAAAAATGTTTATAGATTTATACATTTAAATAGGAAATATATAAATGCGCATTTTTTTTGTTGACTTTAAGTGTTTCTTTGGGATTGCATTGTCATATGACGTCTGGGTTTAATTCTGAACTTAGGCAATATTGGATATTAAGCCATTAATACAAAGATGATTGCTAAGATTAAGTGGAATCTAAACATAAAACCCAGCTAAGTCCTTTTTAATCAGTTTTTTTTATGGTCTCATATATACAAACAAATTAAAAAAGCTTAAACATGGCTTGCTTTCCATTACAAAGAAATTAAGTTTTCAGTCAAGGTATTTTGAAGTGACTAAATCTTGTTATTATTTATGAATTTGTGTGATAATCATAAAAAATGAGGTCCCTTATCACAAAATCTAAAGTAGCATGAAGTAACTGTTTTATCTAATTTTGCAAAACAGTTACAAATTTGTAAATAAGGATTATCTTACAAATCCACAACCCATATATGTTTCAGTCCTCATCAAATTTTTAAGAGGAGTGATTTCTTTCTCTTCAACTCGTTTGAAAATACCAAAGTAGATAAAGCCATTAAGTTTTCAAATTTTACCTTTTGATAAGATGTGCCATTTTCCGTTTCTTTCTTTCAACATTATAGTTTTTTATTCTTGTTTTTTTCTTCATATGATTAGCCCTGCGAGCCCCCGCAAACGGAATTTCGTTTTATAAATTACCAATCGAGTATGAAAAAATTATCTTGACATGTTTCACCCCTACAAACATGGCCAAAGGCAAGTGAAATTGCGATAACTTTTTTCTTTTTTGTAATATATATCTTAGCTTTTCGTCCAACAATCGCCCATGAAGTATATCAAGGTTATGATGGTTATTATTGAAATTAACCTAATTGGCTTGCCTAGATAATCATCACTAAAACTTACAAAATATGGCAACTATTAAGATAAATCTATCAGTAAACCAATCGTAGACTAATAATGATTTAATCCTGATCACACGCTGGAGTTTAAAGTGACTCAGTAACATTGCCTCAGATTCTGAAACAAAATCCTGGATTTAGCTCATGCTGCAATCATAATTATAAACCTTTAGATCAGTCAGGAATCCCATGACTTTTACAAGCCGATCGCCTGTCTGAAAATCGAAATCGAAATCAAATTTTGCGTTTTCCTAACGGTTTTTATAACACTAGAGTCTATTGGTGAAAATGAGTTTAGTAAAACCGGTCACTCAAAGATTTGTACATTTTGGGGGCACTTCATGATCATTTTGAAGCGCTTTTTTTTGTTAGGGCTTCAATATTACACCATATCACAGACACTGATAACACGTAGGGCCATGCATCTCAGATTTAACATTGTTAAACGATGCCTTTAATAGCCAAACGTTCTATTTCTGTAAAAGGAAATTCATATGTTAAACAACGTTTTTGTGTCATGCCTTAACCAACACAATCACAAAGACCTCAAGAAATTTAAATAGCATATTCATCACTTATTGAAATATTCGAACATAACAAAGATGTATTATTATATTTGAATATGATTTCTATGGAGTATACGATGTGGCATTGAAAGTGCCCTTTAGGTGATTTTTCGAAAGTCTGTGCGATCTAGTTTACCGTTGAATTGCTATATCAGACTACGTCAGCATTGACCTCAGCCACACACGTTGGAACATTTAGCCAGTCAAGACAAATCTTGGCTCGTGCTCGTTAACCTTTACCCCCTGATCGAAGAGAAGATGTATCTAATCAGATAATCGTGGTCCGGGATTATAGACTAATAGCCCATTCACATTGGTGGAAATTTATACTTACAGGTCTACATTAATCCACATTTGCCACACTCGACCCAGGTGTCTAGAATTAATTCCTTAAAATGCTAGAGCGCCATATGGCACCCATTCTAGGCTGGCAGGGCGTCAGGGTGCCAAGATAGACAGACGTGGGCGCTATTCAAGAACCTACTTTTTTTTGGGGGGGGGGGATAATTATTTTTTTTTTTGTTATTATTATTATTGTTATTATTATTGTTATAATTATCATTATTATTATAAATTTTAGTTCTGGTCATGAGAGTAGATTGTGAAGAAACTGTTTGATAGCAATTAGTAAAGTTTAAATACATTGTACCTACGAATCGCCTTATCTTGTTAGGTTTTGGAATAATACAAAATATAGCAAATGGAGTCACTTCTGCTGAAATTCACACGCATTGCTCACAGGGACTACACACACACGTGGCATGAAAGTTTGGGGCAATGTTTCCAGCCGTTTTGCATTGTATTATGAATCTGAGGGCATTTGAAGAGCAATCTTTTTGTCTTCCGGTGAACGTGTTCTTTCCCAATGTTCTTGTAAACCGATATGCAAAGAACGAGAAAGTTCATAATTTATTTGTCATCTTAACCGAAACTCAACCTTCTCTTTGACTCTTAAAAGGAACCCGTATAGAGAAAGATCATATAGCGAAGATGGGGTACCCACGTTAAAAAAACACGTATGGTGTAAAGTAACATTGTATAAAAGAAACTTGTTTGTAAGGGATCATTTGGTTATATCTAATGTCAGCTTCGATGACAGCTGGTCAGTTATCAATACGCGCTCATGATAGATCCCGAACCTTAATACGGTTTTCGTACGATACAACGCTTACACTAACAGTGGACCCCGATTTCTTTCTTGGAGTTTTTCGTCGTTTGAGAAGCGTCGTCGCCTAAACCTCCGTTTCGCTATTCGACGTTTCGGTATAAAACGAAATATAAGTATACGACGTCTTGCTATACGAAGTTTCGTTAAACGACTTTTCAATATACGACATTTCGTTACACAACGTTTTATTCAACTACCGTCGTTCAGATTACGATCATATAATCACTTGTCGTACAGCTAAACAGTGTTCGTACAGATATACGCCTATTTTTGCTCATCTGAAAGAGGAAAGTTAATGTAGACGACCTACTAGTAATGACCTTTAAGTGTTTCTACGAAATGTTGTGTCTTCGATGCCAGAGCTTCTGTGCAAGCAAAGATACACTCCAAGGTAATAAACAGTGTTTGACATGTTCATAAATTCAGTGAAAATAGATCTTTTCACTATACATGCTTTGTCAAAAAAATTAATATATATATATTGAAATCAGTTTTCGTAAGGAGCCTGGCAATTGTTGTGTGTGTGTTCAGATGACTAAACCACACAAGTTAAGATTCGAATTTTTAAGCTCTTATATCGCCTTGAATATTTTTTAAAGTAATTTGATGATAGGAACAATATATATTCTTTATATCTCGCAACTTTAAACACGTTTATAAGGAAATAAGCATTAGGAAACTCGACACCCTAACATTTTTCTATAGATTATTATCTAATACCTTATTGCATTGATATGAATATTGAACGATGCATTTTTCTCGAAATTCCCATTTTGATTTTGAGTACTTGTTAAAAAATTAATTAAAGAACAAGATTTTAAAGATAAATGATATTTAGCATTGCTAAACTTATGAAAAATTAGAGGATTGAGGAATAAATGGATCGATATTAAGCAGCTTTGCCGTTGCCAGTGCTGTGAATGTTAGGGCCAAAGGCAGTTTTCGATGAATAAAAAAGCAGGTGATGGTACACACACATACCAGCTTTAGAGCAATTATGAGCCGTTAATCACTTGACGAATTAAACACATGCCGCTTATCAGAAAATCGATAGTAGAAATTGTTCGTCCTCCGAAGAAATCAGTCGATCGCTAATAAAAGGCCGATGGCTATATAGCAAGATAACAGAGGTATACAATTTGCACTACGGAGATTTAAATATTGATAATAAAATCTTCCGTTATTTTAGCCAGTGCACACACACACACACTCACAAACACGCACACACACGCACATAAACGCACACACACACACGCACACGCACACACATACATATACAACCTCTTGGTGTTTAGATTTTAATCACACTGTTACCACCTAATCGCACAATGATATCTGCGAAAAGAACTATAATTTACAGCAGATCTATTCGATTCAAACTACAGGGAAACAGTATGATTCAAATGTCGATACGACAATCTGCCGTTATTTTTTAGGTGTGAGCGCAAGGAATTCATTGGTGATGAGATTATAATCCCACTTATCGGTTAATTGCGCATTTTGTCAGCAAACGTGAGTGGTATTGAAAAAACCGGAATTTCGATCAGATGCACGAACATGGGCAGTTCTTTGCAAAAGGAAAAATAATAACCCCCTTAAAACAAAACAAAAACAACAGCAACAAATATATAACAACAACAAATCATTACTTTGATGTTTATGTTTTATTTACTTCTGTTTCAATATGAGCATGATAAGCATGTACAAAGCACAAATAAATGCAATCATTGACATAACACACTGTATTAAGATTGTTTAAAAGACAGCATAGAACTAATGAAGAACTGAAAATTATCTAAAGAACAATGTTGACCTAATTGTATACTTTGAAACGAAGGGGCATGCTTAAGAAGCAATGCTTGAATGGCGCAATCAGCCTTGGTTACATACCTCATTTTTTTTATTCATGGGAGGCAAATAAGAGCACTCATGTTCTCTTGTAAATGTATCACCCATTATATAACCGAAATTTTGCCGTGAGAACTTAGCTTTTGACGCATTCTGAAGCTACACATTGCTGAGCTTGTTTGACATTAAATGTTATCAGGTTCCAGTATGAAGTTATTATTTTGTATGAAGACTGAAACGGAGTGCTAGGAATCATAAGACTTTATCATTTGGTATAGAGTCTTTAAAGATCAGACTCTGTAGTTCATGTATCAGGTATCTTTGTTGATAAAATAAGCAGCATTAGGCCAATAAAAAGGACAATATTGATATAACATTAATAGTAACAACGTTACTTACTCTATAGATTGAGACTTTCAGCTGCATTGCTCCAAAGATTTACCTACATATTTTTTCCCCCTTGATCTCATTTTCTGTCTAAATGCTGTTTATGTTATAAATGAACATTACATGTAACACTGTATATAGTTTACCTAGTACACTTGACTTCTATTAAATGAACTTAAATTCTTATCTCTAGAACGAAATCAAAATGTCTTTCTACGGTTAAAGCTTAGCTTTTCTGAATTTTTTGATTGGTGATCAGTTTTAAAAACTTCAATAAAGTTCATTGAAATTCTCTTCGATTCTCACATATCGTGATGTGCACTTTACTGTGGATTATACGGCATCAATCTAATCCTTACGATAACCGATCAAAATCACTCGATGTCTACCATGTACCTGCACAAACACTTGCAGGAAATCCACTTGATTAATCACTCATCCAAGGGGTTATACGCCTTTTGCCTCGAACCTGATCCTCTAGTATCACACTAAAAATACCTCAGGGTTTTCCCCATTCCTTAAGAGCTCACGATGGAGCATGTTTTGGAAATAAACCTTGCCTTCCGCATCGAAAACATTAAAAATCGAAATGCCGCTAGTCATCGCCTTTTACTTTTTCCTGTCTGATGAGTACTTTAAAATTTTGGACGAAACATAATCTCGTGTCCTTTGGCGATACACTCTATGTCAGCGCCATGTTGTTTGGGATGTTGCTTGATTAAATTTTCTTCCAAGGTTGTTGACCCATGACGAGAGCGCACATTCTTACGTCACCTTAAGGGTCACAGGAAGGAGAACGAGGTGCTACCACGAAAATAATTTTCCTGGAACACTTTTGGAGCTTGATAATGTTTTGGCTCATGTTAAAAAAAACATTTCGAAATGATACTACCCTATCATACATGCCATTTGTCTCATTCGCGGCGCCGTAACAATGGTTCCATATACAGTGAGACGAGAAATACTCCTCTAACTTACGGATGGTTTTGTATCATATGTTAAGAGGAATAGCAAATACTCCCGAAACGGAAAAGCAAACGAAAGATTTGTATGATTTGTCTAAAATCATGCATTTTGCTGAATGTCAAGCCTGAAAACATCATCATCAGAAAGTGAAATGGTTATGAAAAATTCGTTTCATTATTGCTTAATTTTGTGTATGTTCTGGTAACTAAGTTATGGTATTTTTTAAGGCATACAGAGTGTGAAATTTGGTGCTCAATAAACCAGTTGATTAACTCTGCACACTTAGTCAGGTCTCCAATTTCACGCACGCTAATACATTCTTCTCAATGGTTCTCAGCCAGGGGTAACGGGTCACCCCTCAAAGGCGAGAAGGGTAAAGAGTTAAACCTCAAAGGCAAGATTTACATCACGTTTTCATCTCACGAGTTTATACATAAGACCAGAAGCAAGGGCAATGTCAAGTGCGCCTGTGAAATATTATACACGCTCCTTATTAAGGTTTGGGCCTTGTCTACTGCTCATCCCGAGGCCTTCATACATGTTCTCTCTCTCTCTCTTTGCATCCATTTCTCTCGCTCTCTCTCCTGCTCTGAATATTTTATATCTATTCAATTCAATTTTCAATTCAATAAACAATTACTTCCTTCACAAAAACAAAATGAGCATATCATGAACCATATATTTAGAAAGTTATGTAGGAAGGAGCCAAAATTCCCTAAAAGCCCAGGGCTTGCGGTGGGGTCGCCAGAGCAAACCAGACACAATTGTGATACATACAACTACATAATAATCATAATCTACATATCACATAAATTAAAATAAAGACATAGATGAGGAGGGAAAAATAAGAAATACATTAAAAAAGCAATACTAAAATAAAAAGGAGATACATGTATAAAATTACACACACATACACACACACACACACACACACACCCACACACACACACATATATATATATATATATATATATACATACATTACGCAATAAATGATAAAGAAGAGAAGATTCATGTAGAGTTGGGCAATATTTATAATCTTTTTCCTAAAGTGAAAAGTTGGAAGGAATTATACATAAACATTTCACGAGTGACAATAATGTTTAAATCCTCTCCTTTTTGGTTATTTTGAAATACAATTTGTACATGCTTTCGACTATACTCTTGAGTAGAGTTGATTATTTGGATGCATTGGCTGTGGCTCGGCGTGGGTTCAGCCCAATTTAATGATCAGATATATATCCGTGAGGAATGATACGATTTCCAGAGATACCTTTGAATGTTATAGTTCAGTATCCTCGCATATATATATATATATATGTATGTGCGTGGTTGTGTGTGTGTGTGTGTGTGTGGTTGTATGTAGATAGATAGAGAGAGAGAGAGAGGGAGAGACTGAGACAGATCACACTTTGACAAAATGCATTTTATGTCAACTATGTAATTTTATTTCCGAATTTTCGGGGGCCTCCCCCTTCCTGCAGGTTATCACAATATCTATAATGATATATATATATATATATATATATATATATATATATATATATATATATATATATATATATATATATATATATATATATTCACATATAATATATATATATATATATATATATATATATATATATATATATATATATATATATACATATATAAGAAGGTTGAGTGCATTTTCACCCAATAATATTCTACTCCTTTCCTTTTGGTTCTTGCTAAATACAATATGTACATCTTACCGACTATAAAGCTATGTTATTATTTGGCAGCATTGGCAGTCGGGTAGCGTGGCTTCATTCCCTACGGCGGCGCCGTAAATTAACGGGGGCACTGATTTCCCCGATGAATAACATGCGCATCAACAAGGCCACTGGTGGTGGGTGCGGATTGGGGTCTTATTATCCTCTTCTCAATCCCCATTCCTTTTCTATATTTCTTTCACTACTCGATTTTTATTTCTTGAATAGGGGAAGGGGGCCGTTTCCCCTTAACCACCAGTTGCTGCGGCACCACTGATCATTGGAATCATGATATCAACAATTTCTCAGTTGTCGTTACGTCCTTGAACTAAACCTTGGCAAGAAATTTATTCGCATTATATTCATATCACAATTACTTATACCATCCTGACCATAGGCTCACTCCTATCAGGTCAGAACAAAGACCAGCTTTAACGCAATCATCTCCCTAGATGAAAAGCAAAATTGCGCAACGACATGTAGCATTCAATCAATTCTAGGTGCAATGGCGTAGCCGTTGGGGGAGTATGTATGTAATATTACAAAAATGACAATGACTAAAACCGAAATAAAAAAAACAAAAAGGAAGGTAGTTCAATGTCAGGTTAATGACGCATGCATCATGCACCTACCACAAACTTTGCCGGTATCACCTTTATTGCAAAATGCTGGCCGCATTTCCCATGATTCTTTGGTGGTTACTTATTCGACAAGAGACAAATACGCCGTCCAAAAAAGCTTTGGAACTCGTAGAAATAGTCTTCTAGAAATAGTTTTCTCCTTTCCGAAAAAAAGGATTTTTAGTTCCATCAAAGTGGTTCGCTCAAAATTGAATATCGTTTGAAAAAAATGTTCCTGAGCCAACAGTTTACACGTACTGGTTTTGTGTTATTTGTCGTTGCAAACATACTAAGTAAAGTGATCGAATTCCCAAGCGATAACACCGTGTATAAGGGGTAAACATATTTGTCAGGCCCTGCCGTTAAACCTGAAGAGGCTGTTTCCACCAATTTATGGCCTTGATCTTCACAATGCATTTCGTTCATGTAGATATTCGATTTCTCCTTCAATTGCTTTGCATTCTATATCAATCTGATATACGCTGACCTCCTTTTAGCTTTTTTTTAAAGCTTTCCTTCTACATCCATTACCCCTCAAGGTATGCAAGTATAGGCTTCCAATCCTTGATTTACGCCATCTTTTTCTTCAACTTAAATTAAATAAGAGCTTTCGCCTGGATCAACTCAATTGGGTTAGTAACGATATTCAGTGTTTGTTTCACCTGTTCGTGTTTTTGTCCATCCAGAGTCGGATTTCAACCTGAACCAGTCCCTTTAAGAGATATCCGAAAGGAAATACTGTGGATAAGATTCATCTCTGCCGATTTGCAGAGCGTGTTGCAATTTGGGGAGCATTGTGTAAACTGTCTTCTCATCCTTTTATTTATTCAGGCTGTAATTTCTAGACTCCGAATCGACCCCATTTTGATTGGGGTTTGTATGAATTCAGCTGTGAGCCATGGAAAGGAGGTCGTTGTGGTGAATTAAACCAATTAGCAGTATATACCCACCTGCCCGTTTAACAGACTGACAACCATTGCGAGAAATCGAGATAGGTCATAGGGCTTTCCACGCTCGACCTCGCTCCACGCTTTGATGGAAACGTTCAACTGAAATATACAGTCACCTTCCTATAACAGCCACTCAGGGAAACATGGAAAAGTGGCCGCTGTAGACAGGTGACTGTTTTTTAGACAGATTCTCCAATGCAGATTTCTCGGGGTGGTCTTTACAGAGAGATGACTACCTAGATGGGTTTTCACTGTATTCATCTTTCAACATGATCCTTCCTAACAGACGTATTAAGACGTACGTGAGCTTAATTATGCCAATAGCTGAATTTAGTTGCAAAGAAATAGGTCGTTGCTTCTCCTTGGTAGAAATTGCTCAGTGGGAATATCTGGAGATGCAGGTAAACGCCCATAAAAAGCGAGTGCCAGACATTTGCTTTATGATGGATACCTCCATTGTATCTAAATGACGGTATAACGATATACAGGACAACGTTAGCAAAAAAGACAGGCAATTATATTTTGTTCAAAAATGTCATGTCCACAACTATTCGCCATCGTATAAAGCGTGATTAAAGCATAAATTACAGTATTTTTTCTTTACTTGTCTAACAAGTAGATATGGAATGAACTTCCGTCATCTGAAGATATTGATATGAAAATGAATGTATTTTGTGTTAGGTTGTTCTGGGTAAGAGCATCTGCAAGACTGTAGTTTCGTTCGGTCGCTATACGAATGAAATAGGTTAAACCCCAAAGGTTATTTGCTGTACTTTACTCCATACATGGTTTCCGATAATACGCACATATTCTTCTTCTTTTCTTCCACGTTGTGTCGTCAAATCCTAATGACGTCATGATATTGATCGTGATTGTGTGAATTCTAGTCAACTGTAATCCAATAATCGTATTTACTCAGGCTTAGTACTTGTCTATGAACGTGCGAGAAGAAAAAACATGCACTGTGAATGAATTCGCACGGTGCTTCTTTTATTAACAAAATGTATGTAGAGTGATAAGAAACCTCGGAATTACTTTCAAGAAATCCGACTGCACCTAAAGAAAATGTTTTAACATTCGGAGGAAACAAGAAAACAATGGAAACAGCGTGAAAAACTGGCAGTTAATTCAAAGCAGCAGCACTGGTCTATCACTTGGATTTTAAAGGTACTATGTCCCATTTGCAGGCCCAAAAAATGAAAAGGTTAAATTCCAACGGCATTTGAAAGATAATACTAATTTAGAACTTCCCTAAAAAAGGGGACTTGAAAATGTCTTTAAGTGAGAAAATAACGACTATTAGTTGTCGAATCGACTTAAGTGCTATAAGTCAGTAAGTAATAGTCTGATTTTCAGACCTTGTACCGAATGGTCGTACGTTTTGTGCTGCGCAAAGATTCAATCAGTTTAATTTTGGCCATTACAAGAAGTGGGTTATTGATGTAGACAAATGCTCATGTACCCTTTACAGCTCATTTTATGTATGTTATTACCAAAGAAGAAAAAACCAGTCAGTCACTCAATAGTGTCTGACAGTGAAGTCTAGCAAGTAAACGGGTTTCCTTGCATAATTTGAATATTAGGACACTGCTAAGGTTTAAATTTCACAGATAGGACATACATGACATATTCATAATTCCTGCAAAGTTCTACAGAATTTGATGTTGGCTGCAAAAGGGACATAATATCTTTAATGCGATATGATCGACAGTTTCCTTATGCAGTAGATCATAATTTGCTTACAGCGGAGTACGTGAACAAAAGCGTTAATGGGTGTGCAATTGTCGCGCACAGCTATTTGGATGTCCCAGCAAGAAATATCCCCATTTACTCGGAGAGGCTTCGGGTGAAAGAAATATTTTGATGACCGACATTTTCTTATGGGGAGATTGGTAAAGAGTGCAGAGCTTTACATAAGGCCCGTTGGTCGTAAAAGTGAAGCTACTCATGGTGAATGATAACAACTGTTATCAGGTGAATACCCGAATGTGCCAAATTCCTCATGATAACCCACTTTATAAATGCTTTTAAAGGCAAAAATATCCATTCAGTAAGTCCACGGTATCATATTTTTGGTCAAATAATTTTATTATTGAGATATATTTTAGTTAGGTTTCTTGAAGAATCTCAATTTCTTATATCATGAGATGAAGAGATGATCATTTACAAACTAAATCGGTGAATAGCTTTGAAAAAAGACGTACAGAAAAACTTTACGATTTACACTCATCAAAGTAAAACGCGAGAATGAACAACACAGCGAAATGAAACAGGGTAAGTGGGATTTTAAGGGGAATACAAATTCCGAAAAGTTTTCAAAATCTGTTTGACGGCCACAAATAACCAAGCCAGTGTCGCGTTTCTGCGGCAGCCAATCATACCACATTAATTATTTTGTCGCCTTATTTCCCTTTAGTTTCTGTTTAGATTTTTGGAAAACGGGATAAATGTTTCAGGAATCTTGGATGCAAAAATGCAATGTGATGGTCTCTTGTAACCACACGTATAAGTAGATATCATGAGGCGCGATCTCCGGTAGATGTGGACGTACTATTGATAGTAAGATCTTTGTACTGCATGCATTCTCATTAAGAGTTCTTCGCCATTGTAAACCACGGTAGAACAAAATGAAGTGAACTAAACGTATATCACAGTTGTTTATAGATGTTATGCACTTTAGAACAATCATCTTTAAAGCACTAGAGGTGTTCCTTGAATACAATTTGATTCCTTTTTGAGAAACAATCGAACAAACAAACAAAAAACAGACAACACTAACGAAAATCACTTCCAGCTATGTACTATAAAATGTAGCATTCCTTAAGGATCAATGATCAATTCATAACTTTGCTGAGTATTTATCCAACATTCTTTTCATTTTGGTTTCGGTGTTTGATACATTAATCTCCAAATTGGCTGATGCCCGTTGTAATGATTGCACGCAAGGTGTCATTGACGTAGTACTGTGTCTGAGATTGGCCAGGCCTCTGACACGCCATTTGAGAGTAATGGAGTAGGCTTTGCTAAGTGAATGCAAAATCATGAAGATTGAAAACATCGATTTCAAGTACTGACACTAATTCCTTCCGCAGGCTTGATTAGCACAGGTAATAATAATGCAATTGAAATGACACTCCATGCACAAGAAGCATTGTGCCTGCTGCACACGAGTTGTTATTTCGATTGCGTCATTACCTGCGCTAATCGAGCATTGCGTAATTAACCCATGCACCAGTAAATCAACCCAATGTTTGTGGTGTTATTTTGTGATCACTATTTATACTTCTTCACTCTCACATGGCGCATCGAAGGCCACACCAGTCGGTGACGCAGTCCTACGTCATGCAAATGACGCCTCTTGTGCAACATGTATTCAACTGACCAACTTTACGTCACGTCACAGAGAGCACTCAACGCGTGGGTTCGGACCAGGAATAGTAATGGACAGTGTGTTTGTTAAAGGTAATGGCATTATAGCACGAGTGCATTTGGATTTGTTTGCCTTGCCAAGTTCACGAGCCGCGGTCTTCTTTCCCGCACTCGGTCATCTGACAAAAGCTCTTCTTTTTTGCTTGTTCCGACTATATCCTATACTTGACAGGTTTTGATCCTCACAGAGTGTTATCGAGTTGGAAGATTATCGGCGTTCTGAGGGATAGAAACGGGGTTATTTTATCGAATTCTATTGCAGGCTATTTAAACAGGTATATTAGATTAAACATTCGAGATATAAATGAAGTTTCGCGAGCTGCCACTTGACCCTAAGTTCCGGTGCGCGTTTACGTGTTACGTGCGTAGTGTGTGCGTAGATGTGGGGTTTTATATGTGTGTGTGTGTGTGGGGGGGGGGGAGAGGCGATTTGGGGTCGTCATCGCACGACGTGTAAGCCTACACCATATTACCTTTCTTGAAGACAAACGTGCGGCATGATTTATCTAGACCCTGGAAAGTGAAGGATTCTACAGCCATCAGGTGACCATGGGAACTCAGATTCTATCCGAAAACAAAAGGTTATCATCATCAAAAGGTTAGCCCTGCTTATTTAGTAAAATAATTCATTTAGTTGATTTTAATTCGTCTTTCAAGTTTTCTACACTTGTAAGATATATTGATTATGGTGTCCTTTTAGTCTCTAAATGCCACAGTCAGCATTGCTGTTCAATGGAACTCGGAGTTCGGGGTGGGGGAGCCTGCCTTTCAGATGCAACCTATAAATTACCAAGAAGTTAGGTAATAAGGCGATGAACGCAACCAAAGATAAATTGGCAATTTATTAGCCTCGTTCGTCTTTGGAATTGAAGTTGTCTCGTTAATCGTGATAAAGTGTATCTGTATAATTGGTTATGACATCGCGAAATCGAAGATTTATTTCCGATACGGAATGTTATATCTTAATAGAGAAGGAGAAGCCTAGTACAAAAAATAACCCTTCAATTTGTATGATATCCATGGCTTATATTAAGGTCAATTTTCTTTTTATAAGTAATTTAAATATTGACTAGACAAGATTACATCACACATGCAGTTTAACATGAAGTTGCAAAATATTTGAACGCAGAAATGGGTTTTGAGCATATGGGTATATGGGACTATACACATGTAAGATGAAAATTTGATACAAAACTTTTGGTTGTTTCTTGTCATATTTCGGATATTAGGGCATTTGAAGAGGAATCCGTTTCAGGGGATATTTCTACTATGATATCCTTTCAAAGTGACATACAGAGAAAGCTAACATATTACTTTTCATCGTTTCAAAACCCAAATTTCGCTTCGATTTTTGTCTCAAGCAGAATGTAGGTCAGAGTACATATACATTCCTAGATATAAGCAACGGTCGGATATTTACCTTTATTGATCGTTTATATCGCCCCTGAGGAATACATTGTTTTTTGTGTGTGTCATTATATTTTTATTGTATTGATACTCATATTACAACACTTCAATGGAAATCAAATTTTTTTTACTGTAATATGAACAATATTTGTAAAAAACATGAAATTTGAAAAATCATGAAATTCCCATAAATGCATATAAGAATTTTTGATATCTGTTTGGGAAAATAAGGGACAGTGAAATAAATGATGAATCCTAATAATCTGTCTCATAGTTAAATTCTGTAAAATAACAATATTCAATGAGATAAGAGAGATGGTTATATAAATTATGGCAACAAGTGAAAATAGAAATATTAAACGCAATAATTAATAGTCATAAAATTGCGATCAAAATGACAAAACAAATTCTGTCATTTGATGGAGTTACATTTTTATAATTAAGTACAAGAGGAGATGATAGCGCAGATTTTAAGTAGATTATTATTTGAAAATAATCTTTACATTAATCATAGAGATAGATATAAAACTGTTTCATTGACGTGTTAATGTTCAAACTGTAAAACAGTTGTATACAACCGTTTTACGAATTAAAACATGTAAATATAAGTTAAACAAGCAGCTTTGCTAATAACATTCGGAAAGCCTAATGGGAATACTCGTGCAATGGGTAAGTTTATTTCTAGGAACAGTATGCAAACACCAAACTTGGTTTTAGGAAAACAACACTGACAGTAATAAGAGTGAGAGAGAGAGAGAGAGAGAGAGATAAAAGCAATTCCGAAATTTGCCGTAGGGTTGTCGCTGTGAAATGGACTTAATGCATGGAATTCAATTTACAATATTTACAAATTCGGTTCCTTAATGTTTTACACTTAAATTCAGCCTTTCGGGTATGTTTTTCCGTCATTCAACGATCTAGATCTAAATACATCCTGTCTTTTTGTTTTCTAGGGCACACACTGCTGTCATGACTGTGAAAAGACGTCTAATTGAGAAATGCAAAAGAGAGGAAAAGAATTGTGACAAACAGGCAATTAGTGACCACAACCTTTAGAGATAGAGGGGTAAAAGAGAGAGAGAGAGGATGAGATATAGATATATAGAGGGGAGGAAAGAGGGGAGAAAGGGGGTTAGTGAATGATTAAGAGAGAGAGAGAGGAAGAGTAAAGAAAGGTAAATAATTAGCAACAATTAGACTATTCATTTATATTCTATTTCGTATATCATATTCAGCATAATATATACGTTTGCATCTTAAGGGATAGTAGTGGTAGAAGTAGTAGTAGTAGTAGTAGTATTACTACTACTACTAGTAGTAGTAGTAGTAGTAGTAGTAGTAGTAGTAGAAGTCCTAATTTCACTTGATTATTATAATAGCATCGTCGAATACTATTTCTATTGTTTTTGTCTACAGTCAAATACGTATGAGGGCTACAAGAGAAGTAACAGAATATGCCATCAAGTCAACATTAAGTATAATTCTACGTTTGAGGACAACCTCTTGAAATCCGCTTTGGGTGTGAGCAAACTTGTTTTCATGACATGAGACTTTGTATATATGCACGTATATGTTGATTGTCTTACCATCGAAATCACTGGCGATGCCAGACGTGTGCCCCTTTGTTTAGCCTTTGGTCAAACTAGTCCTGTCAACAATTCCTCATTATCTAAGAAGAATAAAGCATGGGAAGGAAAATCACCTTCGCCAGTAGTAACATGAAACCATCAGGATAAATGAACCGAAACCTAAACATAAACAACTGAAAGAAAAGAGAGAAAGAGAGAGAAAAAAAGAGCCCAAGCTTCTATTGTGACCTACATTTGGATGGGTTTGTGTCTTCTTTTATCGTCCATATATCGGACTGGCCCATTGTACTTAATAGAAAAAGACTGAGTATTTGATTCATCGGAAAAATAGCAAGCAAGCATGTGAGTGTTTGAGGTATAAAGCGGAAACACTACGAAATAGGCCAACCGAAATATTCCAAGACTTGTGTCGACATTTTTAGAGCTATGTTACTTTTAGCTTGATTCGTTTTTGTCTTTGCTAATATCCCTTTCACGAGAAAAAAATGTGAGACTAGATTCGTACTTAGAAAATGGTTTGCATATGAGATGGGTGACTACGAATACTGACGAAAGACGAATGATGAGGGGGAATTGAAAGACACAAAGACTAAATTGGAAACGACTGAATTAGGAAAACAGAACAATGGGATAAGAATTAAACTGTAAGGAACTCATTCCTTTAAGTATCTTTAAGGTGTGATCAAGAATACTTTTTGCTTTTTCAGGCGCTATGTCAATGTTAGTTTCCTTGGTATATGATTGTCTTAACAAATATCTCCTTCCCCCCAAAATCGTAATAATATACTTACAAATTGGACTGAAGTCTGGTGAAATGTGTTTCTTTCGAAAGATTGAAGGTGAGGGGGAATGGAAAGACACAAAAAATGAAATTAAAAAATAGTGTATGTTTTGGGAAAGCAGAAAAGTGGGATAAGGAATGAACTATAAGGAACTTGTTCTTACTAGTATATGCAAGGCGTGATCAAAAGCGCTTGTTCTTTTAGCAGGAGCTATATTGCTGCTAGTTTACTTGGTATAATTATGTCTTCACAAATATTTCCTTCGCGAAAGAAAATGTAACACAAGATTCATATACTAAGAAAATGAACTGTAGTTTCGTGAGATAGATACACTACGAAAGATGAATGGTGAGGTGGAGTTGAAAGACACAAAAAGAATGAATTTATGAATAAAGAATTGTTTGGGAAAGCAGAACTGTGGGATAATTTGTTTAACTATAAGAAGCTCATTCTTAAGCTAAGTATCTTTAAAGGTATAGACCAGTTCTGGTCATGCGATTGCATTGTGAAAGAAACGTTGTGAAATCGATCAGAAAAGGTTGATCAACTAGCATATAAGTATTGGTGTGTACTGCAAGGTTCTGGAATCATCAAAATTATAAGAAATTTGGCCCAGTCTTGGTAAAGTTACAAGCACTGTACACAGAAAGATGTATATGTGACTACCTTATATCTATCCAGTCCGGATAGATATGATAATTTACCAAATATATCAATTAATAGGCGGTTTCCCGGCAAATTTGTATCATCACGTATTAGTAAAAACGCATTCTTTCACATGATTGGTAATAAGAGCTTCCATTTCATTTTTGGGGAGGGGTGCGTTTCCAAAACTGGTCTTTACCTTTAAGGCGTGATCTACAGCGCTTGCTCATGTTTTGCTATGTTTCTTTGTCTTCACTAACAATGCATTTATACCTCGAAAATGGTCTGTACTACGACTTGTATATGGTGACTTGGATATGAATTGAAAGACACAGATAATAACTATTTTGGTGAAGCAAAGAAGTAGGATAGTGATTAAACTTCAAGGAACTCTTCCTTACAAGTATCTTAAAATAGTTATCAAGAAGACTAGTTGGGAGCTGTAGGCCTACATAGTGGTAGAGCAGTTGCCTCGTAACCGGGAGGTCCCGGGTTCGAAGTCAAGTCTCGCGCTTGTACCATTTGGTTATTAAAGGCATTAATCCTCATTATCAAGTCCCTTGGTGAGGACCTAAAACCATCGTTTATCTGTTTGCTGATATGCAAGCATACACATTATGATTTCTTAGCAGTTAGGTAAAAAACAAACCAATAAACCAACCAAATCAACCAACTAGTACCTCGGTCATACCCATACACTGACTCCAAAACCGACACACAATCGACAAACTCTTTACTCTTCGAGGTAATGTAATCTTTTCCGTCGAACTATCAGTCTGATGTCACACATCGGTGTGCCCGGGGCAAAAAAGTTTGGAACTACCGATTTCTTTCTTTCCATTTATATGCAAATGTGCTCTTAAAAGCATTTATATGCTATTATTTCAAATTGCTGTAAACAGATTGTCCCATAGTAGGCAAAATGCACGATAATGACTTGCTGTTATACATCTTCTACCTGAACATTCATAATTAACCTAAATCTGCAGTATTGGGAATGGCATAATCGTTCAACGGAAGCATTTTAAGTAATCTCAATTTCTCGACTAAGTCAGGAAAATATATATATTTGTAGATATATATATATCTATGGAAAACAATGAAACAATTTTAATGGCTAAGCTGAAGGCGTTCTAGAAAATGAGTTTAGATTGTGCTTATATGGATGTATTCCAATGATAAGGTATCAAGCAAATCTAAATTTGAGCCTTACGGATTGTATAAATTTCAGTCGCTATTTTACTCTAAATACATAATGGAGTGGGCTGAACATTTCAGGATGAAGAAATATCCGTGTCTCCAATTATCCTGTCTCTTTGCACGCCTGAATTTTCAATTAACTTGGATTTCAAATGCAAAACGTACTAAAAACTTCCTAACTCGAACATATTGGTTTGGCATTTTGGCACTGTGCTATGAAAGTTTTCTTCCTCTGTTTATCAGAAGCCTGTGTATAACTACACATATCTTAGCAGCTTTGTAAAAGCACACCCTTTTTTTCTCTTTTTGAAGCTCAGTAAAACATTTGCTATTTAAAAAAAAAAGATAAACTTGAGCATGTGTATTAAAACTTCCTTACCCTTTAGTAGCTTTCTAAAACCAAAATATTTTCTTGTGTAAGCTCAATTAGATATTTGCTTCTTCGTTTTAACGTGAGCCTGTGCATTTAAACTCCAAACACCTTAGCAGCTTTGTAAAAGCACACATTATTTCTTCTTGAAGCTCAATTAAATATTTTCTTCGTCTTTTTAACATGAGCATGGGCTTAAAACTCACAATACCTTTACAGCTTTGTACACAGGACTTATTTCTACTTTTTCTTGAAGTCAAAATCGATGACATACATGATTTGCTGTGGCAACAGTCATTCATGCCTATAAATAGATGCCTCACTTTATCATCCATTTTAAGGAGGAGGAGTGACGGGCAGTGACGGATAGTCTCTTAGAAGGATGACTGATTACGAGCATTAGAGTGTTTTTATACCAACCAATTAATTGATTGCCCATGTCGCCTCTTTTTTAAAATGCCATCCTTAACCATTCTCCGAACCAAATATATGGGACACCGTTCATCATCTCTGTGAATCCGCCCATCCGGCGTCTTTTCCATATCTCCCTGTATTCCCTCATTGTCTTTAGAACGGTAGGTATTTCATGGGCAAGCGCCAATTCTCGTTTGCTCTGGTGATAAATTGAGGTAGGCGCCTGAAAGGTTGGCTTCGCCAATTCTTCGCAAATTAAAGCACGCTGCCGAAGTCTCCAAGAAAGGAAGAGGATGAAGAACAATGGTAGAGATAGAAAGAAAGAGAAATGAAGAGAGTTTGTTGTGTTTTTGTGTGTGCGTGTATGTATTTCTCTAAAAAAAAAAGTGAAAGGGAGATGAGAGAGAGAGAGAGAGAGAAATTGGTATGAAAAAAGAGAATGTGTAAAAGTGAATTCGATTAAAGAGAAAATGGGAGATGAGAGAGGGATATGAGAGATGGAGATGGAGCGAGAGAGAGAGAGAGGAAGAGAGAGATAGAGAGGAAGAGAGAGAGAGAGAGATAGTGAGAGAGTGTAGAGAAGAGGATGAGATGGAGAAATTATGGTGGAGAAAATTGAGGGATTAAGAGAGAGAGGAAAAAAAGGAGAAGGAGTCTGTTTATTTTAAGAAAAAAAAACAGAAGGCGAAAAAAGAGAGAAATGTGAATAGGAAAGAAAGCGATATGAGAAAGAGGGAGAAAGCGAGAGTGAGAGAGAGCGAGAGAGAGAGAACTCAATTACTGGTTTGGGAGAAAGGGAGAAAGATATTTGAAAACAAGCCTAACAAATTGAATCTATCGCAACAATTGCTCGCGTATAAGGCGTAATTTATAAGCATGTTGTGATGTCATATATGCATCATTGATTAACTTTGCAGACAAATGCTTGTCATGCGTGCAGTTTTCACCTACATGTGCCCTTCATTTTCGACCTTAAAAACAATTCTATACAGAACCTCCTTGATTTTTTTTGCTTTTGATCCGATGTGTTTCGTGCATTTGTAATTGTAACTACATGTATGACATTTATAGGCGGCTTATGAATTATACTAAAAAGAGAACTACTGATAATAAAATACAATTCTTTTTAGCTTACAACGCCAATATATAAATGCATGCTTTATGATTTTACATTAAATATTTTCTAAAGTTGCTGACGTTGATGGTAATTGAAAATACATTTGCTTTTTATTACTTCATGGAGAATGAAAGAAGGAGATAAAGAATAATAAAAATGAATGTATATATTTTCACTTTTAGTTAAAGGCAATGTACAAGCTAATTAAACTAAAAACGCCGTGCTTTCGCCCTCGATGTGTGTGCCTTTTTACAACCGGGGATGGTTTTCCCTAGCCCGTCTGGCGACACAATTTTCGAATCTTCTCCAAGTAACCGATATCAGTGTTTTGTAAATTTGTCAATCTCATGGCGCCTTTTTGGTGGTTTTCACGACGACAGATGGACGTGGGATAAGATATCCGATATGAATGCAACTAATAAAATAACAAACATATAACCAAATACCTGGGAACCACATACTCCTCTGTATGAAGCAAGAAGGGTCTTAACTCATGTCATTTTAACAGAGTTGATGCCCTTCTGGTTGTAAACAGACTATATATATATATATATATAGTTGATAATATGATAACTACAATAAATACACTCGCAAGGCACTTAAAAAGCTAAGATTGCAAAGCTCATATTCCAATCATGCCAATATGTCGTCATAATCACTGACAAAAGGCGTACTGCAAGCGTTTTTGCGCCGTTTTGCTAAACACATGCGCGCATGCACTATTGCATTGAGCAGAACATTGTTGGCATATACATGTACATGCCTGGAACTTAAAAAAGGTGCTTATTTGATACGAAACTACTCCAATTAGTTAGTTACAAAGCACTTTTTAAACATTAGTCGATAAATAGAGATATCCCTGTCAAGTTTGAAAAGATGGTAGACCATGAACAAACACAATCATAACCTTATAGAGGTGACTTATCCCAAATTAACTTTGTAGCTTGCACGCTTGAAAATGACATTTTACCCGGGGCATTTTCATTGACATCTGAGTGCCCTTTATGGCACTGCTTTAAAGTCAATGACGTCGATATGAATTGGAAGTAAACTCACAAATAAATTTCAAATCATAAATTCGATTCCTGCTCGGTTCTTACATCATTGGACATGAAACTTTATCAAAAATTGTCTACATTGACCCTTGTTTATTAAATGGGTACCTGGCAACGCCTGAGTAATAAAAACAAAGGTAACTCAGGCAGAGCAGCAAACGCGCGTAAATATAACCTTATTACTTATACATTTATGACTCCAACAGTTTCACTACACGGTAATACATACTACCAAAATTGAATCATAGCTCTTCCATACAAGCGTTTTTTTCTCCACTGTGTTCGATTTGTATCATGAACAAATTTTTCAGTCTAACATCTCGGAAAGGTGATGGTTATAATCAACTATAGTGATATTTGTCTGTTTGTGCGTGAAATCTGACGACGATGAAATAAAAAACTCGGAGAGAGCGATGGCGAAAATCGTTTTTGAAAAATTATCAATTTCTCTCCAAGATGATGTTCGAGGGTTCACGAAACATACAATCACATTACTGGGTTCATTCTATTGCAATAATGCGATTATAATACAATGTACCACGATCATGTTATATTACATTATTTACAGTGATGCGGCATTACATTGCATTACAATAATGCGATAACAAATAAAGAGATGAATCTTTGGGATTTGTTTTACTTTGGGATAAGAACATGATTACAAACTGTGTCAAAAACCTAAACATTAAAGAATTGATTTTTTTTTTATAAAGAGACATTCGTTAAACTTTGCAATTCGCCGTATAAAAACTATTTTAGGAAGTTTGTTTCTTATGTCCTTCTTAATTTACCAAAATAATATATAGGCGGGTAGTTCTTTTTTTTGCCAAATTGAAAACATGATGAAAACAAAGGGAAGAAGAGAGAAAAAAAAATTATACGCTACACGTGTTCTTACTACAACTTATTTCATAAGCATAATGATGTTACCAAAGTTCTGAGTGATCGGCATAGTGGTCACTGTTTCTGAGACACTCTTATGATAGTAACCATTTCCTGTTTCCCGAAATTCTTGTCTCCCTTGTACAAGTTCATCCTTAGATAATCAATACCAGACTTCTCTTTACTTTGTTGTCTGCATGTGTAATATATTCTTTATTCAATTATAACTATTGATTGTTAATAATATGCTCTACCTCGTCAAATCGATTAGTGAGTCCGATTACAGAATTAATTACAGATTTGTTGATGATTGGTCATTTTTTTAAATAGCAGCTGTCGCCCTAGAGTATCAAAGTACTCGTAACAGTGTCTTTTTAAATTCTCTGTTTTGCAATCTTATTGATAATAGCGTTACCTTTACTTAATCGATGAGTTGCAAATTACAGTCGTGGTGCGTTTTAAATTCAATAGAATTCTTCTCGTTTAAGAGAACAAGCTCGCACTAGACTTATATGTGGCTCTCCTAAGCGGTTTGTTCATTGCAGTAGGCCAATCGTTCAGTTTACCCTTTGAGAAGTATTTATGTTTATAATTTTTATTTTACGATACATGTTACTGCATTTTTACTTTTCTAAATCCATGTCTTTGTATCATATACTTATCCCTAATCCTCAAAATTAACCAGAACTCTGGTACCGAAAAACTCAATATGATTTAATTATACTTTTACTTCTCTACATACATTTCTAAATAAAGGGTCTCCTGTACTTTTACTTGAAAAATTCTAATTGAGTACGTTGTTCCATGCTCTAGCTATTATTCATTATTCTAATTTCTCAACATATTTCCTTGTATTATGTACTTTTTTCGTATCCTGAAAATTATGCTAAATGCTTGTCCTCGTTTCTACTGAGTGATCTAACGTATTTCGCAGTTTCGTGTGTATTGTAGCTTTTACTCTCATCCTGAAAATTAAACTGCATCAAGAACTATTGACCCCGAATACAGAAGCATCTTCTGTTCTGCACGGAAAATCAAGAGGAGTACCTGCTCTTCCGTCGATCTTTTGTTACCCGTACGTACAATAATGGTGTCCTCAAGAACCCTTCTCCGCATTCCTACTCGGCGTACTTTTACTGTGTCATCATAAGACAGGTTAACCCAGATCACAGTGGGCATAGGACACCGGGCGACCCAAATACTTCACCATCTAAATAAAAAGGGAATGAGACACTTCAAGAGGTTTTTCTCCGACTTAACTTGAAGAAAAAAAAGTTCTGGGCGAAAAGTAAAGGGATCGGATCGAGTGTCTGGTTGGTAAAAGGAACGGCATGGCGTGCATCTTTACCTGCGCGTACCATTTTTGGAAGACGGTGTTTGTTGGTTCCTACTTGGTAACGTCTTTCGATGATTGATATATCAATGCTTAAGAACGACGAAGAAGACGAATAAAGAGACGAACAATTAAGATGACGAGAAAGAAGAATGTCGAGAGAAATATGATTAGAATAGTTATCTTTTCGACAGCACTACTACTACTAATACTACTGATGATGCGGATAATAAGAATAATAATGATAATGATAATAATATTAATATCAATAATAACAATTATAATTATAATTATTATAATAATAATAATGATAATACTAATACTAATAAATATAACGATGGTTATATCACTATTACAACTAATACTTCTACCGCTAATACTACTACTATACTACTACTACTACTACTACTACTACTACTACTACTATTACTACATCTACATCTACTATTTCTACTCCTACTACTACCACCACTAATACCAACTTAATAGTCATCTGAAAAATAACAACATATATACAGCTTGAAGAATTGAAAAGGATAGAAGAAAGACAAAATTTCATGAAGCCCTCCCATCACAACGATGAAATTCTCAAGGATATTTCTTTGGCGTATAAGGATGATTTTGATATCATCAGAAATAGACATGCTGGTCACGTCCAAATAACGTGCTCTGAGTATTTGATCCTCAGATAGATATTGATTGAGGTCCACTGAGGGTTTAATCACTTTGGGAATACTACTGCTCGCTACTTTGTGAAGTGCTACCTTCTCCAAATTGGAAATATTTGTGCATCGTAAGCGACAGGTTTGCTAATATTTCTAGGAAACTCACAAGTTGAAGATGGTTAGCTTCATCCCACTTTCATGGTTGTACTTCTGATAGGAACTTAACTGATGGAAGTGTGTGACAGTGTGCGTGTATGTGCGTGCGCGTGTGTGCTAGTGCGCGAGCGCGCGTCTGTGAGGCATTCTAAAGACCACTGCACGATAATATAATGCACATAATTATCAAGACTCTGTCGGTTTAACAAAGTGAGGGGGACTTTTTAAAATTTCTTGAAAGTGTTAAACGAATATCATGCCAAATTTTGATAATTTTTTTTTCCAATCCGGATCGACTTTTACTACACATTGAGCAGGAAGCACCCAAGTTTTCCCCCGAAACAGCCTAAAAGTTTGTCGGACACATAATTACCCACATGATTTTTCATCAAATATTTATTTTTGTCTATGTTTACAGCGAGATTTTATGTTAATATCTATAAAATTATTGACTTTAAATTATACCTGAAAGGTGGGTAGTCCTTTTCTTGCCCTTCTACCTAGTCACGTTCTCGCGTTCTTCTTGGATGGGAGATATTGACAAATTAAGCTCGCATTACGCCCTGAAATATTAAGAAAATAATATTACCTCGAATTTTGTCGAAAGTCACGTTTTTACAGTCGTCGTGGAACAATTTCAAAAGGTGGAGAACTTAAAGTGAACCAAGTGCCGAACATTGAGGAGTTTAGTAGAAAGTACGAGTTCTCGGGCAACCTATGTTTCCCTACTTCTACTGATCACAATAACCCAACATAAATTTTGTCCTTCATGCAATAGAAATATGCTATTAACGGCATTAGCTACCAATCTTTGTAATATTTAACAGAAATGACGTCATGCATTTGTCTAAATAGCAATGAATTTCATCTTTTCATCTTTTCTGTTTACGCCATACGAATATACCAATCAAAATTAGCCCAACACCACAGCCCCACCCTGTTCAGACCTGCAGCGTAACGACTGCGTCATCCTGAACCCCAAATCAATTGCGTAGGAGTCGGTCGATTGACAACATCTTTGCTTAGGGGCTACGCCATCAGCAGTCTCTCTCTGCATGTATATGTGTAGGTGTATGTGTATGGAATGGTTGGGGGCTCCAAAGCAGACTGCCACCATAATTGTTACGAATGTACTGACTCTTGCCCGCAGGTCACACGTTGGATCTCATCACTTTTTTTCAAACATCAATCAAGCGAGAATACGTGGGTACAACAACTTAATGGAATCGAGGAGCTTGTGCTTGAAGCTCATTGATGGAATGGCTTGACACTTTTCCCGCCCAGTACGTAAGAACAAAACAAACATGAAAGCGTGTTCGCAATACACATACTGTTATTGATTGAGATTCACAGCTTTATCAACATTTCTGTTACTGAATCCAATATTAAATCACGTGTAATAATTATAAACTCGTATATTCAATCTCGGGCTGTCAAGTCCAAAATTGCGTTCCGTGCACCTCAAACAAATCAGGATTTTGCATTCTACTCACGCTGGCTTTATATTCTCTTGCTGATACGAGGAGTGGCATAAGCCAACAAATAATTTGGACGTAGTCCATCAGTCTTCCTGAACGTCTCACCATCCTTGAGGGGAAGTGACAACAAACTCTGTGACGAAAACGCGAGTCAAGTGTTTGCATAGGGTTATACCATGTCAAAACACATGACGCAACGTCAACGCTGTTTTTCGTCACCTTCCCAAATCGCTCTTATTCACTTTCTTATTCCTTCCTCTCGCTTCTCTTTCTCTCTCTATTTCTTTCTTTCTTTCTCTCTTTCCCCCTATTTTTTCTCTCTCCATCATCCTATTTCCCTTTCTTTCCCTACTCCCCCTCTCTGTTTTCTACCTGTATTAAGTTTTCTTCTGTTCACCCGCATTCACTTTCTGTCTCATTCCCCCTCGCCATGTCATACCACGATATCGTTCGTTGACGGCCTACCGCGTTTTTCATATCTATCTGTCACATGCAAAGGCGTATGAGGCGGGTTTGTGGGGAAGGGGGGCTGCAGCTCCGGGAATGGTGAAATCTCTTGGGCTAGTTAAAAAATGTAAAAAACAAAATAAAACAAAGCAAAAACAAAACAATCAACAAAAAATAAGCAAACAAATGAGGTATTTTATTTATCGTGTAAATGAAAGGTAACTGCCCGCAAAGAGTTCCTACACGTATTCACTAGGCTCTGTGCTATTAGATATAGAAATATGAAGCGTATAGCACTTACGTCAACATACAAACCGCCGTGGTTAACCGCTTCGTATGTGGAGGCATCACAACATATTCAGGCAACGAGGTGGTATAATTTATATTTTGATAACGAAAAGTGCGTTCTCACTCTCTTAAGACAGCGGTCAACATTTTCTCTCGCTCTCTTCTCTTACTCGCAGCCTTTAAAAACTGAGAAATTAACAAATCCCACAAGAGTCGTTGGTATAGTTAGTGAGAGTCGTCAGCAAGTAAAAAATCGTGTAAGTCGTGAAATTGTGCCCGAACAGCTATGGTCGTGCCATCAATCAGGCCTATATTATCTCCCACTTTCCCTTTGCAGCTCTTTCTAATTCCTAAATTTAATAGATTCTATTTTATATGAAGAACTTCAATTATTCATCCGGCTAATGGCAAGATCTTTTACACAACCCATTTAATACATTTATCGATTCATTCATTAGCCATCAAGAAAATAAACAAAATATAAAAATGTCATTGCCTAACAACTGGGAGAGGTGTTCGAAAAAATCGTCATAGAGTTGCCATTTTCAGTTTAAGCGATTACAACTTTGAATATTCGTAACTTTCTCGTTTCAATTCCTCAAACGTTCACTGATCTAGTTCTCCCATTTTTAAACTGCACTTCGTGTCTGCAATTCTGCTCTCTTGACCTTTTCTAATATTCTTAAGTAATCGAAATAACAAAGCCCTCCATCCAAACATTCTTCCGGCATTAACATCTGCAACTCGTTCCACGGAGTTATTGATTTTGTTTTGTATAAACTCCTACGTAAACCTTCACAGCTTATAAATTTCTACAGCGGAATTAAACGCTATCATAAATGATTCATTTAGATAAAAGGGATAAAAGGTTAAGCAGAAGCGAAGATGTATAAAAATGCTCTCCCAAGGTAAAAATCGATACGTGATGTTCACGACCCAAGCTTAGAGACGCTGAAAAATGAGGATGGATTCAGAGTAGAAGGCATGAATGACAAACATTTTTATATCAGGAAAAATCGTATACCGTTACCTTAACCTTTCTTCGCCTTTTTGCGATGTTTGTAAGATGATACAAGCGCTCAGTTACGAATATAAAGAGCCTCTTCTCCGATCAATAATGAACGAATATCTTCAGTAGCCAAATATGATTTTCCTTGTTTCGTAAATAAAAGCCTTGTCACCGCGTTGACTTAGGCTCGTCCGCATATATCGCGCTAAAAGCCTTACAAAAAATACCCGACCCACCCTCGTTAGAATGGCTGATGTATTGTAATGGCACGGCTGAGCAGGGCTATGCATCCATATATCATACACTTGTTTTCCCATTTAGGGAACTATTTACATTTTGTTTTTATCTCGGTAAAATTAATTCAAATCATATCAAATCAACTACTGCCGCAAACAAGTGAACTGCACATGGTGTCATGTCAATTTCGTTGTTACCTGCGCTAATTGAGTCTGCGAGGGCGCGTACAAGACCATGGTAGTCGCTGACGGAGTACTACGTCAGCAAAATGACGCATCATGTGAAACAGGCATATAATACACATATGAAAATGAGTGTAGATATGATTGGGGTCTTTCTTATCAGTTCTTCTCTTTCCATTCAATTACACGTGAAAGGGTTTTTGTTTTGCCGCAGCTGTTTCTTGATACGAGTTATTGCGTCATATGTGAACGAGACTTTGTGTGGCTCTTGAAAGGAATGAGATGAAAGGAGATATGGAAGTTGATGACGCGTTTGAAATATTTTTGTTTGATATGAACATTTGTAGTTCCCATATTGACATAGAAAATACATTTTCCTAATGTGGAATCTAAAGCGCAAACATCGCGCGTACACTGCAAAATCACGTATATCCCCGATTTGACATTCAAAACTAGGTCTAAGAAGTGAGAATGCATTCATTTTCTTCTTCAAAGTGACGGTTTTATTAAAATAAAGATATCCACAAATCCTCCTCACCTTGTCAAAGTTATGGTTTTATGTACAAATAAACATATGAAAATTTGTAGGTCCCACATTGACATAGAAAATACATTTTCCTAATGCGGAATCTAAAATGCAAACACGGCGCGTACACTGCAAAATCACGTATACTCCCGATTTGACATTCAAAACTAGGTCTAAGAAGTGAGAATGCATTCATTTTCTTATAAAATTAGAGATATCCACAAATACTTTTCAACGTAATGGTTTTATGTACAAATAGACATAACTCTCTTAAAAGGTACCAAGTAGTCATAAATATGTTAAATTTGACGTGCTCGAAGTATTCAAAATTTGACAGGAATGGCTGGAAAGAAACATGGGCGTATATGCGCCGTTTCACCAGGGGGAACGGGCGGGGAAAGTGGCTGACGTCAATTCCCTGAATATCATCTATCCAGTTTTCAATTTTCATAATTCAATATACATTGCAAATGAAATTTCGTCATTAACATACTAGATAAGTGATAAAACTTCAAATGGAGAGCATATGATTATACGCATATGAGGTGGTGGGTCCCCGAAAATAAATGATTTCAAATTCGTTAAGGAAGGGGTGGCTGCAGTCTCCCCTCTCCCCTCCCCACGGGAAGAAATGTCGCAAGGCGGTATCAAACAAATTATGTAAAGCATACCCGCATTGTCCTGACATAGTATAAATATAAATACTCATGTTTTATCACAGGGACACGGTAACATTGAAAACAAAATATTAGCACGGGACATACACGTATATAAAACATGGTTAATAGGAGGAGGGGGTCAGGCTACCAAATGACACGATATTTCACGTTTCCACCAAATTCACGTTTCATTTCATGAATACTGTAAGGCTCATAAACGACGTTATAGAATTTGGTCTCCAACACCTAATAGGCTACAAGGATATGTGTGTGCGTGTGTGTGTTTGTGAGGAGGGGGGGGGGTACACAAGAAGAATTACTCCCACCCCTCATCCAGCACCAAAACAACATACTACCCTTAATGATGTACTAATTCAGACACCCTGGCTGCAAATTAGCCAATTACCGGAAGGGGTCTATTCTTGTCCTCCTCATTATCTGTGTTATTTTCCTTTCCTCATCTTTGCCACACAGAGACACACTTGTGTAATAGAAGGAGGTGAACAGATTTGCGGGGTGAATTTGCCCCTCTTGGCAGATTTTTCGATCAATAAATGTAACCACCAGCAGATACGAGAAGTTATAAGTCAATATAAAGTGTGCGATCGATACGGAAACAAAAGAAATGTAGAAGCAATTTTTAACATACTTATTTTCTTTACAAAATAAGTCATGTTACCCGATATCCACCCGTACCCAAAAACCATGGTCCTTAAGACGACGTTTCTTACTGCACTATTTGTCTCACAGTGGTCTGGAATGTGTGTCCCTTGTAAAGTGAAGGTGTGGATACTCCACTGCCGAGACAGTCGCATAAGTGACTTTAACTATCGGATAATGAACCTTGATTTCTGCCTTATAGAAGGGCCTTGGTTTCTGATTTTTGTCAAAATGTCACGGTCGGATCTCAATTAGCGGAATCATTTGATCTATTACTAGAAGAACTTGAAATAGCTTTGCATGAATGACGTTTGATATGAGTTATTAGAATTTGATACGAAGGGAGCATAATTATGATGCGAGTGTAGATGCCTGTCGCCTATCGCTTGTAATGACCTGCTTTATACATACCTGAATCACACCGCCAACAAGGACTCCTACTGATTCTTTGCAATTTCTGGTAACGTTTGTACGTAATTTTTTTTACCTAACTGCTAAGAAAGCATTGTTTGCTTGTAAGTAAGCAACCAAGAGACCGACAGCTTTAAGTCATCTCCGAGGGACTTGGTAATGATGATTAATGCCTTACCAATGGGCACTAGCGCATCGCATTGGTTTCGAACCAGGGACCTCCCGGTTACGAGACCTCTGCTATACCCCTGCGCCATCGCCCCTCACAACGTAATATTATGTTCGGTCTGGTGTCGGTCGGTCGGTCTTATGTCGGTCTCGTTGATGTGACTGGCGTATGAGAGGAGACTCTAATACCTCAGTCTCACCGCCAAACCAAATCTTCACCAACTCCAAACCAACCGCCTTTATAGCGATAGGAGTTATGAAATAATAGTTGTTCGGTCTGTAGAAGGTTATGTGAATTTCTCTTTTGGTGTGACTGAGGTTTTAGGTATTAGTCGCATCACCAAACCAACTCCAAACCGGCCGTCGTTTTGACATGGTGGGTAATGTGATATTTATTTGTTCGGACCGTAAACGGGGTCGGTGAGGTGACTGGGGTATATAGGCAATAAAGAATGTATCACATGTTTCTGAAATACACTGTAATGAGTTGTTATCTAATATATTCGTAAGTTAAGGAGATTTTTTTTTTTTTCGGGGTCTGACGGGGCTGCAGACACCAATAATCTTGAAATTACCAATATTCAGGCAACCTCACCTCATATCCGGGCAGCGAGGTAGTCTATGTGTTTCTTATTTTCTATATCCTGGAAGCGAAACTGATATTTACAGTGACAAAGCATGCTAGCAATGACTTTCCAAGTGTTCAACCACAAGTCAATATCATCATACGGCTATATTGGATAGACCGAACAAAAGGTTTCTTCACATCCTCGGATATAAAATACATACACTTTTTGTAAGTACTTAAATGCCTGTAGGCGCTACTGATTTGATTTTCTCTTTTAGATACTGTAATTTTTGTGCATTGTTTTCATGTCATATGATTTTGTTTTAACAAAATATGATCACGAAGAGCGGTTTAATCCTCGGTTACATTATGTGACTTACTGAAAGGGCGATACCGCAGTTACAAGATCGAATAAAAATTATAAAAAAACTCATATAGGTTTTCACAGATTTACAGCTGTTTTCGAAAATTCGCTTTTATAGTCAATTTCAATATTCTTGATTTTTCTGGTTTCGTCCAAAATATCGTAATCAAGATAAAGCTTTCTCTTTAATTGACATGTATCAACTTAACTTCTGTAATTTATAGTGTAGAAATATTTTACATAAGTTATGAATTTAAAAGTCAAATTGGTTCAAATTACATATGCCATGTGGGTTAATGAAATAATCCTATGCCAATAAATTTCATTAATGTAACCTTGACTCGATAAATGATGATCGAGTGCCCTTAAACTAATTTGTTACAATGTAACGATATTTTGCATTTATGACAGACTCTATAAGTTTTGATCAACTCCGTCAACAGTTTGTACAATATTAAGTTTTTAGTTAGATGACAAAGTCTCCACATAGATTTGGATCAGAGGTTTGGGACTCCGGTTCCAGACGCCAACCCTCATACTACAGCAGACAATTTGTTTGAAAGGGAGAATTGAGTGGTTTGATAATAAAAAACCCTTATATTTTAGCGATATTTGTTCCGTCGTGGCTGCAGCTCCTTTTCCGCGCGGGAGTAATATTGCTTTAAAAGACGATCAAATATATTATGTTTCATTAAAACTTTCTTTGCAGGTTTCGTACAAGATAACTAAATCTTTCTTTAAATAAGTTTCAGCTTAAGTGTGACAGACATTGCATATTCATGCAACCTTCCTTATATAATTGTTAAAAAGAAATGTGAAATTTGTTTACAACAGTCCCTTTCTAGTAGATTTTTACCTATCTTAGAAATTCCAAAGAAGTGGGTCTGAGACCTACTTTCATGCCTACTATTTATATTAAATGTAGCTTCAGCTTTTAAAATCGTAAAATAAACTGCATACATTCGACCTTCCTCTAATGACGGGGCGTCAGAAAAAACGATAGGAATTCTTCATCTGCCGTGCTCAATCTAGTTGTTGATCAATACTCTTATCCAACACCTTATGCTTATATAAAGGTCGTTTGATAGTCTGAGCTGCTCTGAAGGAAAATCCAATGTTTAATCTACGAGCAACATACTGATTGAACATATATATTATTTTCATCGCTTGAACAGAAATGAGAGGAACAGGTTGAATTTTATTAATGACAGTAGATATTTCATACGTATTATGAATTTTCCAAGACGTATGGACTCCCCTGCTCATAAGTTATTATGGTGGCGTAGCGTGGGTTCAGGCATTTATGGGGGTACTAGCATCGTTCGAGGGGCGGGGTCGACAATCGTCTCACTCGATAAATGAATATTTCAATTGAAAGGTACCGAATATGGAAAGGGTGCGGGACGGGATCAAACCCTTTTCTCTTCTTTTCCCCTCCAGATCCCTTTCCTTCTCTCTCTTTATTCCCTCTAATTTCATTTCTCTTCGCTCAACTTGGGGGCGAGAGGGGGAGGGGGGACAGGGCCCCTGGAGCTGCACCACTGGGTAAGTGTATTGTACAGAATACATGTTCTGTATTCTGTGCTATCAACTATCGCAAGCTGGGCGATCCATATATCCTTGCTCTCGGTTGCTAATATTGCCAGAGTAATTTCTCAATTAACTCTTCCTGACAGCCCTCGCCTAGTTACATTCTCTAGAAAATTGTCACATTTTCAACCCTACGAAAAATCGTCCTCCAGTTTAAGCAATCAAAATTTGCTGAAATGTATTTCATGTCTGTGAATCAATGCACGTTTCCCCTTCAGTCTTGATCAATTGATTATGTTGGAAAATAAATAATTAGGGACTTATTCGTTAAAGCTGCCATTGAGCATCTTTTTGCTTAGCGCTCAGTAAGATCGTGTATTAAATGGGATTGGGTGTTAAAAATCACAGGATCCTAACATAAAATAAAATATTTAAAAAAAAAACAATTATTAAACATTATCATTAATATTGGTTTTTAACTATTTGATAGGACTTATATTTTCGTACGTGCAATTATAACATGATGTTACATGACATGATTGCATCTAAAGAGCAAAACTAAATGGACTTTATATTTTCCTCCGATCTGTATATTCCTGCTTTTCATATCCATAGCGGGGTTTGGCATGTGTAATTATCTACATGTATTAGAATTGTGAACAATATCTTTATAGTCATGTACATTTTCTTAATAAATCTTTGAGTTAAATTGAAAAAATCATTTGTTGGCATTAAAACTTCACATATATAATGTATAAAGTTTGGTTTAAGTAGAGAACTTCGAATTTAACAAATACTTAAATTGGTGCACACCTTGTTTTGATAAACCTTTGTTTAATTAATAATATTATGTTGGGGAGGATGCAGTATGGAATTATAAGTCATAGTTTCCCGGTATTTCATTTCTGTTTAAAATGTATTGTCACATGCGAGAGAGGAACACCCGAATAAAAAAAAAACGTGCAGCCTGATTGGAACATATGTTATTAAAGCTGACATAATTGTGTAAGAGGGGTTTCAATAATGATCAGGAACAAAAATGAGACGTTCCCTCGTAGGAAAACAATATCGAGGATTTTCGAGTCGAGGGGACTGTCCTCTCGCGCGGCGGATCCGTGAACTTTACGTCTTGGACGTGAAGCGAATGTGACGCGCGGATAATGTACGCATGGACGTCAAAGGCATACGTTGTCAAATTCTGGTCATGATTTCACATTCCCGCTGCATGAACGCCAAAACACCAAACGCATCTCAGGTTGCTTGATTTAGCCCTCAGCGATGTAAAATGATCAAGACCGTTATTGATTCAACCGCGGGTTATGTAAATACCACGAACCAGTGCCTGTATTAGCCACTATTACTGTATGGCCAGGAGTAGAGCGTTAAGAAAGGAAGGCGCTGAATGGAAAGGACGCCCCATAACGCGTTGCTACGATTAACCGATTTTCTTCAGGGGAAACAAAAACGAGATGGAGGGAGGGGATGGGGGGGGGGATGTATCTTAATCACAGGATTACAATGCGCGCTGTTTTCTACGTCCACTCTTTGAGAAACGGTTCGTATTGATTAAACGCGGAACGCGCAGAAGGGGTTCGATTTCGGTCAAACTATCGCCGGATGCACTTCGATGGGGCACTTTTGAAACATCAGCCAGAAAGAACATATCTTGATAGAAATGATACCTGGGAAAAAATAGTAATTGCTCGGGAGGGCAAAGATAAAGAAGGATGGATATTTTTTTATCAATCTTCAGTAATATTTGTTTTTCAGCACAATCCTGAGGAAATATTTAGTACCATGGCACGTTCTTATATCCACCTGAAGTTTGTTTTATTCTTCGGATAATGTCAGAATACTCCTTACCTTTTTGCAAATTAGTATTTATATCTTTACCTGGAGCTTACAAACCTACACATAAACAACGTTATAAGATATAACATGGTTTACTAATGACTTTGAGGAAGGAGGCGTTGTGCGAGGACATTCGCGTTCACTGAACCTTTCCTGTACGCTCTATCGTCCTCTTTTGAAAGCTTTTATTAGAGGAGTAGCTACATGGAACAACGGGGCAGTGACCCCAACGGAATGACGAAAAGAAGAAAAATGGGGTAGATGAGAGAAAAAACAGTGAAAGTGAGGAAAGTAATAATAATAATGAACGTTTTTAATGCGTCATGTCTGTTACAATTGACACTCCAAGCGTAATTGTGAGAATTATTGTATAATTGTGGTCATACATGTATAAAATATTTCAAGTACAAATAGCAAATGAAAATAATGTTAACATACTTCAGGAGGTACTTTTTTGCAATAACGTTGCATTAATAAAGTACTAAGAAAAAATATGATAGGGATCCTTCTCGTTCTCCTTCACTAGTCAATGGCCTTTTTAAACTCACATTTTATTCACCGGGTTAAACTAATGCCCCCCTACCAATCATGCCAATGCTCCCTTGATGGCTTTAAGAACCCTACGCCACAGATGACATTAATCTCATGTTGCCTTTTTATGCTTAAGTAAACTACACATAATCTACCTGAAACTAGCCGTCTGCTATTCTGAACCTTTCTAAGCACTTGGACATAATGAAATAATAATAGATTAATGACGTATCTTGTAGACTTTATCATCTTTATTATTACTATTACCAAGACAACCAGTTCGCCTGATGAATCATTAGACTTTGCTAACGTTGAAATGTTGCTCAATAAAGATTTAATGCATCCAAAAGTACCGCATAGCCTTCGGCGGGCCGCAGAGCCCGGGGCAGGGGAGGGGCGAACCACATTTCTCAAAGAGAGGGTTGCCTATACTTTGTACTGAAAAGGATGAAAAACTGTTTGTGAGATTTCTCATTCCTTTTTTTCACATAGCCTATCAGTTTTGGAGAATGTATTAGTATAGAATGTCCCTGGCCTGAACAGGATTGCTCTTCAAATGCTTTCCTATCCAAAAAATGACGAGAAATGAGAGGAATGTTTGGTCCGAAATTCATGTCACGTGGGCGTGTAGGTATCACAAGGTACGAGGTTCGAGTCCCGCCGCGGCACTAATGTCCTTTGGCAAGACGTTAATCTACATTTGCCACTCTCCACCAAAGTGTCAAATGGGTACCCGCTAAGGATGCGAAAGTTAATGTGGTTATATGAGCAAGTGTGCGCTTTATAGATGACGCCTGGCTGGAAAGCTCCCCAGGGAGTGAAGATTGTGCATACATTGTGTGCGGGTCAGCCTGAATCCGATGACCGGGGTAATAATTTAATCTGTAAAGCGCTTAGAGACGTCATCGATGTATTAAGCGCTATATAAAAGCGGAATATTATTATTAGTAGTATTCCATCAACTAATTTCTTTGTGCAATACATGTGGTTGAGCAGGATTTGGCCCAATTCGTACGTACCGCATAGGCCTAATCAACCTTTACCAACGGCTTTCAGCTAGCTTTCTCCTACAATGTTATCTCATGACCCATCTTTATCTTTAAAGGTCCCTTTCCCGCTTGGCAAGGTATTTTGTCCCCATGGTCCCATTGAGTTGAGGTCCACCTGTCAATCGGCCGTGGCTGTGTCGGGATAGGACGCATGCCGATATTCTAACACATGAATTAATGTAGCCATTTAGTCAAAGCAATCGATGTAATAGGGGAGGAAATCAATTTAGCGGCTCGCTTTCCCCGAACATTGAATTGACCCGTCGGGGTTTGCGGGTCGTGGTAGGTCATAGCCGGCCAAGTTCGGGGTTACAATGCGTTGATTCATTGACTTTAAATTCAAGCATTTTGTTTTTGTTTTTTCTTTGGGGAAGGGTGGGGAAGGGAGAGATACGGGATATTTACTTACACTGTAGAACAAGTTAGGCAAAAAAAAAAATCGCCTCTAGGAACATTCTATTAACTGATAAACAATTAACCCGATATTTGGTAAAAAGTCCCAAAATTTTGAAAAATTTACCCAATGTTGGTTAAATTTAAATTTAAATTACCCAACATACATGCATTCCGGTTTTGTTTATTCACGCCGAATACATTTTTGACCAACCCTGTCTAAAGTGTAAGACAAGACAACCATTTAAAAGATAAAAAGAAGAGTAAGAAAGAATAAAAAGAGATGGGGGGACAAAAAGCCCCAGAGAGGGAAAGAGATGGAGAAGGGGTGTAAGTTGGCTCGAACTCCTAGAAGGAAAATAATATACATGACATATAGGTGCACATGATTAAGGTCACCACATCTCTCTCTCTCTCTCTGTTGAAAATGTTATTCGTTAAAAAAAAATTGATAGATGATAGGTTTTTCACATGTGGATTTGTCCTTGCCCTAAATGGTCTTCTATCTATTGGGATATCACCAAGCAAATGGTGAGTCGGCAAAAAAAAAAAAAAGGATCACCAATTGGTATTCATGTAATGAAGAGGATAAAATAACTATTACATTAATAAATTAATAATAATAATAATAATAATGGTGGCTTCTTATATAGCGCACATGTCCGTCACGTCGTGACGCTCCTGGCGCTGCCCCGATTATTACCCTGGCTTTAGCAAGGTGGCCATTATGGCGTTCTAGCATTTCAAGGAATTAATTCCTGCCAGGTACCCATTTACATCACCTGGGTTGAGTGTGGCAAATGTAGATAAATTTCTTGCGAAAGGACATTTATTTAATTATTTATTTATTTATTTCTGATATTTAGACAGGGTGACTCATTATCACCAATAACGGTGGTCTTCCATGAGGCCCTGTTAAACATAATAAGAAACAATTGTTTAAAAAAAGATATAATAATAATAACAAAATCATGAACATAAACTCTTAATAGCAACAAAGAATAAGTAAGAACATCATGAACATGTATAAACATATTTACAAAATATTTGGTATCCTCGTAACATAAGCGCCTCTGTGGGACTCGAACCACGGACGTTGTGATCGACAGTCCGGTGACGTAGCCACTCGACCACGACATTCATATTGATGTGATAAGATTATCATATAAACGGAATACCAAAGACAGGAGATGATTATAATTTACTTCTTTTATAGTTTACAAATATGTGCATGTACACATACAAAAGAAAGATCGTCTAGACAGTATTTACTCATCTTGCAAGGGGACACTTGTTTACGTGTGTGTGTGTGTGTAGGGAGGCTTAAGTGAGGTATGTTCGCCAGACAGCTTAGAAGGGACCAATAAAAGATGAGATACTGAACTGTTATAGACGTCATATTAAGGTAAATTTACATACTGGTGACTATATGTGTGGGTTTGTTGAATGTGGGTGATGTATGGCGTGTTGGTGTGCTGATGTGTGTGTGTGGATGCGTGCTTTTGAGTATGTGTGTGCGCTGGCATATAGCTTTTCTATCAGTTTAAACTAAAGATTTATTTGTATAAAACAGTTGGAATAATACAATTCTATAATCAAAACGGGGAAGGTTTATCTTTCTTGAATCTGAATGGACAACCAAATGAATAAAGTTCAAATTTATATTTTACTTTTGATTCCCATAAGAAAATATAGCTTTCTTGTTATAATGCACAATTTCATCGAAACATAATGTAAAATAGTTTGTAGGCATCTTTTACAAACATGCCCGCTGTCTGACGAGTGACAAATTGACATATCTTTCCTCTGATGAAAAACAAAAACAACAACTTACAAGATCTCCAAGCAATGTACTTGCTGACGTTCTCCTCGTGATAAGCATCTCATAAATGACGTCTTTACATTATCCTGATTATATTTGACGAAGATTCTTACAACAATGACGAGATGCCTTCACTCACTCGTTTAATTTACACATTCAACCTTGTAAGCAAACAACATGACGGACTGGATGATTGCAAAATCTAGTTTGTTTTTGTCTTAAATGTCATGCCTTCAACGCGCAGATGAGATGAGCGATGAAATTAAGTTGTATCGAATGAATTTGTAAATGTGTAATATTTCATGGCCACTGGCTATATTCGTTTCAAAACCCCAATGAATAAAAGGGACCAATTACTACGAAAGTACAAATATTTGAGACGAGAGTATGATTTGGCGTCGCACTGGGGTTATTGTGGATGGAATTGAATTCTGCCAAAACGTGCGTCTTTTCACACGTCTCTAATGTCCTTTCCCGCAGGCCATATAATGTCCCAAATGGAATGTTTTGGGGTAAACTGGGACAGCATCGATGCGAAGAATAATTGTTTTTGCGAATTGAACGTTCCATAGCGACAGGGAAAGGTTGTCTCGGGGAAAGTATTGTTTTCTTTATTCGCAATGTTCGTTATTAAACATTCATCAGAATGCTCCTGGGAAACTTCAACGTCGCAGCATCCCTCGGATCTTCCGCCTTAAGGCCACGGGGACACGTCATCCTGACGTATCAATTTCTCCTCTCAGTGGCGTCCTCGGGATAACGTTCACGGTCCAAATAGTTTCTATCGCGCCATGGTCTGATTCCCAGTCAGTAAATGTTTGGTGAGATGTAACGCGCGCCAAGGTGCACACAAATCTTATTAATCGTCCAATATCTACCCATCAGCACTTCCAGTCTCGGATATCATGACAAAAAGTGATAGGCAGTGAATCATATCTAACGATGAAGCAAACGACGTTCCTCTTTTATATCTATATTAAATGTAATATCATTTCCAAACTAGCAATAGTTTGCCAGGCAACTGATTCTATTTCTAAACTAAATGTATTATCTTCTTCCAAATAGAGCATATAGATTTATTTTTTTATATTACAATGTACAATAACGTTTAATCTGCAATAAAAAGAGGGCAAAGGCAAAGTTAGTCCTTCACAACTGTAACACGTATTAAATTCAAGAAGCTCTGAAAAGTTGAAATGGCAAATTCTGCCAAAGCTCACTAATAACTTTTTAAATCTGATTTCATTAAAAAGTTTAATGTTATGTTTCAAATAATCTGTATGCGACTAAAACACCTCTGTGAGCGTAGGATCGCATGCACGAAATTAAAGTAATTACTTTTGGTAAAAGAAGTTTAAAACTAAGTATTTGTTTAAAGATCTCTTTATCTGAGAGGATTAAATAAAACATTTTCAAATTCATCCACGCTTCTTTTGGGATAGAAGAAACATTGTAGATTTTAAGATGACTATAAAACAATAAACAACATGCAAACATTTCTGTACAAGAATAGACGTTCTGGCGGTATTACTTTCCTTTCCCTTCCATTCGCATACACTTTCAATTGTATTGCTTTCGTACAACTATAATTCACTCCATTGTTTCGAGTAAATTGGAAGTCATTGGCAACCTCTTTTGAACGAGTGATTATCACGGCCCTGATAATAGTGCCACATTTCGGTTGTCATGGTTTCACTTTTTGTCTATATATTTCGTGACTTTTTTTAAAAACGCCGGATACCACCTGACGTGTTCTCAAGGCAACAGAAGCTTCGCAGAGTGGAAGCTTTTGTATGTACGTGACTACACCAACATTTACAACCCTAAAACGGAGCTCCGTTTCGTGTATATCTTGTAGATTGATTTATATTATCGAATAAAATTTGGTTGCCAGTATAATAGTCTTTAGCTCTATACTATGGCAGAGTGTGTCTGGTCGCGGAGGTGTTGGAGATTATGGCGTTCTGTAGGTTCAACTGTTTGTTAGTGTACCTATTCAGTGGAAATTTAAAATCCAAACGTACACAAATTACCATTGATTGGCATCTTGCTTCTAAAGAATCTGCTTCAGTGTCTGTGTTCTTTGAAACCAATCATCGAATTTCTTCAACAGGCAAAGGTAAGACTAACCCAATTTTTAGGCTAGGACATTGGCGTCTAGTACTTTGCTAAGTAAATCATCAGATGTGACCCACGATCTATTGATATGTCTTCAAGAAAGTGTGAGAGCTCATGGAATGCCCCATTAGATTATTGAGAGGGAGGGGGGGGGAGGGCGGGGATACCGTATATCTTTCTTCCACTTCTCCCTTTCATTCCCCTTTCTCTCTCTCTCTCTTTCTCTTTCTTTCCCTTTTCTCTCTATTTGATAGTTTACCCCCTCTCCATCCCTTGACAAGGAGTCCACATTGATTCTTTTTAAATAATACCTTTGATAAATTGCAGTTGCAAAACATTAATGCTATCTCTGAAGAAATTTGTTTTCTTCTTTATTCTCTCAACTGGTAAACTATACTATTCCCTGCCCTTTCTTCGCCTTATACTTGTAGCTGCCTTTCATGTTATCTTAATAACCTCGCTTCCGAGTTCAAATATTCGGAATAAGGGGGGGGGGCAGGAGAGATGTACAAGGTAAACTTCAGGATGCGCAAAGTTAATTCTGGTTTACCATCTGCCTAAATGTAGACGTTATTTGGGCTTCATTGAAACAACATACACACACATTTAATTCCGGAAGGTTCAACGCACTACTTTTGACATTCGCCAAATATTGTGCGCATGACGTAGACGAGATAAATGTATTATTGGATTAGCAGCGTACGGCTTAGGGGCTTTATTGTTCTGGCAAGTGGCTTGTAGATTCATTAAATACAGATTTTGAATATTTCACGAATCTAAACCGGATAATAGATGCACTTCACATCCACTTGAGCGTTTCTTATGTTATTGCTTTCGGCCTTAGACTTTTCATTCGCACACCCCCTACCTAATTCAGTTTAAGAAGTGGTAGTTAAGTGGTTTTGCCACCGGACTGTGTACTAACATGTTACAGGTCAAATCCCAGCCGCGGTAGAACGTTGCCCCTCTATACAAATTCAATATTTTATATTGAAATCTATTCAAACACAGGAACCGGGTAAAATCATAATTGAAAGTAATATTAAACATGAATGAATGCATCAACTCTGGTATAGATGTACACATTTTAGGCTACCGAGGAGAGGAGTTGATCGTTTAAATATACGTGTACTGTGTATGTAGAGTACATTTTACTTTTCTGTCAAATCTTGTCACGATTCCTTTTTTAGCTCAATAAAGTTGTCATCTGTGTAATTGGGTTTTTACAGACGTGTATCAATCAGATATGAATATTTACCTCTGGGGACCAAACTTCAACGTCACCATCCGAAAGATGTGACTCAGTTTCGAATCTGGGTCGCCTGAGCCAGCTTGTAGGCGAAGACAGAGACCTGACCAAGTGAACGTGCTGCTAGACCAACGCACATTTCCCTGATTTACATACCACATTTATAGGTCTATTATTATCGTAATATGTACACTTTTTCATATATAACTAAATATATATATATTTTGTTATGGAATAACACAATCAGCATCATTTGATAGCAATGCTTATTCATTCGTTTATTCATTTATCATTCATCAATTTCTGTCAGTACTAGCCTATCAAATGATTATGATTATGATTATCATGATGCTAGAGGTAACATTCCATTTAAATCATGATCAGCATCATCACAATATAAATCACCTTCATTAAGCACAGGGCCATCTATACACAGAGTTTGGCCAACCCGGTTCGAGTTAGACACAATATGGCGACTACTGCTTTGTTGTGCAAGTACAAAACAAAATAATATACGCCATGCTGTGACCCAGTTAAACCAAGTTGGCCAAACTCTGTGTATAGATGGCTCTGATTAATCATGTTGAGCTGCCCCACTAACGAGCTATCTAACAACAAAACTGCTAAACATATGGTCCTGATGGTGTACCCTCTCAAAAAACTTTATAATTCAACCATTGTATATAATACAGTACAAGTCACTTAACGACAATTGTCTGTTCTTTATAACCACGCGTTCCAATAAATTCAATGCGACTACTGCTTCTCGTCCCCCTCTTCTTACTCATCGTAGAACTCGTACACCCAAACGCTTGTAAAGGCCCCCTAATACCCCCAGGGGAAAGCCATCAAGAATTAGATGTAAACAATGCAGGAATGCCCGCACTTTATGCAAATGATAGATGGTGTTCAAAAGAGATACAAAAGGGAGAGAAAATGTATTTCATTATTTGCTTTTTTGTAGATATGGATGTTTCGATGAAGTGCGCGATGAAATGTGCATAGCTTTACACTCGTCTGCTCAGCCACGTGTATTTGTTTCCCTCCTGTGCCTTGTGGCGATAACCCGTTTCCCCAAGCTGCCCTTCAAAGAATATGACGGGAGTTCTTGAGAAAGTACATTCCCGATGTTGAATTCCTGACTGCATATATTATCTCTGACATTTCATTGTTTTTTCAATGGTCATCAAAATCATAACGGATTTATTCATGGCCGAAGAGATCGTCGAATCTTGATCCTTCCTCAACCTCATGTTTTTTTTTTCAATTTCATTCAATTGTTAAAAAAGAAAGAAAAGGTAATGAATGTAAAGTGAATTCTAAAGGTAGAAATTGTTGAAAGTACAAAGCTTAGATTTATAAAGGTTTGCGTTTTTGAGAGCAATGACATTTGTCATTGTCTTTTCCGGTATGTTATCTCTTTCTCTCTCTACCCATACATAGTCGCCATCCTACAGGCGCGCACATGCTACGACAATCGCATTGAATTTCACATCCTACCAGGTACCCATTTTAACCCTGGGTTGAGAGGAGCAATGAAGATAAAATGGCTTGCTCGTGATGATAAGTGCAGTGTCGGGGCTTGAACCTACGACCTTAGCATTCCCAGTCGAATGATTAGACCACCATGGCTACAATAAATGAATAAATTTTGGTTGAATAATATTGAAATTGGTATTCCCCCATCCATGTCAGTAATAGTAGTAATAAAAGATGAGATAGGATAAGACAAAATGAGATAGATAAGATGAAAATACATTACGAGATGATAAGATGATAAGTTATTAAGATAAGATAACATAAAGATAAGATAAGATAAGATGAGTAGGGATGACTATCTTGCCTTGCTACATTTGAATTCATAATCACGATGCAGTCGCCTCCTAATATTATCGGGATCGTCGCTACATTATCAAAGAATTGGAGAAAAAAAAGAAAGGAACAAAAATATGAATTTTGTTTTGCTCAGATCTTTCATCTGCAGTTGGTGCAAATATAGAATATATTTACATTCACAGCAACAAAATTAAACGGAATGCGTTTTTGCGGGTACTTGAGATTTAATAGAGGATGGAATCTTGTTACCCTGAATATCAACATCATGACAATAGCAACAACTACGACACAAACTTTCCCAACTGAATATAGGATACTTTTACTTAAACTGTTACACTGCTCCAATCCACCCCGGGGAAGGACCCGGGTATTACTTTCGAATCTTTTAACCAATTTATACAAGTATCTGCACCTAAAAACAACCAAAAGTACTCTCTGCATAGGGGCCACCAACAGACGAGAACTTGTGTACACCCCCACAGCCCGTAAAAAGGCGACAATGTTCCCTGCATTAAACAGGCGAACAGAGTTTACCTTCTCATTTGGAACTGTGAGTACAGGATGTACGTATAACACCCCACTGCATCAAAGAAGGCAAACAGTTCCACTGCATAAAACAGGCGAAGAGATGCCCACTTTACAGGCGGGTACATGTTATAAATAAACGACAGGACGGAATGCCTGTTATCATCGGGGCCCCAACCGGAAACCAATAAATATTGAGCTCTGCAAGATACAATGGCCAACTAAAATAATCCAATTCATATTCTCAAAAACACAACCCTCCCATGAGGTATTTTGGAGCAGTGTGTAATACACATAATAACTTTTATATGTATATATTAACATATATACGCATACATATATATATATGCGAAGAGGCAAAAAATGACAATTTCCGCCACACGGGCACCGCCCGCCGCCACTGAGCGTATATATTTTTGTTTACGTACATTACGTATTCAATTCAAGACTTTTATCAGACGCCGTTATGAACACGGGCGAGACCAAGCTCATGAAAACAGTCTACAAATAATTTAATAACAAATTAAAGTGAACCACAACAAAGAACTGGAATGCAGTCTTTCCAACGTTCGTCGACTCGCGAATAAGGCTTTGAAGGAACAATTCATTTCCTGCCAAAAAGATGTATTCCATCGGCATCACTAGGAAACAGCTCGTGTCGCTCGTGCGCGAAGCCCGAATAATCCAATGAACGACCCCCGATTCTGCGGCATATATTCCTGGCATGCTTGTTAAATACTAACCGCGTTCTAGAATTATTTGGCTGTTCGCCATTGTCGAAACCTGTGTAAGTTCTTCGTGGCAACACACTGGACCAAATGCTGCGGGCATCGGGGAGGAGCGCGAAGGCGGCTAACCAGTGTATCATATCAACCTACGACAGGAATAAAAAGAAAAACTTCCGGCAGCTTATTGTTCACCACCATTCGACTTGTGTCATATCTAGAACCCTTCCCACTCACTATTGTCCCTAAGCGCCCGCTTATTCAAACTTATTCAAACCCAATCGGCTGTAGAGGGATCTGGTAACTTTGTCTTAGATCCTTAAAGCTAACATTAAAATTACAAAATTCCCTAAACATTTAAATCAATCAGAAACCCCTTCTTGGTCATTTTGAAGCACGTTTTTTTGTTTTTTTTTAAATATATATATATATATTTTTTAATACAATACCATATCACAGACACTGAAAACACGCGGGGCCATGTATCTCAAATTTAACATTGTTAGGCGATCCCTTTATATTTAATAGTCGCTTTAATAGGGCTTAAGTCAAATCACTGCCATGCAATTTATTCGTTCAAAATTAAAATGACATCTAACATCGTTGATCTTCGTCCGCCTTATGAAACATGTACCAATTAATTCATACTGGCTATACGTACGCAAAAAAATGAAATGGATAAACCATCGTCATACTTAACTTTCCTCTCGGAGGTACCTTTGTAGATTCCGAGAAGACGTCCCAGTATGAACTATCCGCTACGCCGTATACTCTGTAGAACCAAGTCCAATTAAATTGAAACTTTTCCTCTATTAAAATCCGATGTGAAATCCACGTATAATAATTTTCCAGTACGAAGTTCCCTCAGGCTCAATAAAACCCAACTAAATTAAATTAATTTGCCACCGATTAATGTCTACATCCATCCTCTACAAAATCCACAAGGTTAATGAGAATTCTCTCACCAACACCGTGGGAACCCAATCCATCCCGGCCAATTGAATTCCATACATACATTCAAAACATACCTCGCGCAAATTCCGTTTATAGCTACGCGCACATGTAAGATACCGCGCGGCTGACAACAAAGGGGCCCGGTATGTTATTGTTTCCTCTCAAGATGCCGCCAAAACTCATCACAAAAGAAACGCCGCCGCTGACGCGTGCTGTCACTGATGAATGTACATCATTTATATCGCCCTACGTGCGATAAAATTCCTTATGTTCATAATCATTGTTCAGATTATTTATCTGCCATTTCCTGATTTTTCTTTCAAAACAGTTTCACATTTCAGTTTTGAATCTTTTAGTATCATAACCCCTTAGCTGTGAGAGGGCACCCAAAACTGACTGCTTTCTATATCTTCAGAACTAAATGTTTCTTGTAGGAAAACAATATCATCTTCTTTTTCTTGTAACAATCCAAAAACACTTTTTGACTTCGAAAACCTGATCTCAAGATAAGATGAGGTACAATAAGATAAGATAAGACAAGACGAGACAAGATACGGCAATATAAGATAAGATAAGACAAAATAATATAAAATAAGATAAGATGAGACTAAATAAGATAAGATAAGATAAGATAAGATAAGATAAGATAAGATAAATTGAGATGAAATGAAATGAAATAAAATCAGATAAAAATGAATAAAATGAAATGGAAAAAAATGAATAAAATGAAATGGACAAAAAATGAATAAAATAAAAATGAATGAAATATAATACGATATGTTAAGATAAGAAAAGATAAGGTAAGGTAAGGATAAGGTAATACGAGGCATTTATCTTCTTTTAAAAGAAAGACGGTCGTTGAATCTTTAACTATGGAACGCAGAATCGAAGTCACTTTTTGAGAATGGCAGGTACGTTATAGATATAGGCTACCGAAAATGTAATTTATATTATGTGTGACGCATAGGGTAACATGATTCGGGGGCCAATTATCACAGAGTATTATTTTCGTAATAGGCGTATTGCATTGCCTAAAGAGAAACGTTGCATCACGTTCTTAACCCGTGACTTATGGCGTATGTTAAGACTGATTATGACAGCTAGTAAAGTATGATTTATCAAAAGTAGACGAGTTTCTGGCTAAACATATGATACAGCGGAGTCTAATTAAAAATATTATATGATATACGTGACCCATTAGAATTATATCCAAAGTCTGTCTAAAAGCAACACAAACCGTATGATGAGATATGAAAAGATAAGATCATGAAAAATACGGATATTAATTGTGTACACAAAGTTTCTCTGATCAAAACTTGTTATGATGGCTCGCGCAGTGATTACTTTGATAAATTTTAATATTTAAATGATAATATAAATCCTCACGTAATGTATTTGAATTTGGGCAAATACAGATTTTAATTTTCAACTCAAAACAAGTATTTAGAGAATGCACTAAGACAGCTCTTTGATAAAATTATGATTAACATGATAACTTAAAAATCTCATGTAATATATCTGTATTTGGAAAAAATATCGAGTGTGGAACTTTCTTATAAATCCGTTTTCCGAATGATATTTTAGTCATGTCATACATGCGGCAAAAGTTCTTGTATTTACTATCATTTGTATTGTGAGATTTGTCGTTAATACTTTCAACCTGGCAAAAATTTGGGTCTTCTTTTATAAAACTTCTTAAAAACAACACATTTTAAAATTCTACAACAAGTTTCCTCTCAGTCAATCGAATGCAATGGTTTCAGGAGAATATAACAGCTATTTTGAACCTGTTATTTGAAAACAGGTTTTATGAAACAGGGCCCTGACCCTACCTCATCGTATGTGTATTAATGTTGAAATTGTCACGTGGTCATGTTCATTCTCACGATGATGCATTGATATGACCTATTCATCCAAGATTCTGGAACACTTTTAAAAAGTTTTACTTGTTCCCAGACTTCTTGGATGTTTATGATACCTCGGAGGGAAATTTACCCAACGTCTGTTAATTAGGTTTCTCGTTTCCTGCACCGGTGTATAATCAACACGGAGCAATGAGCAGGATATGGCGGGCAGCTGAGTATACATGGTATTTAAGTGGTTGCACACCACATGAAACGAGTTTAGAAACGGAACGATACGGCAACGGGAACGAACGCGCGATGGAGTAGCTCCAGGTGGTATGGGTGGCACCCTCCCCCCTCTCATAAACTGGTCCTTCTAGTGCCCCCTCAACGGATGGACTCATGTTATGCCACTACGAGCTCGAAAGCATCGTATTCATCATTTACACGTAAGATAAATCCGAATGCCGCATTCTGCGTGGAGACACAGTATGGCTTGACTCGGGAAGCTGCTTCTGTCGGCTGTCTCGCAAGATTGATTTTATGAACTCTAATGTTTGGCGTCGTCTAAACACGCGTTACTTCATCATGTCAGAAGTGCGGAAAACGCGATAAATAATCTCCCTCGTCCTTCGTTTGCTAATTCACTAACTGGTGAAAAGTAGTCACTGCGACACCCGTCTTGCCATGGAGTAGTAATGGGCTCCATTGACATGATCAAAGCTGACAGGTCTGGCCACGACCACCTTGGTAGAACCGACTGTAATAGCACTTAAACACTTATCTTAATCTTTAAGAAATTTTTTCGTAGGCCAGCCCGACGTCATACGATGACAAAATGGAAATCCCTATTCTATCTATCTTTGACTTGTCTTCAATCGGTCTGCGTGTCTCCCTTGTCGAATCACCACCGATATTTTGACATGAAAATTGAAAGATGTTCTTATATTTGTTTTACACTTACAGCCTAAGGGTATCTGCAGAAGTGTTTATCAGTGTCTTTTCTCTGCACTAACAAAATATAAAAATAAGATAGGAACAAAATATGGCCATTTGCGTCCCCTTTATGTGGAAATGGAAAACAAACTTAATCACTATAAATAACTATCGGCTATCTCGTCCCAGTTAAATGATTGGGATGTGCAGGTGTACCGTCATACCGTGTTATTTCCTTACTCTTCAACAAATAGTTTCAACAGGTCCTTAACATGCAAAAGTGGTAACTTTCCTAAAACCGTGCCCCCAGTCCAATGCGAAATACGGAGTGATTTCCATAGAATATAACCAAGGATGTGTCTGTGAAACAGGGGAGGGGCATTTTTTATAACACACAACCAAGGCTTCAACCATTCGCCTTATAGGTGCGATTCGAACCTATGTTCTTTTTATGATGATGCTTCACACGTCTGTATCCCATAACACAGAGCTAAGGACCTATGTTGCGCGCAAACACCTTTAAATAAATGCGGCGTATTTGGTTTTCTCGTTGTTGTTTTCTTTTTTGCCGCTGTCATAATTATGTGAAGGAGCATTAAACGACCAGAAAAAAGTGCAGCAAAACCACCCAACTAACAGAATATGGTGACTTGGTTGACAAGGCTTATCCTACATCTATCAACAACAAGTGGAAGATATTCATTTCCTCTTAAAATCTGTCAACTAAAAGAGACAACCCGTGCAGAATCCGTCCGAAAAAGGTTAACGTGGTCGACATGAAGAGTGCTTGGGTGATGTAAAAATCGTCCTGTCAATATATTTGAGTGCTATATAAAGCGCTTTATAATAAAACAGAAATGGGCCGTTTAGGAGGTCAATGATGCCATAAGGACTCGCTTACTAAAATACATTAGAAATGCATTATAAACTGTGACATCTTTTTAACTCCTACAAGGATATATTTAACGGAAATCGTTTACAATGAGTAATAACATTAATTTTATGGGAGATAGGTGAATGTATAGATAGCTAGACAGATAAATAGACATATATATATATATATATATATATATAGAGAGAGAGAGAGAGAGAGAGAAATAGGGAAAGAGAGAGAGAGAGAGAGAAATGTATTTATGGAGGAATTGCGAATATATTAAGTGCGTGTCTCCCTGACAATTTATCTTTGAGTTTTATGTGCATACTAAAATCTGTCCGTTTTCATACTTGAGTTTTACAGATATCGAGAGATAGAGAAATAGATTTATAGATAGAAGAAGAGATATAAAGAGGCGAAAGAGAGAGACAGAGAGACAGAGAGACAGAGAGAGAGAGACAGAGAGAGAAAGAGAGGGCTGAGAGGGGTGTGTTTGTGTGTACTGGTATGTGTGTTGGTATCTACAAGGCACAGTTCACACATTGTACAATCAACCGAAAAACGTTATCTAACTTAGATGTAAAACGAGCATTAGCTACCTTAGATAATGGTTTCTCCAATGGTGTTATGAGATAAAGCCAATAGTAATGTAGTTTTATCATTATTATAATTATTATTGTTATTATCCTCATTATGATTATTATTATTATTATTATTATTATTATTATTATTATTATCACTATTATTAAATTATATTACAAAAAATAAAGTTATTATTATTGATAATAACATTGATTTCATCATTATTATTAATAAATCGAGTTCAAAGAAAAGTAAATTATGTGTTCATACACCTGCATAATAATTCATTTACTTATGACGACATCCACTCGCAATTTCTTAAAATTATTCTTTGTTCTTATTACAAGCGTGTTTCATGTATTATTGCATTAGGGTTGTATAGTTAAAACAATTTATTGCTCATTCGTCCAGACCTGCGTGAAGAAAACAGTATTTTTTATCACTTTGCAAGGACATGTACTTCTTATACTGGCGGGAAAATGTACTCTGTTATCAAATGAGGCGATCATGATAAGTGGCGAGCGTATCCTTGGTCCATACAGGGAGGGGGGGGGGCAAAATCATATGAGTGGAGGGGTGGGAGGGCAGGGTGCATCGGTCGTTTTAATACTCGATAGATTAAACGCAAATTATCATAGCCGTCATTTAAGGACAGGGTGTGTGTTTGTGGCGCTGGTCTGTTGTAGTGTCTTCTCTTCCCTATCCCATATTCCTCCTTTCTTATACGATTTCCCCCATTTTTAATTTTTAATTTCACTTTTTGCCAAAAAGGGAGGCATGAGCCCCTCATTCCCCCGTCGCTACGCCTCTGATCATGATGACACCGTCATCTCCCGGTCCCCTTCCACAAACCGCACACAATGCTCAACGAGATACAAACCTCAGATAGCAACCCGCCACTTTTTACAACAATTTTACCTCTTGTCGCAGTTTACAAGAGGTAAACCTCGAAAGGGTCAACTCTATTTTACTCGAGATGACAGCAAACACCGTGATCGTGTGCTTGCTACTTTCGATGCTTACCCGCCAAACATCACTTTGTAACGTAGACTTTCAATTTTCTTACAAGTTTTGACGATATTCTAGTCTTAATCCATCCAAGTCAGACATTTCTGAACGGAAAGACTGCTCACACCAACTTGCAACCATTTTTTTCATTTGCAATTTATTATAAAATCATTTTCACCTGGCGGCATAGACAATCCAAAGATTGAACCTACGTTAGACAGTAACAGAAATGCCAGTTTATAAAACACAACAATGATTTCGTTCTTTGTAAACTATTGCTACATTCAAGGCATTTAATATGGATATATTTTCAGCTTTGAAATGACTGTCGTTTCGACAGACATGAACACATGGGCGATTCATGATAATTTATTTGCAGACTATTTTTTAATTTCATGAGTATGAATCTGAAGGTTTTACAGCTGGTAGAAAGATAGCACCGAGTCTCTTTATTCAAACACAAAGTTTACCATTCGAAAACTGAATTCTCTTATTCCCTTTGATTTAATACAGGAACCCCTCCGGTTCCCGTAGGCAATGGGTTAACTCAAATTTCAAGCTGCTTTCCCAGCATGAGAAAATAATATTCGAACCTTTGATAAATATTCGATGAGCGAACATCAATCGTTTTTTTTTATCTCAGAAACCCTTACACAATTTGAATTATAATCGCGAACCCTGTAGGTGAACCTTTTGAGGTGAATCTCCTTCATGAATTAAAGATATTCGGCTTTAAAGCAATATCAATGATGATGTAACGAATACCGCTAAGAAACCGATTTACGATTCGAGATAAAAGACAGCGGTATGGGGGCTGAATAGGCTTTACGAGTGGAATATTGGTGTAATTCATATTCCAAGAACAAATGCTTCTCGGTATTTAAACAAATACTGCCGATTTTGTTTCAAGGCTGTATTTTGGTTAGAATGAAAACATGCCCGTGATGTAACTTTCATACCGATTACAAACGATACTGATACTTCTCAAACCAAATCCGACCAGAAAAACATGATAATTTCACGGTAAATTATGTATTTATGTTGATCTTGTTGACAATTGTGCCGATGAATCTGTTTGCTGAAGGATGTTCATATTTCATATTCCAACATTGATGATATGCATGTGAAATTGTACAACTCGTCAAATATTATAATACTTACTTGATACATTATGATACCCTTGATTGCTTTTCGCAATTTCATGGAGACGTGTCATTTAAAAGAAGCATTTACATACATTTTGTTTTAGTTTTTCAATTACATCTGGAAACAAATAAACATTCGTTACACAAGGTTGCAAGGACTTTTAGTCTCCTGTCATGCGTTCAATACAATTCTCGAAGGTTGGCTGGACACGTGAAAATGAAAAAAGAAACACATACTATTAACCATTTTCTGTTCTTTTTTATTTCTTTCCACCAACAGTTGACACAACCTTAACTTGAACTACTTCAACGTTTCAGATCCATCCCATTTTACAACGAACGGTGAGTAGCAATATCATCTCTTTTTCAATGCAGCTACTATTGTAATGAAGGTTTATACGTATATCACTTGAGTTGATAGTGATGAGGGATGTCTTTAATTAGGGTTTTTTTTTTCAATTTAAAGACATTTGAGGCAGAGAAAGTCCTTCTAATGGACGACTTTGGTAAATATCCTTCAAAAGGCCTGGAAGCCCCATACTGCCGATCGTTTTTTGCGATTTGCGAAGGAACGAAGAAAGATAAATTAACAATTGTGATAATAAAACTTCATATTAAATGAATCATTATTGTGTCATTTTCACACATAGAACTACTTGTTTCGTTGCTCGCGACTATCAGCTCATTTACCTTTTATTCGTTCCATTATCCAGCTATTATGCATTTCTCTCAAATTTGTTGTTGAGGGATATCAGGTTTTGTTAGCATTGGACATTCAGTTAAAATGTTGTTGCTTTTGTAAAACTGTTTTTTTACGAGCGTGACACATCAAATATTGATGAAGAGGGAGAAGAATATGAAAGCTGTCAGACACAGCTTTTGAAGACCAGTAACGGCAAATACTTTGAAAACAGCAAATAACTGATTTCTGGCATTGCTTTGGTAAACAATGCCCCGCATTGAACGATGAGGGCTTTACTTTCTTTGGGTTGTTTACGTTGTTTCCGAAGTATTTGCCTGTTGGCAGATTTACGAAAGTGTGTCCATTCTGGAGTTATGAACCCGATTTTATTTTCGCAATTTTGAATCTTCGAAATTATGAACCTTCGGAACAACGCAACATCGAAATTATAAACCTTCCGAAAAATGTTATGTAACCACATTCCGGCGACAATTGCTTCGGGGTTAATAACCTATAAAGCTAACCCAATTCTTAACTTCAATCCTGGACCAAACTCCAAACCTCACTCTATCTCTTACTCTAAACTCAACCTAAAACCCATTATTGTAACCCCAAACTTAACCCCACATCTTCGGCAAAAGAAAATCAGGAGCAGTTGTCGCCAGAGCAAACACCAGTTGATACCTGAACTCGACACCACCTTTCAATGAAACCTTGAAATTGGAATTCAGTGTCCCTCAGAGAATACATCTTCCAGCGAAATACAAAGAAAACCCTGGAATTGCGTGTACCCGAGCGCCGACGCGTTGAGGGTTAACGAGAAAGTTGGCTTCTGGTAAAGATAAAATTCGTAGTTTGCAAGCTCTATCATAGTAAAAATGTTTACAGAAATAGATGGCTCTTCAATAGCCCTAATGCATGTAAGATTAGAAATATGATGAACGTAACAGATTAAGAGGGAAGAAAAAACCAACTGGGATGAAAACATTAAGACATTGAGCTTGCCGAGTGAAATGACATTCCTGAGAGTACTGAAATAGAAGAGAAAAATAAAATAAAGATGTCGCAATCAACCTTCGAGCTTGGGGAAGATACCTTGATAGCTAGAAACTTTACAGTAAACAACATTTCTCATGTACTACGTGACCAACTTCTTCCAGTTGCTCCCAGAAAGGTTTTTTTCTCAAGGATTTGCACGGTGGAAATCATAAAACTTGTTGAAAAAAAATAACTTTCCTAAAAGTGGCAAAATATTCATTATTAGCAAAATTACATTCATTTTTTCATTTCAAATGTGAATTTTGCAACTGGCAGTATTTTTATTTCCCCAATTTGTTATGTACAAAATGAGGGCTTCAGTGTGCACTCATAGAGAGAAAACCACAGAGTCTGTTGATCTGAAAATGTTGAACATATTTTCATTAACTCATTTTGCTGCTACCGATACGTTCTGGTATAAGCTTCTGAGGGCTTGCAAATCGCTGATAGGAGCTTTAAGACGTGCAAGCGAGCATTTGAGTTTCGACGAGCCACTAGTCACAACTTTCTGCCCCTCATCACGCATGCCTGCGCAACGATCGATACTCTTGGAAACATTCGGGATTGTATATCGCTACGGGACGAAGCTTCCTCTTTCTCTCAGTCTGCAAACACAGACTCGAATTTGACACTTTACCACAATTACTAAGGCCTAGAGCAGAGCCTAGGTATATCAGTCTATGCAGGGGCGGCCGAGTGACTTCAAAAGTGGTGGGGGCACATGGGTATATACCCCTACATTGTGATTAAATTATAAAAGATGATTTCAATATTTTTTTGTATCTCTTTATACACCATATAAGATATTGCTTAAGCATCATACTTTTGCAGTTGGGTGTGATGGTCTGAAAATTCATTTGCGAGCGAGCGAGGAAAAAGTTTTAGATTTTTGAGGTCGCAGTGCGAAAAATTACATCTTATAAGGAGGGGAAAATCCAATCCTGATGAGGTTATAAGCAAATTCTCATAACGGAAGACTAAAAAGACCTATGATAAGTAACATAATTATATCATCTATAAATGCGAGCGACCGTAGCGAGCGAGCTTTGGGGGAAATTACTCTTGGTTGCTTGAAAATAGGGGCACGTTTAATGATGAGAGGAAAAGGGGACACTTATCGAAAAGGATAAGACACCATTTAGAAAAGAAAAGGAGCACGTGTCAAAGTACAAAGGGTAATTATCAAAGGTGAAAATGGCAATTATCAGAGGCGAAGGGGGCACTTATCAAAAGTAAAAAAGGGGCACTTCTCGTACCTGAAAAGGGGCACTTACTAGAGATTAAAAAGGGCACTTATGTGAATAGAAAATGGTCAATTATTGTTAGGGAAATTGGGAACTTGTCGAAGGTAAAGAGGCACGTGTCAAAATAAAAGGGGCACTTATCAGAGGTGAAAAGGGGAAGGGGCACTTTTACAAATTAATAGGGGTGCTTGTCAAAGTAAAAGGGGCACTTTACCTATATAAAATGGGACATTTTTCCTATGTAAAAAGGGGCACTTTTGGGGTACTTGAAAAAGTGGGGGCACTGTGCCCCCTGGGAGGGCCGCCCCTGTGGCTGTGCGCAGCTCAAGTACAGAGCCTTTTGTAGTCTTATAGTAAAACCACTATTACGCACAACGACTGACAAGGGCTTGTGACTGCAAACCAGATTTCTCTTGCCTTCCTAGCCTACATGATGCTGGGCCGAATACTCCAAAACGGGGCGTTGTGGCGTGCGCCTGTAATCCAACTAACAATGGAAGTTACAATCTGATTCAGCCGAGGACGCAGGTTCGAAACTGAGTCACGTCTTTCGGATGGTGACGTTAAAAGTCGGTCCCCAGACGTAAATAATCATATCTGATTGATACACGTCTGTAAAAACTCAATTACACACACACACACACACACACACTCCAAAGCTCATACAAGAGATTTTCTACCGGCAGCCCAGACATTTTAAGGAATTCAAGGGATTCCATTAGACAAGTAGAATCCTAACATCTATCAACCCGTACATTCCCGATTCAACGCCTACTATTATTTATGTATATCTTAAAATGCATCTTTGCAGGATGGGATTTTCCAACAGAACTCTAACCTTTACCACTTCATTCGTAACGACCATGTTTTCCATAATTCAATTATTCTTATCATTCACTAAAATAACATTATGACTCACATTCCCCGTACATCAATTTCCTGAAGACATCAACATTCATCAATATCCCACTACACACAAGGTAATGGAAGGCTATTTCCACTTCACTTCAAATTATGGCAATCGCATTTCCTATCTCCAATTATTTTCACCGATGCATGGCGATCATAATGAGGCGTGTATTACAGTTACGGCAGGTGCTTACAGAAAATTGAAATCACATATGACCAAAATCAAATTGTCTTTGTATGCAACCTAATTTGTCCCTATTCGCGATGGCCTCGTTCGTGATCATTTCTTGATCTTACAAAGACATTAACAAAAGATTCTTTCAATCAGGCAGTTGGGCTACTCCAATGAAACATAATGAGATGAGTTGGTGTTATCTCTTCATAACGAAATGAATCTGCTACTGTTCTTGGGTAATAAGGATCTACATACAACTTAAATCCACAGGTGTACTAGTCGTGGAAGGGCTGTAGGAAGATGGCCATACATGTATTTATGCTCATGGCAGTATCAAAATAATAAAACGACCATTGCAGGCAATTAAGAAGAACAAAATAATGCTAAAGGTTCATTGTCCCAATCGCAATTTGTTTCTTTCCATTTGATAATAATGCTGGTAGCCTTAGAGACTGTTACCAATGGTTACGAGAAAATCCGTCGAGACATTGTTATTCGCTGACAATCACTAAATGACCACTAACGGGACTTTAATGCCACCTAAAGATTTGCAAAATGAAATAAATGGGATAAACTCTATATTGTAATATCCGTTTAACCAGAAGAGCAAGTAGCCGCAAAAATTTGACACCATACCTATTAAACCACAGTCATGGAAGAGAAAGTGTTCCAATCGGGCAGATATTTCCGCTTTAAATTTTTTTTGGAGCTTTACTGACTTTTTCATGAAGCACGCTAAATACTTGCGAAATACTGCAAAGTAGAATAATTGTAATAATATTAGGAGAAGCAATTTTAGTACCATATTGAATTTAGATTTCGATTATTTTTCAAATTTTCCGACAATAATGGCTAACACGGGAGCGGAAATATTTTCATATGGGTTAATGACGTTTAGTTTGTTTCAGTACATTTTTATTTACAATCGTGATTATTCACAAATGGAGTATGAAACGAAAGTAATATACAATTGCAGAGATACACACACAAATGTTAAAATAAAAAAGAGAAAAGCCCAGATCATGTTATATTACTAACATTTTTAGGGCTAATACGTCATATTATTTATGATGTTATACGCGATACACAATGTACAACCGACAAATTTAACACGTCGTCTGTTTGGAGTCACAAGGGCGTAACTCCGTTTTTAAGTAATATGAATCAATGCCATTGTGGCTCCAAATAGACGATGTTATATAAATATGAAATGCATATATAGAAATTAGAAACAATATATATACGTTACTCGTGTCTAAGAGTCATCATAATAAACAAACACGATTTATCTAAATTCTTCTTTCATTTAAGAGCTGTTCGAAAATAAAAATAATGAAATAAGCATATAATATATAGCGTAGAAACAATTCATTCGACTGATGTACAAGAAATACAAGAAAAGAAACAATTTTATCTTCACCTGTGATGTATATGATGAATCTTCCATTATATCATAGAGTTTTATATTTTCCATCGTTAGTGGCGCTCTCTTATAATTTTCGGAAATCATAGTCAAACCCAATTTCGGTCCTATAAAGTGAAATGTCAAAACTTTACCATGCACTAGCACATAGAGTAATAAAATGGTAGAACACCAACCCCGTCACTCCCCACCTCCATTAGCAAAAAACGTTCATACCTTGGTTACGCAAAACTGTACCGTATTTGTATTTTTGTTAGCATATTACACAATTAAAATCATTAGATAAACTTTAAAAAATAAATTGTTTTTTCAAGTTTTTTGATATATTTTTCATTTTGATTTACTTTGTTGTAGTTGTTTTTCTTCTTGTTGTTGTCATCGTATTTTTGCTATACATAATTACCTATCAAAGTTTTTAATTTAGCCTCTTTGTTACAGTTGGTTTTTTTCCTTCTAATACCCCTACTCCTGCCTTCAATACTCCTGGGCCCGTCTTACAAAGAGTTACGATTGATCCAAATCAATCGTAAGTCCTCCAATCAATCGCAAGTTTGCAGTCTCCTATCTCTTATGTACATAGTTGCGATTGATATCAATCGCAAATAAGTTGTGATTGATATCAACTCTTTGTATTAAAAACGGGGCCCAGAACTTGATAAAGGTAAATTCCCATCAAACACCAACCTTTTAAAAAAACTTTCCATTTGAACATTATTAATACTTTTTTCAAATACATCAGCATAGCTGTTTTAGAGAATAGAGTATAACTAGATTCAAGGAAATGACATTTGGGCTTCATCACTTTATCCCTTTCTCTTTTTTGAATCTCTTTTAATTGTATAGCATAGGAAAATTATGCTCTTTGCTTTTACCGATCCCTGAGAGAGAAAGAGAGAGAGAAAAAAAAAGGAAAAAAAGAAAGATAGGCGGATGAAAAGAGTGGAAAACAGGAGAGGAACGGCACCAAACACCTGTAGAACTTATCATTGATAATGTGAGTGAAATGAAAATGATATTCAGAAGATTACAATCCCGGGGTCACTCTCATACACAAGTACTATACACACCCATGTACAACAACCTCTGAACCTAATGGCGGTTGTATCGCAAACCTGTGAACCTGAAAAGGTACCATTTTTTGTTTTTGTGCGATCATTGCTTGAAAAACACCCCTTTTAAAGGACGCCATCTATTTCCCTACCACTCGAACACCATTTCATTTTCCCCCCTCCATGTTTCGAGTTATATGATACTCGCAGAGAGGGGAAAATCTTATTTATTTTTATTGCCCTCCCATGTCTAGCGGGATAATTTTTGGAAAATTAGAAGATTGTTAGCTTCTCACAAATTCTTTTCTTTTCGAATGAAACGCAAACTGCACCCAGAGGCAGAATAAAACCCAAGATGTTGCTCCGTCGGTCCGTGGGGGAGCCCAACCTAGCTGTTATCTTAAATTGGTTGGAATGGTGGGCATGATGAAAAAGGGACTCTTGTTCGAAGAATGCAACGGCCTTGAGAATAAGACATCATCAGATGAAAACATATCTCAAGGCTAGATGTAATTGTGTAAAAACAGAAGGAATTCTATGCAGGGTGAATACATATAGGGAGACCGATCGATGTTTGTAGTTTCCTTTTAATATCATGACATCAACGCAATATTGTCCATGCCTCCGCGGTCATAAAAGTCTGAAAACAATAATGATTTGTGTTTTTAAACATTATATGATCCAAAATTGAGATTAGATGATCAAAATGATTAGCACAATATGATTCTTCTGTCTGTTGCCAGTGGAATAGATCGAGCGATGTATATATATATATATATATATATATATAGAGAGAGAGAGAGAGAGAGATATAGATATAGAGGTTGGAAAGGCTCAACTTTATGTACAGTCTGTTTCATCCGAAGGCTCATCTATATATATATATATATATATATATATATATATATATATATGTATATATATATACATATATATGGGAAGACAGAGAGAGAGAAACACAGAGAGGAAAATTGTGGTTTTAAACGATGATTTTTCAAGTTTGTCTGGGTTGGCACTTGTATGTATTTTGTCTCGTGGACAGGTAAATTAACTGACTTCCATGGTATCAACTTTTTCCCTGTCATACACGCCCAAATTCACGCACACCTCTACGCACACACCCACGCACACCCTCCATTCCAACCACACAACACATACCGTACTAGCTTTCTCTCGTCTTTCGACTATCATTTGCATTGGGAAATGGGTAACTATTTCTAAAAATGGTTAATTGCGTATTCTCTTATTACTTTTTCTTTAAGGAGTGTTTGAACTTCCTCAAGTTGGTGATATTCGCTACACAATCAACATTTGTTATGGTAGCACGCGCAGGAGCATTGAATTATTTTAAGTATGTACCAATCGTAATTGTTGTAATTGTAGCAATGGTAGCGTCACATAGAAAGGGTCATCAACTCCGCGTCTCGAACAGATGTTAACTTTGCACTTGTAAACGGGTAAGGGGGCACGTGTACCCCCGTTCGGGACTACATCAATCTTGTTTACTCATGGTGACATGAAGTAAAAGCCTTAGGGTGAACTAATGCACTCCGTTTGGGAGACGTCGTTGAGATGAAGTGCCAGTGAAGTATAAATTAGCCTGAGGAGTGCCCCGGCAGTAATGCAATCATTTAAAAAGCACACATCACTTGATGTATACATTTAAAACACATGGGGAAAGATCCGATACGTGTTATCACTGCTAGCTGACAAGGGGTCGTAGGTAAATGAGAACAAGGGCATGTTCAGGTTTGTCAAAGGTGCGGGGGAGGGGGGGGGGGCACATTTCGTAATAAAAACAAAAGGGATACAGAACTTGATGTACACAATGTGACATCCGGGAACATCAGAAAAGCAGGAGGAAGGGGCGAAACCACATTTCTTCCTAGGAAAGGAGTGAAGTGGCAGAAAAGCATAAATTAGACCCAAGAGTGCTCCGGCAGTAAGGTAACCTTATAAAAAGGACACAACACTTGATGTACTCGTCTGTCGTCTTTATGTATTCGTCTCTGGAATGCCGGATGAAAAAGCTGTATATGCTAGACGATTTTCCACCTGACAAGATTTTGTTTTAATGGTAGACTGATTATTTGTAGTCAGAAAGAGACTTTGATAAAACAGTGTTTCCCCCAACAATACATATTGAAAATAGATGGTGGGGGACTTTCTCCTATCAGACATAATACTTTTTGATAGACATGTGCATACATTTCAACTTGAAATTCAGGGTGACGGTTAAACTATTGTGAACCAAAATTGACCAATTATTCTTTTTCTTTCACATCGAAAGATTGTGCTAATATATTAAATTGAATTAAAGTGAATTATTTTCTTTTGCAAAATACAAATCAAATTACTTTTCAGCAATATTACACATATAAAATATAACAAGTTTTTGGAATGTTTATACAATATAATAATAATAAATAATGACATTAAAGCAAATTTTAACTGATAACACAATACCAATAATTATTCATTTAATTAAGAAAGTTGCAGAAGAAGAAGGGTTATATACAGAAAGACCCTTGAACATGAGGATTGCATGGTATTTTAAATATAATTTTGCAAAATACATATACATGGGCAATTCCGTGTGGGAAAGAGGAAAATCACCAAATTCTAAATTTGATCCCACTTCAATAATGGTACATTTTCCATGTGGACAACAAAACACTTGTAATGGAACCGAAAACCGTTTTGAAATATCTTTTACGGCTATTCTAAAAAAAATATTTGAAGTTGGGGCTATGTTGGGGCCTCAATTACATGATCATGGTTTAATTTCTTAAAATTCAGTGGAGCAATGAATTTAAAACTTATTCCTCTACATTTATTTCTAATTGAACAACATCACAAATAGGAATCAAGATTTGCAAATCATTTTCAACAAATGAAAAAAGTTTTTTTAGGAGAGATTTTTCAATTTTACCCTTAAAATGGCGTAATTCCGTTACCAAAATCTGAAAGAAGTTTTACTCACAAAGTTATTTCCTACTTATTTTGTTGTAGTTTCAAATTCTCTTCCTTTATCCACCTGCTAAAAGCCCTAAACATCAATTTCTGAGGTACCTAATTTTTTCCTACTAAAACACTGGTAACGGAATTACATGGTAACGGAATTACATTGGTAACGGAATTACAAGGGCAGCTGCACTAGTAATGAGTGGTATTTTTGCAAGAGATGGACCTGCTGCTTCATGTAAATTTATACTGTATGCTGTGTTACAACATTTTAATGTATTTTCCCCCTCTTTTGAAGTATTGGCTTATATTATATTAATTGTCTAAAGATTAAAGATAAATTCAATTTATGTTTCTTTTTACTTTTTTTCAAATTTTCATGAAGACTAAAACAAAGCTGGAAATTTTAAATGAACTTAAAATTAAAATTGAACCAACATCCCTTATGATACCTTTTGATTTAAGCATGGAAATACTTTATATTATTTCACCCAAGGCAATTTTAAACAGTGCTTTTTCTGATTTTTATTCTTCACTGATCTCATCTAATCTATCAAAAAAAATGATGTTTCATTAGAAGTTACATGTACATGTTACACGTAGCTTGCCCTCTTGCAGACAGTGAATTTCCATTCTCTACATACAGTACATGTATATATTATACATATTTTTATGAGACTTTTTAAAAGGAAGGGGGAGGCAGGGTGACTTTGACAATGTCCGCTAGCACTCAGAAAAATACCCTCAAAAACGACTAGGTGGAGGTTGAAGAGCAAGGACTCATCTACCAACAAAATGATATTTCATTAAAAATTAGATGGCTAAGACCATAGCGGACTACTCTTCTTGCAGACGGACATTTTCCATACTCTGCTTGTAATATGAATGGAGCTATTGGAGGGGTGACTTTGAATCATTCCGCCTGCACAGAGAAAATACCCTCAAAAACGACTAGGTAGAGGTTAAAGAGCAAGGTCTCATCTATCGAAAAAATGATGTTTCATAAAAAGTTAGCGGACTAGTCTTCTTGCAGACGGTCACTTTCCGACTTGTAACGCGTAAAACATATGGGACTGAGGGAAGGGGGTGGCAGGGTGACTTTCACTAGGTTTGCTATAGCGCTCACAAAAAATACCCTAAAAAGCGACAAGGTGGAGGTTGAAGGGGAAGGTCTAATCTATCGAAAAACATTTATTTCATTAGAAGTAAGATGGCTACGACCATAGCGCACTAGCCCTCTTGCAGACGGTCAATTTCCATACTCGACATATTATACATACGGGACTAAGGGAAGGGGGCGGGGGGGAGGTGGCAGGGCGCCTTTGACTAGATCAGCTAGCGCTCAGAGAAAATGGACAGGATGTTTTTTTTTCAAAGCTTCAAATGTTTGGAATGAAGAATGATGACAATGGTCAAGTTTGTAATGTGTTGTAACAAAATTCACTGATGAGGTGTGTAATTAATTTTAAAAGAATGATAACCATTGTTCCCTAAGAATGATAACAATTTACTGGTAGTGAATTGGTGTAATGATTTACAATTCTTGACATTTTATTGCAACTCTGTTAATGACATGATCTTAATTAATTAGTTTCGAATCCGGTGGTTTTGTGAATTGAAATTGTAGTATGGAATTATCTGACGAGGTTTGTAATTAATTTAAAAAGAATGATAACCAGTGCTCCTCTATAAGACCCTACAGGTATGTCCCAAAATTGGCTCAGCAGGTTGAAAATTGGCTCGACAGAAATATGAGATGGGGGAATGATTTACAATTCTGGTGTGAAATATTATTGCAACGCTGTTGACAAAATGATTGCTATACATGTATTAAGCTCTCTTTTTATGAGGGTTTTTTGGTTTTTGGTTATATGGACTGAAATCATTCTAAACAAATATTCATGTGTTTTGTTTTTAAATCCCTGTGTTGGGTGTAGAGAGCGTTATTAGTAGCACTCAAGTGTTTTTGTAAATGTTTGAATGCTTAAATGTCACCGTCCACGACGAACCGGTTGAAAAGTTGCAATTTTCAATTGATTTTGATCAAACCTGCATAAAAATGAGCTTTAAAATAATATATTGCATGTGTTATTTGCTTTGCTAATAGGCACTCAAAATAGTCAATAAACCAATTGAATATCCTTTGTTTCCTATTGAATACTGTTAGTTTATTGTCTTGTATCTATAAATTGGCCTTGGCGACTTCACAACCAGTTTGTCATGGATAGTCACAAATGTGATCTGTATATGCGTAATTCCGTTACTGGCAATAATATATGTAGTTTGTCATACTTTGTGTGATGTTTCTACTTGCAAACTTAACCAATTTAATTTAGTTGTAAACTAGTGACTATATTAACACATATTGACATAAATTTCATCACCCTGCGCCAATATTTTTCAGAAATGTCATATTTACTTGCCATTTAACAATATAAAAGAAGTGTTTTCTGACTTTAAACAAAAATTAAGTACACATATGAATTGCTTTGTAGTTAAAATCAATTACTGTAACCCCTGAAACAATGAAACAACGATTTAAGCCTACATAATGTTTACGAAAGGACTTTTTGTCAAGGTTATTTCAGAAGATGTAATTCCGTTACCATTTGTGTAATTCCGTTACCGCTACCTTTCTTCAAAAAAACATCCAGCATAGAAAAACCATGACAACTTCACCAAAACAAATCTTGCCATGGGACAGTCAACAATACAAGCACTCTTTTTCTGCATTTCTTCACCCCCAATTGCCTGCAGATTTCAGAGGAATTCTTCTCAAAATTATTGAAAAAAGTAACCCTATTTTTCTGCCGTAATTCCGTTACCGACATACTTTTGGTCCTGGGGTGTTCCGAATTTAGAAAAATAATTTTTTTTTAATTTTTATTTGCTAACAGGTTCATAATACAGTAATTTAAAAAGATAAATAATCAGCTAGGTCTAACCACCTGTCTACAGTATATAAAAATAGAGCCCAAATTTCTCTGAAATGTAATTCCGTTACCGTGGAATTGCCCACATACATGTGTTGCAAAGCTTTAAGGTACTGGAATACTGATGGGACAACCCATGAGGTAACTCATACTGCCCTATAGGTGACCGATATAAATGTAACGACGGGTCTTATGGACCAAATATAGGTCAGCCTATAATACTGATGGTAATCGTATTCAGTAATATATCACTGTCTCATACCCTCTGGCAATGGTGTAATATATCATGGCAAGTAGTGTGTTATTTCTTTTGTATGGCGTAGAATCTATTGTTTAAAATATCATGCGAATTCACACTTTGTTTAACTCATATCAATATGCAGTTTTCACAGAAAGCAGCCAAGTCCTTGTATTGCATTAAATATCGTAATGATCGTGGTCTTGTGGATACGTCACTGGACTGTGAATCACATGGTTCGCGGTTCGAGTCTCGCCGTGGCACTAATGCCCTATGGCAACATTTTAATCTACATTTGCCACTCTCCATCCTGGTGAAGTAAATGGGTACCTGGTAGGAAGAAATTCATTGAATGCTTTATATTATATTATTTTCATATAGTAGATGCGCTATATACATGGACCTATTACTGTTATATTAATTTTCCTCTCATAAACATAAACACCATGCATATTAACCAGACTAAATTGTTCGATCTATTCTTTTTTTCATAATACGCGAACTCACTTGCAACCCGCGAAACAAAGTGAACACCCTAACAGCTAAACAGATTTATAGAAGAAATATAGTTTAATAAACAAACAAACATATTTATATATCCATGCACAATTACGTTGTCTAATAAATAAAGTCAAACAATTGATCGCATTAAAACAAATTTTCCGTCAAATGCGAGCCCTTGGTATAATTTAGAGCATGATAAGTTTTTTAAATGGCATATTAAAAAGTCACATCTTGGATAAGCGTTGAATAAAATTATGAAAACTACTCTTGAAAGTACTTTCAGTTTCATAACAATTATCTAAAATTCTTTGAAGTAGAAGAAAAAAGTAGAATATTGGATGAACAAAGATGATCATTTTCCAGCTGACTGTCGTAGAAATTTGATATATTTGGCAGTGTCTCAGGATCATTTTCCCGCTAGGCGATCAGCTAAGCCGGCACGGAGTGGAGATTGTTTGATGCGAAATGTCAAGGCATAGTATTTAAAAAAAAAAAAAAAACGCGTATTCGAATTCATGGAGCTGCATCGTTTTCGGGGATTAATTCAAGTGTTTTCCTTTTAATCAAATTGAGAGGCATGAAGTGGATTATTATTGCTTGATTGGGAGAAAGCGTGTGAAGGAAGGGCGCTCTCGTCGAAATCTAGGCCAAATGTAAAAGGATATGAAAGAGCCTATATACGGGTTGCGGCTATTCAAGTCCACACGGTCAGACGATGGACGTTACTATAAATTCGGTCTTGGTATCGATATCAGCCACGCGCGAATAATTGGTATACACGTATCGGAAATTAAATTGAGAGGTGAAGGTGCGATACAAAGAAGCGACTATTTGGTGAATGAAGTGGTTAAATTCGCAACTGGTCAGAGTAATAAGGGGCGGGGAGCGAGGAAAATGTTTGTTTAATTCACGTGAGATTTCACCATCTAGCGAAGATATCGATCTTGCTCGCCGATGTTTCTGTAGTCGTCTGGCAAAAACGGTTTACTCAAAACTGTTTTCTCGTTAAATAAATCAAGGCGTTCGGTTTTTCGTCTAGCTAACCAGAAAGGTAGGCATTTTCTCCACTTTTTTCACAGCTTGTTCTGCCTGTATATCCTGTTAGCGAATGAATATGTCGCACACTTTTAGCGCAGCCTTTGTCTCGTTCAATTGATTTCTATGAGTTGATTGGTTATAGTGTCAACAATCGCGTGTGACTTTGAGTGTGAATGTCATTGATGGTTAGATGTAATGACAAAAATAAGGCTTATACATGACACTTTTCTTTTCCGAATTAAATTCGGCCTCCTCTTTGCATAGTGTCGTTCGCAGGTGTTTGTTTGCGTCAATGTTTTGATATTATATGTACTTTGCTTCGATGCATCTTCACTCTGTGAAACATTAAACGAAACGGTATTGATTTTCGGGCCTTTCACTTACGATTTTGACATTTAAAATCAATATTTAATAGCTCCCTACATTGTGAAAGGAAATATTTGTTCAATGTCTTTCTAATGTGTGAGAGAGGGAAACCAAAAACGATTTTATAATGATGTTCGTTACTTCCTCTATACAAACAATCTTATTTCCCATGAAGTATTGTACTTTTTTCCAGGTATGTTATTAAAGTTGACATTCTAAGGCAATCCCAAATATTGAGATAATTACATCAATAGAAAGCTTTTAACCCCAGAATAACACTAAATGGCTTACAACCGACAAAACAAGTTCAGAGTAGTGAATTTATGCGAGTAAACTCCAACAAAATCTCGAAGTCGGAAACGCGGAAATGCACGGAGAAACCGGGTCCTCTATTCCTGACGTCACAACCGGGATAATGGGCTTTAATAGTGAGAATGAACGCCAATGATATGCCCACGTAAATGCTATCCTGTCAGAGCTTATAATTTTTCTTGTTAAAGAGTTTATGTGATAGATTTTCTGCTTTTATTTGCACGAAGAATAACTAAGCAACGTTTTCCAGTCGTTCATTTCTTTTTATATCCTCACATTATCCTTTTTGGTAGAGTTTTAAGACGGGTTTACTGCTTGGGAAACAAGGTTAAATCATATGACGTATGAATAGGCGGGTGTACATATACATTATCTTGTCATCAGATAAGGTACAGGAGCAGTTTTGTGAAACGAATAGGCCTAGAACTGTGACCGTGATTATCATGGGTGTGTGTGACTGCCTCCAAAAAGGATACAGTACCAATTAAATACTTTTTTAAAAAATATATAAAACTTGAACGAGATCAAGCTTCCTCTATTTAGCTGACGACCTCTATGACTAGTAATTGAAAGATATTCATCCGCAAGTGATGCGGCTCTTGCACGAACGTTCGTGGAGCAAACGGAATCAGCAGGTAAGACCGGGCCGCTGCTCTCGGCGGCTTGTGGAACATACGAGCGTTAGGTATCTGTATATCGGCAATTGCAAGAGAGTGAGAGCGACGTTACCAGCTAAGGAAAAACACTAACAAAGAGCTGCTCCTCGATTAATGACCACCGGTGTCGGAATTTGGGATATCTCACAATGCACTCTCGTCCGTTTCTCCTTTCAAGTTCCTCCATAAACTCTTCAAAATCCATAAAAAGATCGTTCTGGTCAAACTCTCCAGCCATTATCAATTGATATAATTATATAATATGTACCGTACGTGTATATGTGTAAAGCTAGCTAGACCGAACGCGAGAACAAAGCAAAACGCCGGATCTACTTTACCGAGCACACGAACAATCTCACCAAATTCAACACACACAATAAAAATTACATGGTGAAAATATCGACTAATAGCGCATCGTTGGATTGTTTATGTCATAATTCTGAAAAAGTGAATATATATTTATACTATGAAATATAGGGGAATGTGAAGAATTGTACATATAGTTATGAATTATTGGACTTTTCAGCCTTTGAAAGAAATTAGAAGAAACTTGCATCTCTCTGCACATGCTTTTCTATGGAACATCCCGGTTGTGACGTCACAAATAGTGGACCAGCTCCGTGACTGATTTTCGACATTTCAATTGAGGATATCCAGTAGCTAGAAGATTATTGTGATATGCTATATAAATCAACAACTTAGAAATAACATAGGCTTGCCGTAGGTACCAAATTAATGGAAATTTATTATGGGTAGTGGAGGATATATCAATACTTTTTGATAAGAAACAGTTTGGAAATGTTAAGTGTTGCTCCACTGTGCACTATCTTGTATACTTGCTTAAATTTGTTCTAGAAGGCCTTGATAAACCTGGCCATTACGCCTTCCTAGCTACCATTGATTTCACTAAAGCCTTTGATAGGGTAAATCATTCGATTGTAGTCAACAAGCTTATTCTATTGGGTGTTCGTAGATCGATCATCCCAATCATTTGCAGCTTCCTAACTGCCCGTACTCAGTGCACTAAGGTCTATAATTGTCACTCTCCCCTATAGGAGGTATCATGTGGCGTACCGCAAGGTACCAAGTTAGGCCCGGTTTTGTTTCTGATTCTTGTTAATGATGCTGTATGTGATTGGAAGGCTCGGTGGTAGTACGTTGACGATTTTACACTTGAAAAAAATTGTCAAACGTAACGATAATCCCACACTTCAATCTTCACTAGTTCGTCTTTCAATATGGTGTAGCGATAACGATGTGCTTCCCAAACCATCCAAATGATTGTAATCTGATGACTATATCATTTTCAAGGAATTCTACACCCCGTACTGATTTCCACCTAAACTCAACCCGACTCAATGATATCCAAAATCTCAAATTACTTGGAGTCACAATTCAAAATGATCTGAAATGGAATCTACACATTGCAGAAATTGTTGCTAAAGCATCGCGTTGATTGTACACGCTATGTATTCTAAGGAAATCAAGGGCAAGTTTAGCTGATATGGTGACTGTCTACACAACCTATAAAAGGCCAATTCTCGAATATGCTTCCCGTTTTTGGCACACTTCTATTACTATCAATGAGACTAATAAATTGGAATTTGTTCAAAAGCAGGCACTCAAAATATTTGTAGGATATAATGTTGATTATACGAATGCCCTTGCCATAACCAACCTTACTTCCCTATCCTCGAGAAGGGACTCACTTTTGTTAAGTTTTGGACAGAAGCTCAGGAACTCTAATCACCACAAACACATTCTGCCCATTCCAAAGTCCGTCTCAAGGATGAGACAGCTGCGCAACATGACAGGTTTTCCGAAAATTAAATGTAATGCTAAAAGATATCGTAAATCCACCATCCCTTACCTTGCCAGAATATTGAAGTAACTCTCATCCCCTACACTTTCTTACAGATCTTTATCTTAATCTTAATCTTAATTTTGAGTCAATAAATCAATGTCACTATTTCAGCCTGCATGCCTTGATCCTTTGGCGTATGTATATGGTTTTATTTGTATTTCAGTTATTGTTATATTTACTTGTAGTTTTCCCCTCTCTCTCTCCCTCCCTCTCTGTCCATCTCCCTCTCTCTCTCTCTCTTCAAACTCCTTTCTTCTTTTTTTCTTTTAACCTTCCCTTTTCTCTCTTTTTGCATGTACTTGTATGATGATTATTGTTGTCTCGCCGAAATTTGACTTCTCTTATTTTTCATAAATGTATTACATGTAATTAGGAATAATATGTTTATTTACTAATGTTCATTCCATTCCCTGCTCTCTCTCTCTCTCTCTCTCTCTCTTCCTTTCTCTCATTGTACCTCCCCTTGTTTCCCATCCCCCTCTCTCTCTCTACCCCATTCGCTCTATCACTCTCACTTTCATGAGCCATATACCTTCCCCTGCTGTTTTATATCTCCTGCTAGTACATCCTTTCATTAATGTACATAAACGAACGCAATATAATTATGAATTATGTTGTATTGTCAACATGTTACTGATTTATTTAATATGTTTTGTAATACTATTGTACATGTACATATATATATATATATACATCAATGTACCTTTGTAAATTGACACTTTCAGCCTTGTGCTGCTGGTCGATCATTATATACCAATAAATAAATAAATAAATATAAATTATTGTCCTGGAATGTCACCTTTAAGTATTAGTGCACCCGTTGTGTAGTGTGAACTTAAATGAAACAAGATAAAATCATACTTTGTCATGGAGGCTATCGAGCTTTTCATCATAAATTATTTACGGAAATTAAGGATGTTGGGTATATGTGTTGAGCTGAATAGCGTCGCGTTATCGATCATTATCTGAAGACCAGTTCAGACTCGAGGATATTTATACGAAACTCGTATTTAGAACGTCGCATAAAGAATCATCGTATAGCCAAAGGGGCGTATATATTAGATAACAACATCGTGTACAAAAAAACGGTGTATGAAGAAAGTATGTTAAGGAAGTCAGTGAACCTGACAGCTAGCCAATCATCATATGCTTGATGACGTTAAGCCCAGTCCAGAAGTTCTGAATAGAAGAAAAGGAATTACGTTTCATATATCTCCGCAGCTGTACGGTTCTCGTACAATGATTATAATGACTTCTGGTATTCTGAACGGGGGATGAAAGAGGACGAGACAATTTGACACATGGCTTGAAGATGTCATCCTTATGAAATCGATGCCACTCTTCATCACTTCGTGCATTAACCGTTGAAATATAAGTGTGATAGGATCAGGGATGGAAAAAGGATACCCACACCACTGTCCACTACAGAGTGTCCCAGCAAATTAAGGTCAAATACTATACGTGTATGCCCCCTCTAAGAGTACATCATAAGGGCTGCTAGCTGATGTACTTTCCTTTTCTCTGGCAAGTTGTTAATGAATGAAAGGTGAACGGCAAGTAAGGGAAAGGTCGACAGCTAAAAAAAGAGACGGTTTTACGTATGCAGGTCGTGTGCCCTTAAATCTTTCAGTGCCCCTCCATTAGTTTGTGGAAAATAAATGGGCGTTCTGTGTAGATATTTAAAAGATAAACATAACAAAAGATGTATGAGAAGAAACAAGATTAGTATACGTGGTTTATGGGACGGACTACAAGTTGCTAAAGACATATGAAACGAAGGGAGACTGCGAGAGAGAGAGAGAGAGAGAGAGAGAGAGAGAGAGAGAGAGAAGGGGGTGAATGGAGAGAGATCAGGAGAGAGAGAGAGAGGGACAGACAGACAGGGAGAACGATAAATAGAGAGGGAGGGAGATCAAGAGAGAGAGAGAGATAGAGAGAGAGAGAGGGGGAAGGGAGAGAAAGGGAGATATATTGAGAACGAGAGGCAGAGGATATAGGAGGGAAGATGGGGCAGATAAACCAAGAGAAAGAGGGAAAAAGGGAGAAATATACCAGAAAAGGCACATTGCAACTATAGGGAGATATATAAACGAAGCAACAGAACGAGAGAGAGAGAGAAAGAGAGAGAGAGAGAGAGAGAGGGGCAGAGACACACTATAAGACACACAAGTAATGAGCTAAAACATGGGCGTGCGTTGAGAGACCTTTAGAAAAGATGGTGATGCACATCTATAAATAAAATATGATACAATCCTTCCTTGAGAGACAAGTACAGATATCTGTCTCACTGTCTCCTATTCCACCCTTGCCCTAGCAAATTGAAAAGAAGCAACGCTGGGGTTCCTTTTAAAAATTTCTACTCGCGCGAACGAAGGTATATAGCCTTCGATAAATGTATATAGAGCATGTAGAAGGACTATGGCTTGTATATCTGAATATTAAAACAAAATGTATATAGGTATATTGCAGATGCAAATTTACGGTTCATTAGTATACTGGGTATCCTAAAATTCCAATGTGTCTTATCCAATTAAGCTGCATTTTAGAACGTCTGTTTTGTTTACGCTAGTGGTCAGCATGGCCAGACTATATGCATATAACTTGCAACGATATTGCCATCTTTACGTTTATTGTACTGATATATTATTATTATCATTGTTGATGAATTGAATGCTGCTAAATTGGCTCAATCTTTGGATCGTTTGTTCAGTTATAATTTGAATTAGCAAGATAGGGGAACATAGGATCGTGACAAAACCTTCAGAAAATTTCGTAACTTGTGGAAGAAAAAAAAATAGGTAATTGGTAATACAGCGCAATTCATTTGCATTTGTTAATAATAATCTTTTTCTCCTCGGAAGTGTGTTTTGACTGAAATCTAATACGGTAACGAGAAATATGTTTTATTTTGAGACACTCTTTACAAATGATTTGATCCGTGAATAGAGTTATCTTCTTCTCGGGGTAACTGACGTCTACCATGACGGGGTTCAGGCGCAACCAGACCCCTATTTGGGCGTCCGCTTTCCTGAGCAACATCAGTAGCTAATTATAACAGGCATTTGACCGAGTTCATTTGCACTTTCTTCAGACACATCTCCGGTTTCTAGTGCAATGAATATGAATCCATTCCCAATCAACGACATTGTCCAGAAACCACTCAGGTGCATATCGTGTATTACTTGGTATTTCTCCGGCTAGTCAAATTACCAGGCCCGATAAAAGCATTGTCTTGTGGAGGTCTTTTTTCAATGTGGTTAATATCATTGAAATAAGATACTCTCTTTATCCGCACCAAATGCTCCGTTAAGCGAACTTTCATAGTCACTAAGTATACCGTTACCCACCGCGGGTACTGTTACACACGTTGTTTCGTTCTAGGCCGCGTCACGTTTCTTGCTCTCCAAACTTTAAATTTCCCACAAATTTAATTGTAAAAAGATTGAGTTAATACTAACAAGGGTGTCGACAATAGGGTTAAGCATGCGGAATTGGATAGCAGTGTCTCAAGTTTCTTATTTTCTGCAAATGAACGAAGTTTCTAATCACTTCAAAGTCCTGTCTATTTCTACCGAGGCACTTTCGTAGCGCAACTCCTGACTACTAAAACTTTTTACCAAAGTCACATTTTTGTGTGTGTGCAAAGCTGTGAAATGATAAGCGTATCTTACCTTTTAAAAGGTCTTCGAATCTTGGCAATAAAGGCGATTGAGGAGACTACCTAGTTAAAGTTCAATTCATTAAGGTAAGAATTCATCCTCCATGTTCTAACCTCGAACCTTTCTTTCCCCTCTCCCTCTCTCAGTTTTTTGCAGTCTAATTTCCCAATTTTATTACGTTTCTCTTCCATTATTTGATAAACTCTATGCTTTGAATTTATTGTATTGAATTCTATAAAGGAGAAAAAAAGCACCTCATTTTGGAAGCGGAGGTTTCGTCTGCGTGCGGGGATAATGTATTTCTTGGGCGTAATGAGGAATTTAATTTTATTTGGTCGAGTATTAAAATTAGAAATGTAAGTGATATGAGAAACTAGTTGGGTATGTATTATTGATCTACGCGAGTGAAAAAAATATAGTGGAACAAAGGCGTGATTGAAGCTTTTGCCCGTCGGTAGATGATACAACGTGAAGAATATTACCTTATTTTCTCGTCTAGCTAAGTTTGATTTACCGCAAATACAAAGAGCTTTTCGCCTTTCGTTTTCTATTCATCAGAAATCTTACTAAGATATGAACCTAGCGCAAATATTGAAACGTCATGCGTGCATACCATGCATTTAATAGGTTTACGGAGATCATGAATCTTGCTTGGAAGTAAACAGTTAGTTTTTGGCAATGTAGTAAGGTATTGGGTTTAATTGTTCCTATTGTAAGGATGCGTAATTTCAATTGCGTCAGTACCTGCGCTAATCAAGACTTCGAGGCAATTATTCCAAACGCCAATAAGTCAACAGGTACAAAGAAGGGATTAAGCGTTTCGTTTTACTTTCATTTAAACAAACAAAAAAGATATCGCATGACCCACTGAGCACGTAAAACGCTCTGCCAAACACTGACGCAGTCGTACGTCAGGCAAACAATGCCAATTGCGTTTACAGGCCTGACAGCCACATGAAATAACGAAACCCAAATGCCGCATCGCGTGCAACGGGCTTCATGCCTATCTACGCCAGCGCTCCCGATTCGTGTGTCATTCCTACGTGATGTCCTTGGTGACGACTGAAAATGACAAGAACGAGTCGCTATTGAGAAAAACGAAACCCATCAGAGAGATAGCACTTCTGAAACTATCAGAGCTCTTTACTGGGTCGTTCAAGTACTTTCCTGCCTTCTCAAGCAGCGCCTGTGTTGACAGGGTACACGTTAAGAATGTTTAAATATGCTAAATAATGCACGGATTCTAATCGACAGAAGGATGTTTGATTTTCCGTTCTCTGTCTCAAGCAGTAGAAAGAAGTCAGCGTGCTTTTCTTAAACTCTGAAAGAAAACAAGTATAGCATAGGGGCTCTGTCTGAAAGTCACAACATTACATTGATATTCTAAACAAATTTCGTCAAGAATGTTGATATGTGCTGAATATGTTAACGATTTTAACGGTTAAAGAGACATAGTAGTGGGCTCTCATGGGGATTTTGTCACCATTTGGGTGTTTACTCAATAACAGGTGTTGTCAAAAAAACAGGATTAGCATTCAGTTTTAAATATTCTGCATCTTCCATCAATTACCCATATGGAAAAGTCATAATCTTACATTTCCCTCAACCGAAGACTCTCCGAGAGACCTGGGATATTTCTTGAAAGGACTATGTTTTTTTAATGACCTACTGCACATGGAAAATGACAACCATCTCCATTTAATGTGCAGAGAGAGAGAGAGACAGCGTAATGCATAATCTCTCCAGTTATGATTCCTATGGAATACAGTTAAAAAACAAAAAGTTTGACAAGTGGACAATAGAATCCGTCATGCCTGCAACACTCTCTGAACAATACACTAAGCCGATAAGCTTTATTGAGTGGTTCCGCCATTTTACTACCTGTGCCACTGAACAAGGTTTAGTCGTATAGTGGTTAACTGACTCTCAATCCAAAGGTTGAGTTATCGAATCGCGGCCCGGCACTAACGTTCTATCCAAGACCTTAATCCACATTTGCCCCTCTCCTCCTATTTGTAAATGGGTACCTAGCAATAACTGAAGTAATGGTAATTGCAAGCCCTCAGGAAGAAAATAATGATGTTGACGAAGCTTTCCAGGGTTAATATTTTTGTTGATGTTGTTGTTGTTATTTTTGTTATTATCACATTTACTAATAATGAAATTTGTATTATTAGATACAGTTGTTATTATCATTATCATTATTATTGTTATTTTCACTATAATTATTTGTACTAATAGTATTATTATTATTATTAATAGTAGTAGTAGTAGTAGTAGAAGTAGTAGTAGTAGTAGTAGTAGTAGTAGTAGTAGAAGTAGCGGTATTAACGGACTTGTCCATAAAGACTCTACCATTAAAAAAGAAAAAGGGAATTTGTATACCAAAACGTTTTTTTTTTCGTTATGGAAATGCGAACCTACACAGACCTTCAAAGTCCACATGAATCCGAAAATAAATCTGGCCAAGGGCATAAAGACACAATTTCAAGTAATCTTCTTGGTTCCTTTGCATTAAGTGGAGACAGCAAGAGGAATGTTGTTGCCACGGTCAACACGTCGGTGTTCTGCTTCGTGTTGTTGTTGTTTGCCTTAAAGGGAGCCTTGGCTTCTTTAAACGTAAATGCATGGTGCCTTTGCAAAGATTGGCCAGTGTAAAGGCAACTAGTCGTTATTTCACCCTGTCCTACGCATCTTTTGTATTTCAAGTGCTGCTGCTGATCAATTTGGTTGTTCCTTCTAGGACTTGACTAGAAAACAAGAAATACGAGAAAACGACTTAGATCGGGTCCAGGATTATGAGATATATTCCCCCCAAAAAGAGAAATTGGTATAAAAACCCTTAGGTCATATTTCTAAACTTTATTTATCATAATGGACTAAGAACTACTCAACGATATTGTGAGTTATAAAAAAATCAATCTATAGCTTTCAGAAACAGAAAATCTTTATGCATTGCATAATTTGCAATTATATATCAATTATTCCATGAAGATAAGACATCCTGTGTGTTAAATTTATCTCGAAATATTTTTTAATAACAACAGATTTTATGGACTTGAGCCTTTCCATGCATTCCAATTCTCACCGAAGGCGAGAGATGAAAAAATATTCAGGTTCGAAATCTTTCTGTCTGATGGAGGATTTAAGTTTAAGCTGAAAATGGTATGGAAATCATTTATCTTAATCTACATAGTGAGGAGCTTTTTTTGATGAAAAACAGTGAAAGAAAGCATTTTCTCTCTTTATACATTACTAAGATTACTAAATTTAAATGGGATCTTATGTAATATTCAGTTTCACTCTAACCCATCCATCAGCTAATCTAGAGAGTGGTTTGTTCAGAAGCTCCTCAAAAAAATATATATTAAGATCTTATAGCGATAATGGCATCGTGCATATTATCATAAATGATTGGCAGAGAAGACGAAAGGAATGAGGCTATTATAGTTCGCCTACATTGAATCAATGAGTTTTAAGAAGTTTCGTAAAAGGTGTTAAAGGCATCGTTTATACAATGTTAAATCTGAGGTGCATGACCCTACGTGTTATCAGTGTCTGTGATATGGTGTAATATTAAAGCCCTAAACAAATTGCGCTTTAAAATGATAATGAAGAGCCTCAAAAAAGTAACAATCCTTGAGTGACCGGTTTTACCATACTCATTTTCCCCAATAGACTGTAGTGTTATAAAAACCGTTAGGAAAACGAAAACAAGAAATTTCGATTTCCAATCATAAATATCTAGATAATCAGACAGGCGATCGGCTTGTACAAGTCATGGGATTCCTGATTGACCTAAAGGTTAATAAATATGTTTGCAGCATGAGCTAAATCCAGGATTTTGTTTCAGAATCTGAGGCAATGTACCGAGTCACTTTAAGTTTAATATATCGAAATTCGAAGGATTTTTGTTACATTTGTAAAGGAAAATTGTTTGTGCATGATGAATCCGTGAATTCAAAATAAAATCCCAGATAAAAATCGGCACAGAAATGGAAAACATGATTCAACTAGTGATGTCAATGATATTGTCATGATGAAATATTCTCGAGTCACAATTTATAAAACGCGATTTGAAAGAAGATAAAGGGAAGTCCATTCTGATATTAAGGTTGTTTTAATAGGAAAGGAAAAGGTCAATGGAATTTTGAGAAAGAAAACAAATATTACAAATAAGAAAATTATCAATTTTTGAAGGTGCAATCAAACAAACAAAATTTGGCAATTCTGTGATGCATTTATTTATATTTTAACTTGGGAAAGTTTTTAATCTTACATCCACCCTCAATATAATTTTTGCCAATATGATTTATCAACCTCTGTATGAACAAAATCTATTCCATCATCAATAATTAAGAAAATGAGAGTTTATGAATTTTCTGTACAGAGCAAATTGGAGAGGAGCTCGCAAGATACAGTGTTGTAAATTTCTGTTCCGCTGATGACAACTTAACAAATTCATAACTTTCCTGTTTTAAAAGCTTTCACTAATTTACTTCTTTCATTATTCTGCTTTTATTACAACAAAACTTAATATCAGGGTGTAATTACCCTTTAAGTTTAAGTTTTATTCTCATGGGCTTTGGAAATAGTCCGATGGTTCATCAGAACATAAGCTGTGAGAAGCTGCGAACTGTAAAACTCACGGCAAAGAAGCAAAGCTGATATTTATAAAAGAAGAAGAAGAAAGAAGAAAAAAGAGGTCACTAACCGCTTTTCACACGAGACTGTATCGCCAAAGGTTTGAACGTGTTAACCGTGTAGAATATAAGTTCTGCTCGTTTTTCCCCAGCTAATGCTTTTTTAATAAAACACTGACTGATTGAATTTCAATGAAATTTTCACAAAGCTACACATAGTTGCGGTAGTAATCACTTTACCTGATTGACTAATGTCCCTTGATATTTAAAATTTTAAATATATATCACCGTTTGCAAGTTTAACTGTGAAATTAGACCAAGCTCTACATTCACCTGATTTTGTGGCGATTCATCTTATTTACTTATCGATGTAAAAAACCGCCAATATTCGTATAAAATTCCCCCTAGACTTAGATATTGTGGATGCAATCTTGGATTCAAGAACCATGAGTACTGTCCGATTTGTCTAATTTGTTTTCCTTTTCACGTTTGTCCTTCTTTAAACAGTGGATTTTCAAAAGCTTTCTTTTCACTAGAAGCCTAAAGCTGTGGTGTATTCACGTTCGGACCAATCCATGCCGTTTGTCATGGTTATTTTATTACCTCAAATTTAAAAGGCCTTTTCCGGTATTTTTAAAAGAATCGACATATGGCTAAAAGATTGATTCATGCACGTAGCACGATGTACACAGAAAACAGTGTCACTACTCATTTTTTGTAATGTCGGTGTTTGTACTGTTGCTCGTAAGTTTTCGTTTCAAATGTATTATTACCTGCGCCAATGAAACCTGGCCAAAAAAAAATCAATGCATACGCCAGTAATTCAAATCAAAATTTTCAGTATTCATTTTGCATTCAGTCTGTGTACGATGTCACTCTCACGTGACGAGTCAAAGACTACGTCAACCGCTGACGCAATCATACGTTAGGTAATGACGCTTTGTAAGCAAAGGACCTGACATGACGTGATAGCCCTGCTTTCGCCGTATCTCCTTCAGAAATCCGGTCAAGTACACTTTTCCTGACACCATTTCCTCATTAAGAGGTATTCTGTTCCCTAATTAGGGATACGAAGCATTGCGAGGTGGACTGTATCGTGTTTTTAAAAATATTATCCCTCTGCATTTTATGGTGATTATTATAATCATGTGTTAACGTTTATTCAAGGCAACTGTCACTGCCAATTTAATGCTGTTTTTTTTTTTTTTTTTTACCTTGGTTGGTTTAACCGACCAGTATTGGCATTTAGCGTAGTCAGGGAAACGGGTTTCAGTTACCCTTATTCACTTTTAATGGATAATTTATTTCAAAAAAATCGACACGACTAAAATAGAGTTGGCAAACATAGTGCTACTTTATCCTATTTGATTCATCCGCAGGGTGGCTGGGCGTTAAGTATACTGCCACTTTCAATAAAGAGGTGGCTACGATTTTATACCGTAGAACAAAACAAATCTTACTATTGACTAAATCCTTCACTGAATGTGAAATCTCTTAAATTATCCAATCATTTATTTGTTATCATCATTTGAAAAGAAATATACATTCGCATCCTCGTTATCATGGTTATAATGATATTCTGCTTACATGATCAGTTTTGGGCAGGGGAACTCCTTGAACGAGAACCACAATCAATTCCAATATTCCAGAATATTGTTTATATTGATAGGGCTAAAGAGGGAAAGGTGGAAACAATAAAGCTAAATGATCAAATAGGTTCAACGATTCTTGAATCGATTTTGTAGATTGACAGATAAATCTCTTAATAGAGTTCAATGATAGAGAATGCGTGTCCTTGTAATGTACGCATATTTCAAAAAGGTGACGTACAAGTTTATTGAAATTGCGTAATGCTGACTTTTTACTTTTTTAAGGGTATCGTATAAATATCGTTGAAAATATCTCGTTCACACTTAAGGCTAACAGTTTTCTCAAGATGATGTGTAACCCCCTGGCGCATTGTACAAGTGCAATAGACAACTCAAGTACTGTACAAATTCAGCAAATTTTGAATGGTCCTATATACTATTTATAACCTACGACACAATTTTATGCAAATGACATCACAGTCTTGCGTGATCCAGAACTTGTTATTTTTATTGCAGTCTCCATATTCTGCTCTCTCTTTCCCCACTCTCTGTCTGGTATTACTTTTTTACTCTCGCTTCTGTCGTCTCTATATTCTCCATCTCTCTATCTGGCATTACTTCATGATGCAGTTATTTAAAGCTACATGTACATGTATGTTTGAACTTCTGTCATTTTTTTTTTCATGTGATATTATTCTATGTTGCATCCACACTTTATGTCAAGATGTTTGTGCATCCGATCAGGGGTGTGGGAAGAAAGGTTTGTGGGCCATGGACATTAAGCTGACCTGTTCCTTACCCAGGCTACCTGGTCGGGTGTGCAAGTGTCAAATTATTGTATTTATTCACTATGTCCTATCATGTACATTGTATATTGTTTACTGATTTTGTTTCTTTTGAAAGTGCCAAATAAATAATAATGATAATAATAATAATAGTTGTGAAAGAGAAATGCCTGAATCTATTTCTTGCTTGTATTATCTCGTCCCAAACAACAAAAACAATAGCGATGCTATGTATTCCTGACGGATAAGTGTTGCGGTATCTACGACACATTGCAACGTCCACTATTGCTCCGCGGCCTATTCCAGACACTACACAAATTATAACTTTAAGGAGGCGCGATTACTCATTGGGAGAGCAGTGGTCTCGTAACAGGGAAGTCCAGGGTTCGACACCAAGTCAATGCGCTCTTGCCCTTCGGTAAGGCTTTAATCCTCATTATTAAGTTCGAGTCCCGCCGCGGCACTAAGGTCCTTTGGCAAGATATTAATCTTCATGGCCACACTTGACCCAGGTGAGGTAATGGGTACCTTGTAATGCTTAAAATGCTAGAGCGCGTTAACGGCAGCCATGCTAAAGCCGGGATATTAAATAATTGTGGAGTGCCAGGAGTGTCGAGTCCAACAGACATGAGTGCTATACACGAAACCATACTTATTCTTCTTATTATAAAAAAACCCTATACAAATCCTTACCCTAACCCTAACCGCAATAAAGTGAAACCTCGGGCACATTTCCTTTAAAAATTATATCGGGTCACCATTGTGACATATGTTTAGGATTATCACAATACCAACATATTTTTTAATTTTCTGGTCAATTATATGACGAAACTGATGTTCTCTCCCGGTACTTTGCGGCGTGGCGACCAATAATTTGAGAGCATGTGGTTTTGCTGAAGACGTAAACGATTCAGAAACGTTCTTTAATTTGACAGCAGTAGGACAGCTGCTAAATAATTCAATAGAATTACAAAACGGTTTATTAAACAACATGTTTTTCAGCAATATGCTGAATTGGACATGTATATACATTATCAAAAAAAACATTAAATTGCATTGCAATATATACAAATCGGTAAAATGCTGTCTAACTACAATTCAAGGATAAAATACATTGTTGAAATTCTGGAAAATTCTGAATATTATGAATAAAATGGAATACCTTTAACAATTAACCAATCAATAAGACCAATTATTCGATAAAATTGTTAAAACTGGTAGTTGTGATTCAGAGCAAAATCCATGAAATTAGTGCATTCGGATATGTTGTAAACAACCATGGAATGCATTTTTGTTATACCATGATTGAATATTGTTTACTAGATAATGGTAATGACAACAGGGATTCAAGGTCTTGGTAAAGTGAGCATGACCTGGATAATGCAGCAGCACATTGCACTGCGCCATAATTATACTATTTTTTGCGGATAACCTTCGGGAAATAGATCCATTTCAGCAATCGAAAATTGGGAAGAGACAGGGGGGATAGACTGGTAGAGAGGGAGAGACAAATGCCAAGTTCATCTAAAGCCAAAGACAAAAAAAAAAAGATTTTTGGAAAAGGGTAGGCATGTGAGAAAGCGTGTAGGCGAGTGGAGGGGAGGATGACAGGGAGGATGGGAAGGTCTGATTGATGGATAGAGAGTGAAGAGAGAGAGAGAGAGAGAGAGAGAGATAAAGAGGGGGGAGAGAGAGAGAGAGAGAGAGTGACAGAGGGAGAGAGAGAGATGGGGTTATTTGTGTCGTGTTGTTATCGCGCATCTGATGCTTCGGAGGGAAGGGGTGAGATGCACCGTAAGGTAAGGTGGTTGAGGATTGGTATAAAAGGGGTGCAAAGATAAGACAGGGATGGAGATAAAAAAAATGAAGATAGATGGATATGTAGATAGAGAGAGAGAGAGAGAGAGAGAGAAAGAAAGAGAGAGAGACAAAGGGGTTGAGGGAGAGAGAGAGAGAGAGAGATGAAAGAGGTTGATATAGAGAGGGAGAGAGAGAGAAGAGAGAAAGAGAAAAAGAGAGGGGAGAGAGAGATGGGGAGAGAGATAAAGAGGAGAGAGAGAGAGAGAGAGAGTGTGTGTGAGAGAGTGAGAGTGAGAGAGGGAGAAAGAGATGGGGAGGAGAAGGGAATGTGAGAAAGCAGCAGCAACACCAAGAAGTATAACAATGAGAAACCGGGAATCCTTATGGGACATACAATGCTATTTGAAAGAAAAAAATCTCTGTTGCAATTGTTTTCCCGAAGGCCTTTAATATTTATATTGCTTCAGAAAGTCTGTAATCTAAGGAGTCCTTTCCTTCTAGTTCTTGAAGGATTTTGAAGAATAAAAATCACCTTGAAATTTTGATTGACAATCAGATACGACATGGGGTATGTACAACAATATAAATGATATCTGAAAAATATGAAATGATATCTGAACACGCCCTAGGCTTTTTCCTCGAATGTATACCTTGGAAGCGTTGAGTTTGTAGGTCACATAGTCACGGTTGTCTTAACGATATTTGTACACGTACTGTACATTTTCTTCTTCATTGAAATTGATATTGCTTTGAACTTCGAATATAAGACATGGCACAACAAGTTCTTTCGTTTTGATTAACAATTGGCATGTGGCTATACCTAGAGGATCTAGAGGATATTTGGCATGTGGCTATACCCCCTAGTAGTTGTCCTAGGGGGTAGTTGACTGGGGGTGGTTATCCGGGGGTAATTGTCCAGGGGTAGGTGTCCTAGAACCATGTAGGAGTACTTTTTGAAGCCATTTGAATAAAACTATTTGCTGATGATGTGTTCCTCAAATTCATTTGGACCGGCGCAGCCGCGCAGGGTAGATGGCACTGGCGCGCCGAGGTGACCCGTAACTGCCTGTTGAAAGGCTGATAATGCCTGGATTACATTTGCCCCGGGCGCCGTACGGTGAATTAGTCTACGATTTTTCGTGCGATTTGAGGGGCATCGTAGGAGGCTACGGGCTACGATGTTTGTGTTTACATTATCTACGAGCATCGTGCCATTTCTTGTTTTGGCCCTTGCGGGCAGGCCGGGGCAAATCCGTACAGAGGCTGCTCGGAGATTGTACGGAAAGCGTGCAATTTTAATGCAGTAGCTGTGCAGTCTCCGCAGCCTCCGCACGGAAATCGTACGGAGCCCGTACAGCTTCCGTGCAAAGGTTGCGCGGAGAATGCGCGGTGACCGTGCAGCCGCCGTGCCGTTTTGAAGCGTTTTTTGGCCTCCATGTTCACCGAAAAATCGTGCGTTTGCTACACGATCAGCGTGAGTCCTCCGCGAGATGTCCGTGCGGGGATTGTGCAATGACACCTTCGAAATGTCTACGGGCTACGGGCTTACGATGTTTCAAATTTGTATAACTTTCTGCGAAACAAAATCGTAGAGGCCGCGGAGCCCCGCGGGGCCCGTGAATCCGTACGAAAATCTCACGGCCGCCTCCTGCCTCTGTACGGAGGCCGCACGGAATAGGGAATACGGGTAGGATACGGGCTCCGTAGACTAATCGCAGGCCAAATGTAATCCAGGCATTAACGATTGGATTTCCGTCCCTGTTGCAGAGTCTTTATTTGAAGTTTATATTTCATCTCGGAGACTCTACTTCTGACCTGTAATCTCCTGTTATGAAAAAGACTGCTCTCATTTAATCGTTTACTATTGCGAAATCAGTTGGCTATCTATATTTGATAAGATCTATTAATTAGCTTCGTTTTCAATAAATAGACTCTTCATATCATTTTGTGTGATTGTGGTCTTTTCACTGAGAAATGCTTACATAATTTTAGGATTAAGATAAAAACAACGATATAATTATAATAGCAATAATGATAGTAGTAGTAATATTAATAATAATAATAGTAATAATAATAATAGTGATAACAATAATAATAATTAAGGATAATAGTCACATTTGTGGAGCGCTAAATACTAAGTTTCTAAGTGCTTTACATTGTAATTATTATTAACCCGGTCAGTGGATTCAATTACTTATCGGCACATGATAGTGCACACGCTCCGCCCTCTGGCTAGTATTACGGAAAGGCGCCATTTCTCAAGCGCACACATGCCAATCTAACCAAATTAACGTTCGCATCCTACCAGACTTGCCAAAGGACATTAATACCGCGGTGGGACTCGAACCGCGAACCATGTGATCCACAGTCCGGTGACATGTCCACTAGACCAAGACACCTCTAGATATAGAGGATATGACTTTCTCCCCGTCCACATTAATATTGTTGGCAAGTCTTTAAAGTTGTCAAGCCAATTGATAACTCTAAAGAATTTTTCCGTGACGCTTTCGGCAAAATTAAAAGGTCAGAACAGATAATCAATTAAACTGACACAACTGCGAATAGCTGGGAAATATGTCCTAAAAGCTTTTAAGAATTTGAACATTTTAATAAACATCTGGTTTGGTTGCATGAACAAAAATATGATGTATTACCACCATTTACATCCACGAAGCTAAATTCCTTTAATATTTCCAATTAAACAAGTTAAAAGTGCGAAACACAAGTAACAAAATACAAATAATAAACAAGAACAACAAAATAATGTAAATTGTGGATAATAGGGGCCTATATAAAAGAGAATCCACGTCTGCGCCGAGATGATAAAGTTATATCCGGATCACCGTATCGTACATTTGTACTTTAGATTTATAGGTTACATGCGTTGTGCATAATGGAGCATGACAGGTCCTTTCAAATTGCAAAGTCAGTGACCGACCTCTATAGTATGGTCTTTACATGAAAAAGTCAACCTAATGGCAAGACACAATTGCAAGATTGATTAAATTTGGAATTTGATCAGTAATTGTAGAAGTATCATTGTGGGAAAATATTAGCTTCTAGATTTAGTTGCAGAACTTCGTTGCCCGTAATATGATTTTGTTGTTGTCTTAATCAATTTGGTAACACATTGGTTTGTTGCATGTGGGATTGAGCAAAAAACAAAGAAAACGTTTTTACCACAAAAATATCCAGAATCTTACACTCGTTTTTTGTTGTTGTCTTAATCACTTTGGTAAGACATTGATTTGTTGCATGTGGAATTGAGCAAAAAACAAAGAAAACGTTTTTACCACAAAAATATCCAGAATCTTACACTCGTTTTTTAGGGTATTGTTGAGTGTAATGACGGTCTATTGGTGACTTTGCTGATTGGAAATTTACCTATCACAGCTTTCAAACATTCATTATCTTTCCGATAAATCCAATTTCTCTCAAACTTTCATCCGACCGTTTATCCAATTCTTGTTGTATGTGTTTGTTTTGTGTTTAGAAATCAAACATTTTACAAGGCGGGATTCGTCTTTAAGTGTAACAAATACGACTTCTCTTTATCTCTTAGTTCTACAGACGTGATGAACTATACAATCGGATGGTAATTGGATCCGTGATATTGTTTAAATATGTAAATTTGTCAATAAAAATGTTCAGTCCCAACACAATGAGACACATTTAGAAACCACTGAAAGCCGATCGACCACAATCCCACTCATCAAATTCTATGCTTCTAGGAAATGGATGTACTTTGAATAAGGAATTTTAGAAGGATAAAAGCAGAGACAACATTCCCATATTTCATTTTTGAACAGAGTTGACCTGGTTTTTTTTTCTTTTGGTTTGGGTTTTTTAATAACCTTTATTCCCCCTCTTACTAGATTATGTTGTCATTTTCAGCAACAAATTCGATTCAGCGGCGTTCTGACGGATTAAGCTCGGCGTATAAGATAATCAGGTGATATTGATCGCGACGTCAAAGAGAAGGTATTAGGCTATCAAAATATCCTCCATCGCCGAGTTAGTTCATTCACCCGTATGCCTTGGTACATGGTGGAGACTGACAAGCGTTTGATTTGAGATGACAGACAGCGTATCGAAAGAACGGGTTCGTTTACTGAATGGTGACCCCATCATTAGGCGCTCTCGAATCTGGACCGTGGGATATCTTCTCGAGTTGTTGGAGGGTTCAGGTAAAGTTAAGTTCTGCTCCTGGGATTGCATTGCGAAAGTAAATGTCCTGAAGTTGAGAAGTATGAGAAATAATGTATATTCTAAGGTTTTAGAATTAAACAAAAAATCATCAGAATCATCAGACTAGAGATGACAATTGACTGTCTTGTCGAGAGTCACATGCACTGCACAAAATTGTGTATTGGGACCACACACAAACTGTGGTATGGAAGTTTGTTAACACATTTCAGCTTTGTGTTATCATATTCCGACTATTGGGGGATATGAAGAGCACACCTTTTAGGTGTTTTTCTCCTTTGTTTCCAACTATTGAAACATATAACCAGTATTAGAAAGCTCAGAACTAAATTTACCTTCGCCAGTATTCAACCTTCTCTTTAAACTTGTATCTACGTTCGCGACGTTGTAACGCGACATTTAAATCGGCGCCAGAAATAAAAGACACCGAGTGCGTACCCCCTGGAGCACTATACTTCTTGTTACCAGGACTGGTAAGGGTAACCGTTGCCCATCGCCTCAGCTTTCCAGACATGGATGAAATGTAGCCGAGCTGTTGGTATCGGTGACAGGGGCTTGATCTGATCCGCTCGGCTGCGCTCCCCGATGTTGTGAGCATCGATCTGGGGTTATTTTTATCGTCGTGTTGTTATCGCGCATCTGATGCTTCGGAGGGAAGGGGTGAGATACACCGTAAGGTAAGGTAGGTGATGATTGGTGTAAAGGGGTGCGGAGATAAGACAAGGGATGGAGAGAAAGAAATACAGATAGATAGATAGATAAATGGATGGATATATAGATAGAGAGAGAAAGAGAGAGAGAGAGATAAGATATAGAGGGGTTGAGGGAGAGAGCGACGAAAGAGGTAGATATATATAGAAAGAAAGCGAGTAAAAGAGAGAGAGAGAGAGAGAGAGGGAGAGGGGTGAGATAAATCTTAAGGTGGATGTGAAAGGGAGAAAAGAGTGGGTGAAATTGGCTGGCGCTTTCTATGACAGCTAGACGTATGAGAAAGTAGAACGGAACATAAATTGCATAACGTACGATGTAAATAATATGTCTCCATTACAGAAACGAAGACGAAAGCAATTTTCAGATGCGACATTTGCTACCATTCCAGTAAACTAACACCAATGGACACGTCTAAATATAGTATATCTTCCTTTCGAAACATCATCGGAGCATGCACTTTATTTAATGAACATATATATATATATATATATATATATATATATATATATATCGTCTTTTTATAGATTTTTATATAGATGGACTATCTATTAGAAATTCGAATCCGTCATTTAAATAAATTGCCTTTTGTTTCTAGGGTTTAAACGTTTCACTAGATTTTTCTACATCAAGTTTGTGCCTTTTGACAATGAAAAGTATCCTTTCTTTATTTTCATAATTACTTAATTGGACGCCGTTCAAGCTAGCATTGTATCGGAGGTGTCGTGGTTCATTCAATTGACTCTTAATCTAAGGGTTGAGTGATCGAATCCCAGCAATGCACTTAGATTAACGTCCTTTGGCGAGACATAAATCTACATTTGCCACTCTCCACCCAGATGTAAATTGGTACCTGCATGCAGTTGGTTGGTTAATAATAATTGCAGGACCCTCCGGAAGAACAGCATTGAAGTTAATAAGGCTTCCCTGGGTAAACAAAATTATTATTTGTCTTATCATTATCATTATTATTATTATCATTAATACTACTTCTATCAGTATTCTGGTAGGGAAGCGTGGTGACCACGGCCCCGTCTTATCAGGAGTTGCAATTGATCCAAATCAATAGCAAATCCTCTTATCAATCGCAAGTTTGCATTCGCCTATCTCTTATGTACATATAGTTGCGATTAATCGCAACTTTTTAAAGACGGGGCCCAGGGGTGAAAGCTGGGGGTATCCCTAAATCCCTAACTAATTTAAACATTCCATTTGCAATGTTGTGTACATTTGTGGAAATGGTGCTTGTTTTACCAGTTGAGTTAAGGGGCATGGTACCTTAGGCTGTTGCCCCACACAAAAGTTTATTTCAAATAAGTTAGATACACTAGTGGTTAGATGAGCATATGCTGTAAGTGCACAGTTCCAGTACTAATATCAATATAATTATGAATCTAATAGGAGAGGTGAAAACTACAACCTAAGTTAATACTTTACTAAAAATGCTTTTGAAGTATACCCTCGAGCTGTCATGGCAGATATTTTAACATCCTTGATTTTTGTCATGCCCTATATCTGTAATGAGAAGGGACTAATGAATCGTAGACATCTCAAACCTGTTATGAATGCTCTAATAGAAAAGAAACTTCAATCTAAAGAACATATGAGACACAAAACCACAGATTAAACGCACAAACTGTCAAATGCTGAAAACATAAACAACCTCAGTCGCTCAGCAACACGGACAATTCTCTTTGAAAGAGGGGAAACTGTGATAACGAATTAACCTGCTTTTCACATGACTTGAGATAATTTGAGGTGAGATTTGATTACTGAAGCCAAGCGTGTGATGTGAAACGGCCACTCGCTCATCTTGAGTGATAGGTGGGTTGGAGCAAGGTTAAAGAGAGAGACACACACATGAATTGTGCGCCGCGTGTGCCGTGGTTGCGATTTTAAAGGGCTGCTCAAAGGCAGGTAAAAGTTCCTTTGGGAGAGAAAGCCAGTCTTGACACTAAAGCCATCATTTGTGGCCTAGCAAGAACCGGTAGAGGGGTGGGGGGCTCGTATGTACATTCTAATAGGGAAATACGGAAGACAAAAAAGAAAAGGAAAAAGAAAGGAAAAAGAAAACGGTAAAAGGAGAAATAGTGGAATGAAGATGGCATGATCCTTTCCTACACCACCCACTTTACGATAACATTGTTAATATTATCTACTAAACTAGTGCCGAACCCCAATGCCAATGCACCCCTAAATGGTTGGACCCTGGCTACGCCACGGATTTGAACGTAACTAAAAGTTACATATCAAGATAACGTAGCCCGTATTGAGCAGAGCCGGCGCACGACACCGCCCCTTTTCCACCCCCCAAAGAATTAGAATATACTTAGACAGTAGGGGTTACACTTGTAGGAGTATAAGGCCCGCTGTATGCTACAAATAACTTTGCCTTGAACCTTCCCATGGAACACACCCAAAACCTATTCAAAATTTGCTTTACACAACTGGTGTTATGTTCAGATTAATGTAAATGCATTTTTGAAGAAGAGGCATCAAATTCTTATATATTTTACCATGTCTAGCCAAAGAACAATAGAATATCAGCTTGGTTATATGACACGAAAACAAGTGCACTCGAAAATCAAATCGAATCGCAAATGTTGTTCGCTGAAGCCAGTGGCACTATTTGAGTAAGTTCAAAGAAACTAAGTTATAGATAAGGTGTACGCCATGAGGGAAAAGGAGAAGAAGAAGAAAAAAAGAAGAAGAAAAATACTGAAAAAGAAGAGTGAATAAAGAAGCTAAAGCCGGAAAACAAAAACATTACCCAAAATTCCTTTTTTTGAAGAGAAGGTTGAGTTCCGGTAAACGACAATTTTTTTTAATTTTTGTTATTTATTATTATTATTATTATTTGTTTGTTTGTTTGTTATTGTTTTTTTTTTTTTTTTTTTTGGGGGGCTCTTAGACCCCGTTTACAGTGAGAAAAGGGCCAGGGCTGGGCCGAGCCAGGCCTACTCGGCCCCGCAATTTTGTGCGTTTACAGTGGCAGGCTCGGCCGCGGCCTAAATTGTAACCTTTCAATATTTTGTCGTAGTGGCGCTCTGCATGTAAACAAACGATTATTTGGGGGGCGCGCCGGGGGTCACAGTGCAGATCCGGTCGCGCGCGGGATATTTGCAGTGAATCTTTTCCCCAATTTCCTATACACAGCGTACTTTCACTTCCGGGGTAACAGTTGGCGCCGCAATTGGCCGCGCATTTGGCCCTGCGTGCGTTTACAGTGAGAAAAGCCCGGGCCGAGCCGCGGCCTGGCCGCGGCCGAGACTACCTCCAGAGCAGGGCTAAATGCGCGGCCACTTTTGGCCTCGCATTTGGCATTTTGCGCGTTTACAGTGCTAGGCCGGCCGCGGCTCGGCCCGGCCCGGCCTTTTTGCCCACTGTAAACGGGGTCTTATTTACCTATTCTCTTTGAGTTACTCTGGAAGAATATCATGTATCTCAAATGCCATTCAAAATGCCTTCAAAACCAATTCAAAGTTTGCTCCACACAAATGATGTTATATTCAGATTAATATAGATGTATTCTTGAAAAAATGGCATCGAATTATCCTCATATGTTTTGACTAAAACCTGAAATATTTACCATGTCTAGACAAAGAACAATAGAATATCAGCTTGGTAATATGACCCGAGTACAAGTGCACTCGAAAATCAATTCGAATCGCAAATGGTGTTAACTGTAGCCAGTGGTACTATTTGAGTAAGTTCAAAGAAACTAAGTTATAGATAAGGTCTACACCATGAGGAAAAAAAGGGAAAAAAGGAAGATAAAATTTAAAAAGAAGAGTGAATGAAGTAGCTAAAGCCGGATAAAAATTCATAAAACAAAAAACACAATTTTAAACAGAAGGTTGAGTTCCGGTAAACTACAAATCAAATTTGTGAGCTCTTTTTTCCCATTCTCTTTAAGTTACTCTGGAAGAATATCAAGTATCTTCAAATGCCTTTCAATTCGAAATAGTTGATGATTTTGGACCTAACTTTCATGCCACATTGTCGTGTAGTCCCATATACACATTTCTGTGTTTAGTGCATGTGACTTTTGTGTAGTCCCATTTCCATATTTCTGTGTTTAGTGCATGTGACTTTCAGCAAGTCTGAGGTATTTTCTTCTCATTTTGATAACATTTCATAATCAAAATATATCTAGTGCTTCCTGACATTTTTTCACCAGTTCACATCGCGTTTGGAAGATGATGTTATCATGGTTATTGGAATATTGGTTGCTCCGCAATTCATTCTAGCAAACCATGTGAACCGGAAAATCCAGATTTGTGCTTTTCTTTAACAGTAAAATTGTACGTAACGCAAAGTAAATATTCTGACGTCCTTAGAAACCTTTATTAACCCCTATTGTTTGGAATGGAAACAACACAGCCTCGATATTGAGACAGCTGGAATGACATTCGAGGAAAAGTAATTTCCTAACGTCTACACTTTCTTGCTTGTTATTCCTTTTTTACCTTCAACATGAAAATAATTATATCACTTGTGTTATCTTCTCATTTTTCAAAGAATCATTCTACCCTTGATTCGCTAAGCCCTAAGGCCATGTTTGGAAGTAGACATGAATTTGTTCTTTAAATGGGTTATCTTGAACATGCGACCTATATGTAATTTCTTGTTACGAACTGGGACAACATTGCAAGCAATGAAAAATAGTACTCTCCCCACTTTGAGTCATAAGACGACTGACTCAAAGTGGGGAGAGTACTATTTTTCATTGCTGACTCGTATTCCCAATTTCACATTTGGAGATTCATGAACACATATAGAAATCCCGAGAAACAAACTTTCTTCCTTTTAAAGGTATTACAAAGTTTTGGTATGGGGTTATGAATTTGGTTCAAATGAGGATATTGGAAGCATATGCGATTTTACAATATTCAATGATCGTTGTCGCGGTTGAATGAAGATATTGGAAGCATATGCGATTTTACAATATTCAATGATCGTTGTCGCGGAGACTAAAGTGATGAAATTGTAAATAATAAACTCTTTATGTTGTATAGCGCCCTCTCAAGACTGATATTACTTTAGCTTTAAAACAATGTTTCTTGACTACAATCGACCGATTTGCTATCCCCATTTGGAAATTATATATCGGAACTGCATGTTCTGGTATTTTTATGGTCGCAGCTACAATGGAATGGTCTTATGCGCTATTTGAAATATTTGAAATTTACCGGGAGCACCGGTAAATTGTGATTATTTAATTTGCTCGAAAGCAGAAGTGTTTTAGGGGCTAAATTTGTTAGTGCTTATAAACCATACACAGGGGCATCCAAATATATTAACAATTTAAAGAATTACTATCCATCCAATTTAAAAACTTCTCAAAACTTTGCATTACCTAAGATTATTTCATTATTTAAGATGTTAACTGCTGTAAACAAATTTCAATCAACATGATTTTTTTTTTATTTTACGTCAGTCTCTCTAATAAAAACATTGTTGAAAAAATAATTATCATTATAGTAGTAATAGTATGTAGTAAATATAGTGAATATATAAAATCGATTGCAAATAATCGTCAGCAGGCCCTTTTTCATGACCCATACATATGATGATTAATTATAAAAAGTAGTAGTAGTAATAGAAATAGTAGGAGTAGTAGAAGTAGTAGTAGTAGTAGTAGTAGTAGTAGTGGTAGTAGTTGTTGTTGTTTCGATGTCATCGAAGTAGTAGTATTGTCTTAACGATATATTTTGTGTACAATTTTTGTACAGTATTAACATTTATACATAATAGTTTTACTTAAATTGTGTTCTCATTTTCATAATTTTCTTGATTATTTGCAATTGACACATCTGACTGAATGTACGTAATGCTAGGTTTATGCTACGTTTACACTATGTTCCCGGCAGCCACGTTTCAGGCCACTGTGGGCAAACGAGATGGACGTGAGACAACGCGGAGGGGACGTAATGGGCAAACGTGACAGACCGTGATTGCCGGGGATGTCGGGGATGCCGGGCCAGATTTTTAATCTGTCAAAAAATTGCCACGGCAGTCACGGTGCGGATGAGAAACCTAGTAGGCCGTAGTAAAACGGGGTGAACGCAACGAAACCGTGAACAAGCTTGCACAAGACTTGCATACAGAGAAAAAAACGGCCAAAATCCCTTGGCGCACTACGTTTCGGGCAAACGGGACTGCCGTTGCCGCTGGGAAAATAATATAAACCTAGCATGAGCAAGAAAGCCCAAGACAAGGACAATATGGGATTTTATGGGTTTGCACCAAATCAAGGTACTAGGTTTCAGTAACCTATACATTCTATTCAATTGTGTTCCAATAACTGGAATCGACTTCCAATGTTGCCTTGGATAGGAGGAAACGAATTGAAAAGAAAACAGACAAACAGAGTATCGGATTAGGGCCTAAATCGTTAGCTCACATCCACAAACAAACGTGACGGACAGAATGCTTATCACCACCTTGAGGGACAATGTATTTCATAATAATAATAATGGTGGGTTCATAATATAACACACATGTCCGTCTCTTCGTGACGCTCCTGGTACTCCGACATTATTATCCCGGTCTAATATATATTGCCGGCAAATATGTAGCAGTCTCGCAAATCGGGTACCCATTGACCACGTTGACACCGGGGTTGCAAATGTGGATTAATGTCTTGCCAAAGGACATTAATGATGGGCTAAGATTCGAACTATCAGCTCATTTGAAATACAAATTAGTCAACTTGCCGTCGTCGAACTTACTTAACATCATACATACAGCCTCTTTTTAAATCCTCTATTCCAGCGGCAGCTATTTCGTGTCATGAGCGGGAGAGGGAGGGGGATTACACAGAACATATGCACACTCCTGATCTTCTGAAATATTTACTTGTATGGTCAAACATGTGGAGGAGCGTAGCGACCGAATGAGAAGATTTACCAATCTTGAATAGTCTCAATGTTGCATTATTCAGAGCCTAAAAAGTTGTTGCAACATTTACTCATCGTTTGTTGTAATTTTTGTACATTTTAAATACATTTTTGTACTCAATATATGGGTATATAGGGTGGAGGGCTTTTCACTTCTAATGAACAGAAAGCATCTGAGGAGACGTGTCCCCGACCACAACCCCTTTTTTGTCAAAATCAGGAAACAAACATTGTAAATTATCACTAAAATATTAAACATTTTCGTCAGGATAGCTCCAGAGCAGACAGTTTAAAGGACCGCATTGATTTTCCGCCAAATGGCGACAATTTTAGGGAGAACGAGTTTTTCTGACAATATTACGCGTCCTGAGGAACACTCCAACCACTAAGTACTTGATGATGTTTGTCTTTCATTCTAAGTGAATGATTGGATTATTCTTCTGGAGTAGTCATGGGAGGGTCTTTGCATTCCCTCAGAGATTGGGGACATTGACCTTGGCATCCGGCTCCCAAACACACTATAGCTGTGAAGAAGGGCCGAAAAAGACTAGTGGCGTAGCTGTGGGGAATGAGCATATGCCCCAAAGCGTTTTGCCCCCCCCCCCAAAAAAAAAAGGACGTAAGGAATATAATGTGGCTCCTACAGCACCCAAACCCATTCAGTTTTCCTGTTCTTTAGAATTTTATTGACCGAGTATGACCGATACAACCACAATGGCGCAGAAACTGTCTTTACAGAAGCGGGAAGGGCATTAGGGACTTTTAGATTTGCACGTCGACGTAGTGGACTGCCACGTGTGCCATTCTTTCAAGGCACTGGCCCGTGCCCGGCAGTGCCTTAAAAGGACGTCACATGACCTTAAAAGGATGTCACCGTGGCAGTCCACGTTCTCGTCGTGTAAAATCTAAAAGTCCCTACTGCCTCTGTTTTAACGTACACCGAGTTAAAACCCTTCTTGCCTCATACAGGTGATGTTAAACGTGTATGCTTTCAAGTGTACAGTGTGGTGCTCTTCGCGGTATTGATAATAATGATATATATATATATATATATATATATATATACATATATATATATATGTTGTTTAACCAGCATATGATTGTTATGATCAATTCATATTTTCATCCATTTCCAAAAGCAATGTGAGTCATATCTGACTTCAATTTCTTGTTATGATGAGTATCACACTCCAAATTTATACTCAACCGTTCTTCGAATTTCCTCTACTTTCTATTTGCAGTTGCCGTAATACAATCAATTTGTTATGCACTTAGCCATTGCAGCAGCAGTTCTTTCCTCGCGGAGTAACGTGAGTATACATTTTCTAGCGTGATAGAATTTTCATCTCCTAAGAGGTGCAAACAAAGTTATCGATAGTGGGATTATGAATGAGAAGGAGGAAAAAGTGCAGTAATTCAGCATTTTGCATTGAAAGCGTTCCGTCCAACCTCGTCACGTCTCGGTTACTGAATTCAATTCAATTCCATTTTACGAATGGTCTATTTTACACAAGTGGAAGGATGTCACTTTTGTTTGCGAAGCCAAAAATTAATTCTACATAGCTGCACATTCTTGTTATTCTTTGAGTTCTTTTAATGTTAGAAACCTCTTTCTAGAATAGCATCCTTAATGCTGTTTTAATCGATTTCAAGGCCTTCATAAATTTGATAAACAGTCGGGGTTTTCTTTGGAGGGATCATTCACAAGCAAAAGGGGAATCATTATTTACTAATGACTACTACTACTACTACTTCTAGTATTTCTACTACTACTCTTACTACTACTACTTTACTTACAATAATAATAATAGTAATAATAGTAATAAAGGTAATATAGACTAGTTTATAAAGCACATAATAAACCGAAGTGTCTCTATATGCGCTTTCCCAGGCATATACAACAAAAAGGATACATTCTCAAACTTAATTTATGTATTAAAGCATATAAAGGTCTCGCATAGGACAGTGAAATGGCTAATGAATAGATTACATAACGACGAGAAAATATTTGATATTGAGCCTCGACCAGAAGTCAACTCAGAGTTGACTTTCATGCGCCAGTTTGTGCTTCCGGGTTCGCTGAATTTTCCATCGATAAATCGCCATTACCTGTTAAGAATGGGGCGATTTTGGGCAATCATACGCCCGAGTCAATATTTTTGTGCTCAATTTACAGTTTAAGGTAGTCGTCCCTTTAAAGAGAGACGCCGTTCAACTTATTATCATAGTGAGCAACAAAAACACAAAAAACTTTAATCAAGCGTATCTTTATCAATTCTCCAGCGTAGCCCCCTTTTCCGGGAGTTTTTCCTCCTAAAGCTTTTCATCTATTTGAATATATTTCTTGGTCCGTGGAGTATTGACCCCTTTTTCTTGACCAAAATATCCACAACTGTGGCCACAAGTTTGAACCCGACATTATCGTCGTGGTGATGAGGGGATGTTCATCACAAATATGATCGATAGGGTCGCGTGCAAATAATTGCACCGTCCACATAAGAAACAACTGTTGCGTATAACTTGAGGCAAGGATGTAATCAACCGCAGCTAGGGTAAGGGTCGATGCCTTGTTTCAACTTGTAACCCTTTAGAAGCGTGAAAACCTCATAACAAAGTTCGTGGGGGCTGTAATAAACCATCAAGATGAGTATACATCAATATATTAAATAATGTGGGAAGTTGCCTGGTAAATAAGGGCTCTCAATTTCGTTTTTAACTTGAAGTACGATTAAATGTTCATATCGAAAGACGCACAGTGAGAGCAAGGGCTCATGTCGTATGAATATTGAATGATGATGATTTTTCATGCTATTTGTTTTTCGATTTTGCTTTAAATTTGAACATTCCACTAGGCGATATTTAATTTAATGGTCTAAAGCATTGCGCAAAGCAGCCACATTTTACAAATTATATATTTTTTTATAATTAAACAAAAAATAATTAAAATTTATCACGGCAAGGGGATGAGTAACGTGAGACCAAAATTCGTATAGTAGAACAAAATGAAAGTTTTCCAAAGCTGCTCCTCTTTGTTTGATTGATTGGTGGGTTGCTTTTCTTCATTTGACTTGCATAATTCAAAAAACATAAATTTTACCAAACATTAACATTTCGTTAAGTAATATGAAAGTAAATAATTGTGATTCACATTAATTAGTCGTTACATTGGTTACATTTTTACAGTGGCGCGTCACGGAATGTCACATGATTATTTTCCCCCTAGTGTAGCACTTTGTCGTAGAGTATGAGAAAGTGGCTCACGTAGTAAACACGATTGAATTGTGACTCTATGATCTCACCGGCGCACAGTGGGCCAGAGAGGAACTAAAGTGCGCAAAAAGTCATTTTTGGCGATTTATTTTTTTTTCTTGCCCAGTTGAAAGATAATACTTTGAAGAATACTTCAGTAAAATATTTAATTCCGGTATACACAATAAGGGTAAAATTTACTCCTTCAAACATCAAAATCTTACATATTCACAGTTTTAGTGCAAAAGTGACTTATTTTATAAATCTTTCAATTTAACCTGGAGTTTTTAAGCTATTGATATAAAATTGCTCTCACATATTCCTGATAATTCATTTCACTGCATTAATAAGTTAAAGTGAAGGTTCATTGAAATTTGGAAAAAAAGGCAAATCATACCTACACAGCTTGCTGAGAACACTAACAAAATGACTGAAGTACTTTTTAAGCCCTCAATATTGTGAGGAATAAATTAAATGCAATTTTGATACCCTTTCCAAAACCCACTCACAAAGTGAAATGACGGCCTTATTTACATGCGATAAAAGGACGTCACACTATGAACAACCTACAATCACACATTCGGGACAATGTTGCATACCCATTGCAATTTTTAGATATGGTTCAACGTTGTTTGTATATTTACCGCCAGTGGTGATATTTCCTTTATTTTAGGCACTTTGAATGAGATACACTGAATAAATAATACTTTCTACAAATGTGTATTCGATTTTTATGTTATTTACCGTCACGTTTGAGCATAAAAATCGGGAAAATAATCACATATTCTGAGGGCAGCTCAGCGTGTATGTGTCGGATCTGGGAGTGCCTAGGACATTTTGCATGCTGACCTAACGACTCTTCTGGAGCAAAATAGGCGACAAATTTACATATACTTGTCCAGATATTCATTACGAAAATGTCTGATTAGGCCGATTACTTTAGATTTTTGATAGATAAATGGGGAAAGTGGAATTCGAGAGAAGACTTAGATCAGTCCGGTTCGCGATTCACAGCTAGCTCAAGCGCCGGGCCGGCTGGCTGTGATATGCTGGCAAGCAAGCTGCGCTGGATGCAGGCAGGTTGTACGTACGTACGCACGCGTAGATACTGCACAGACGGGCCCACGCTATATACGGTATACCTGAACGTGAACGCTATATACATCGACGTATTTGGGAGTTATAAAATTGATTAGACTTAGAGCTAAGATTAAGAACCAAAGGTACTTCCTTCTTCTATCTCCTCAAAACTCAAATCAAGTATGTTTTCGTCCATATCGATATTTCCAGGGTGACTTTGATGAAGGTAAACAACGTTGGGTATGAATGGGTACGGTACTCAATAGTCAATGCAATACATCTGTGAATTGCACGCAAACTGCATCGCGCACCGTCGCCAATCATTTCAGCTGAGCTGCCCATTGTACTCATTGTTCATTTTGCTACGTCACTCAAAAATCAGCTGACTTACGATGTTTTCGGGGTCTCGAGTGGGGTGATAATTCGTCAAGTTTAATCAACTTTTATAATTTTCGCACGAATTTACAAGTTACACAAATGTGATAGTTTTACTCAGTGTAATATTACGATTGCAATGATACCGAATTCAGTCAATTTCAAAATCAATGAACCTTCTCTTTAAAAATGGAAAGAAACAAAATATTCATAATATATTATAGGGTAATTCACTGAAAAATGGACTAATTATCCATGTTTTTTATAAATCCAGAGGAAATGTTAACAGTTCCTGGGATTTCCGCTTTAATTTTATTACCATCATTTGCTCTAATTTCGAAATTTTAAGTTGATACCAGATTTGGCTGCCATCTTCTGCCTGTTTTTATGTTATAGCCGATTTCCCTTGCCACATTGCCCCGACAAATATGTTTATTTTGGTCCACGGTGTCAGAACAGTAGACTGTTTTCGCAACCCGCGACGCGGCTTTTTAAAACGCTAATTTTAGCGGGGGGTCGCAATCAGAGCGAAAATTTCCGCGTAGCGGTCAGACCTACGTCGGTTTTCAGCCGAATTAGCGTCGGGAGTCGAGCTAGTACGGGATGGCGTGATCAGCCAATCAGAGCGCTTGTTAACTGTGATGTCGAGGCTCGCATGCAAATTAGAAAAAAAAACATTGCGTCACGTGCTTTATGCATTATATGATTCGTACACATGCGAACCCTGCACAATATGTTGTGAATTGTGTTGCCTATACGAGGACTGTCCATATACAACATGCATGATGAATCGAACGATTTCTGGAGTGGAGATTGATTGAATTATGAATGCGAAGTTTCCTAAATCCTAAATGCACGCAAGCGCGGAAACTCCCGCGTATTCAGAGTTGCGAAACTGCAAATAGATCGCGACGGTAGCCAGATAAGAGTACGGAGACGGTCACAGCTCATTTAAATACCCCGTAGTCAGCACTGGCGTCGCGCCGTGCGAAAAGTCGCTAATGTCACGCGCCCCCACGACCCGTAATTTATGACCGCGAATCTTTCATGATTTAGCCGCGGACCAAAATAAACACATTTTCGGGGGCAATGTGGCAAGGAAAGTCCGCTCTAACATTAAAATAGTCAGAAGGCGGCAGCCAAATCGGGTATCAACTTAAAGCTTAGACATCAGAAAAATGGTGGTAATAAAATTAAAGCGGAAATCCCCGAAATCTAAACATTTCCTCTGGATTAAAAAAAAAACATGGATAATTATTCCATCTTTTAGTGAATTAACTTATAATATATTATGTAGATTGTGTTTCTATCCATTTTTAACCCATTCATACAGTGAAATGAACTATCAGGAATATGTGAGAGCAATTTCATATGTGAGAGCAAATTCCACTTCACGTTGAATTGAAAGATTTATAAAATAAGTCATATTTGCACTAAAACTGTGAATATTATGTAGGATTTTGCTGTTTGAAGGAGTAAATTTATACCCTCATTGTGCATACCGGAATTAAAAACTTTACTGAGGTATTGTTCAATGTATTATCTTTCAACTGGGCAAGAAAGAAGAAAAAAAAATCACCCAAAATAGATCTAACGTATAATGAACATACGAGGAGTATTCAGTAATAAAATGAGGATAACGTTCATCATACGATCGGTCAAACAATCAATTAGGCATTTAGTCTTGTCACGGTGGCGTGTCACATATCGTCATATTGTGTCACACATTGTGGCATTGTTTCTACTCTACTACATCACCACATTACGTCACTACGTGTTCTCCTCGGCTGTGATCTCAGATAATCATCAAATATTACGTTGTTTAGAGATCCACAATAGATATGAACACATCAAGAGTATAAGTTATAATCTAAGTTAATGGCCACACAGTGTAACAGTGTGTCACATACTGTTACAAAATCTACTGTGTGACTTTGTGAGGGGCAGATCAACTAGGACATGGACTGGTAGCATCAATCAGTAGACGAGAATGTCATTCGAGCAGCTAACTAGAACAGCTGAATACAGGAAGTTATGGAGAACCTGTTTTTCAAGGTCCAATACATTGTGGCCCTAATAACCTCCAAACTATGGAACATACATATATAGATGTGACCACTTTTTGTGAATACGTTTTCTTCTCGTGAATACGTTTTCTTCTCGAAAAGGCTAGTAAGCTAGCTGAACTTTACCACTGAGATGTCATGATATTTTATGGATGATCTATAGGAGATATGAACTTATCAGGATTTAAAGCTGTAACCATATCATAATCATAATGTTTATAGATGTATGGTATATATGGAAATATCAGGATTATAAGTTATAACCTAGAGATAACGCTCATTGAGTGATCAGTCATGTTGCATGTGGTCTGATACGATTAAAGGTCATTTGTTCTTTCGATGTTTTTTAAAATTTTTACGAGCAACACGCATTCGTCACGCAGGTTGTCACTCTGCTCTTAAATTCTCTAGTTGACAATTATCTCCTCAGACACATCCGTCGTTTGGTCTATCCGTCCCTGTAGTAAACATTCTCCTTTACCCAGGCGAACGCCCCTGTGCGCGGGAAAGAAACAATTATATTCCCCGGCGGATAAGTGACACGAACTATTTTGGTAAGGGGTTCTGGGTCGATACGCAACGGACAATTTCAACAACTCTGGTGACACGAGTGTCGCACTGATTGTTTACATTTTCCAACCTGCGTATGTATTTCTGTCTCCCAAAAGCCGGCTTTCGTGTCAGATTAAACCAGTCTAACGTGATTCAATTCACCACAATCAAGTTTACGAGGGTCAGGATATTGAATTTGGTGAGAACATGACGAAAATGTCCTTGTTTACCAACCCAATCAATAACAATAAATTCACCTCGATGTAATATATAACATTGTGATGAGATGCATGCAAAACACGGCGTGGACTAAAATAAAAGGATGGGTAGATCAAATTAAAGAAGGTGGGTAATATCTAAACATTGACGTACTTCTCGGCGGGCTTTGGAATCATTATCGTGATTATTTTTGATAAATCGAGTGTAATCATCTCTTTTGGGTAAGACTAGACCATATAAAGCAAAATGATATACACCAGGAAGTATTTTCTGCTCCGGACACCGTGTAACTCATAACAAGCCTGCTGAGCGTATTTCTTCATTTAGACCTTTTTGGCACTCCGAAAATAAACATAAAACCGTAAAACATGTATTAAACAAAATTTCGTACGAAACAGTGCACATGTGAACAAAAAAGGGAGGGGGGGGGGTGTAGTGGCACTCCCCACTTTGGCAAAAAAGATTAACTTTGGTAACTTAATTAAAGCACCCCAAATCTAAAATGTTAAAAATAGTTCCGCAGTACCTGTCGCACTCTTTTCATGTTACTTATTCATTTTATCGTTGTTATTTGATAAATCACGTGAAACATTGTGTTTGAGAAATTTTCCCGTGTCATAATATGTAAAAGAAATTGATTTAAATATTTAAGAAAAGTTATCCACTTTCGATGTTTTCATCAAAAGAAGAACTCTTGATCAATCCATCCACCTATACACGTATTGGCCCTCCGGATGCATCTGCATTGGGCTAACTCGGCCATTGAAATATTCGACAATGCGAGGCTATAGGTTTTAAGAATGTGTTTGAATGATCACAACTTTGAAAAAATTATAACTTTCTTGTTTGTAATCGAATTTTGCTTGAAATTCCACTGCCCGGTTCCTATCTTTTTCTTGCTTCTATCAAAACTCACTTTATATCAGGGCAGACTTCTCCTTTAAGAACAACTTTACGCATTCCTCGTAAATAATCCTGAAAAGTGGTGTATACACACAACCTGTTCAATGCAAAATTTTCGCAAATACTTGTGATTATTTCACAATTTTCGGTCTTTGCTATTTGGACAGTCGAAGTAATTGCCTTGGCCCAGTTAGACCTGATCCATTCACATCACCCACCTTCAAAACCCTGATGCCGCCACTGGTGTCCAAAGACCCTACCGAAGGTCCGTTGAGGGAAACAGTAGCTGGCCGGTCATTTCTTAGATTAAGGCTCCTGGCAGTTACTATGGTTACAGTAACCTTCTTTATTGGTAAAGAATACACTTATTCAAAAGATTTAAACTCGAATGCTTACCCAGGGACGGCAGCTCAAGGCGCTTGCTTGGTATCTAGTGGAAAAGGCGCTTTATAAATTGTAACTCTTATTAACTGTATTGTCTCTTTTCAGCACCTAAACGAAATGTCCAAGAATAGACTACTCTAGATAAGCAGCAGGCCTAGTAGCCTTTTAAGGGTATACAATAACAGTGGTGATCACCATGTCCCTAGTGACTACGTCAAATAGAAGTAGCTCTACCTGACGGAAGAGATTAAGTGTCAGCTTTCAAACTCTGTTTATTTTTTATTCGTGCGCTAGCAGACATCTTATACTAAAATGTATATGTCATACGATTTTCCCAAACGTCTATTTAGGTCTGTTCTCCCAGATTGTCTTTTTAAAGCTGTCAGGAAATAACGGCTCAAGTGGAATCGTCTCTAAAAATAAATCATTACCACAGTAGACATAAGATCTAGAAGTTTGGAGCAAGACTGTTTAGGTGGAAGGACAGAAAGATGGATAGAAAGCTAAAACGATAGAATTGTCTTGCGAATATCGATTGGCAAATGAGCAAACTTGATATAAGATCTTGAGGTTTATAGCAGAACCGCTTAAGTAACTTGTATCAAAGGCGGAAAGTAAAATGAAAAAGATTTGTTACGAATAACTCGATTATGTCTTCAATTTCTCTTTAAAGAAAGAACAATCTTTGTTATTAATGTCAATGTTATGACTTGTCAATATTACATTACATTAACAAACGAATGTATTTGTCGTGGTCGTGTTGTCGTGGTCGAATGGATACCGGACTGTTGAACACAAGGTCCGCGGTTCGAGTCCCGCCTCGGTACTATTGATCTACATTTGCCACACTCAACCCAGGTGATATAAATGGGTATCTGGCAGGAATTAATTCCTTGAAATGCAGCTAGAGCACCGTAATCGTAGCACAGCTAAAGCCGGGGTAATAATTTCCAACATTTGTTAAGGAGCTTTAAGCATCCCTTGGGGTGGATATGTGCGCATTATAAATGTTGTTATCATTATTATTATTTGTCCACCTCTGACTCCATTCCCAGTTGTTACTCTCCTTCTACAGAAAGAAAAGAGACGACGTTGTTGATGATTAGAAGACTCCTTTTACGAAGGTAACAAATTAAATTCTGTATTTATATAATCGATATGATTGGGGTGCAATTGAGAACCCAGACCACTGTGCAAAACAGTTTTCATTGTTGAAAAAAGGAAAGAATATAACAATTCTATGAGAATATTGATTCATGTCAACTTTACTGTAACGTGCAGGTACTACTAAACTACTAACCAGAGTAAACTACATTATTCGAGAAATAATATGAAATATTCAAACAAAAGATTACTTTTATGTTTTGCAATTGTGAAGTTTTGTTTGCTGTACTTATCATGGTTCCCTCTTATAAGAAAAATATCTTGGTGTTTATTTTTTTTCATGATAAAGTATGCTCCAGTGAAAAGGAGAAACATGGGAAAGAGTAACAATAATACCTTGAGAGCATCTAGGCCTCCATGTCACCTACGCAGATACGGACTTTACCGAGTTTTCCTCACGAATCGTTATTCCGATCAATCATTAGATAATGATCTAACTTCCATTAAACTAAGAATGGATTAGCATGTTGGGAAAAATGGTTAGTTTTTTGTGATCTTCTTAGAGCCGGCAGTCTGCTAAAAGACAAAATATAATATATCGAGTGGAAAACATAAATCCCTTATAAAAAGATAATGCCGTCTGTGGAAACGAGGACAGTAACTCTATGTTAAGTGTATAACTTTAATAAAGCCCTTCTGGCTCCCAGCAGTTGATACTTTGTAATGTTCTTTTTTATCCTTCAACTTTTCTGTTGGGTGTGGGATTTTGATTTGACGAAGAATACTGTGCTGTAGTTTCAGTCTGCGCATTTATTATCATGTATTATTACGACCCCATAACGTGTTCCATGTTTGTACAGGGCGTGGACCTTAGATTTGATGAGGAGTTTTGTTGTAACTTCTGCGTTGTATGTTGGCTCTTTTTAACCGTGGACTATTGAGTTCATTTCAAAGAATTGGCGCGAATATGGAGATTACCTGGTATGCAGTAACCTAATTATCCACACCGTCTAGTATTATTATGAACGCTTTACGAGTTCTCTGTAAAAATGTTGCTAACAGGAATGCTGCATATTCTAAACAATGTTGTCTCTAAATGCGACGCCTTACTAGCGCTGTTGAAGTGGCGCGAATCAGGAAACTTGTCTGGTATTGCACTGATAACTTAATCGTGTCGTCTGCCCCGTGCCAATAGCGTTGAGGGGTGAGCGGCCACTTGAGTATGCGTGTAGCCGGGGAGATTGATCGGGATCCAATTGGGGGCAAGCTCGTAAGTCCGTTATGGTCCCCCAGAGCCCTGCCCAGAGGTATCTGTTTTGCCTGTTGTGTTTTTCCGTTCTGCAAACTCTTTTTAGATAGGGTTTTGGATATCAGCCCGTCGTCACCTTTTCCCCCCTGGTAACGGCCTGCATGATGGAGGTAGTTTATATGTCCCTCCCCAATGACTTGGAGGGACATATACAATCCATCCGTCTGGCAAAACAGATGGCTCACAGGGATCATAAAAGACAGACAGCCTGTAAATTTACATTACCGTATAGAACGATGTGTTTTGTATGTTGAAGTCCCTTTGGGCGATATGTTTCCTAGCTTTAAAAAAAACATGAATCACAAATCAAAACGCCGTTACAAAACACGGTTACTGCGGGAGATCGTTCAAGCGATTTTCTATCAACGCTGATTCTCGATCTGACATTTCAAACCCAGCCCAGTTTGACCCAGGAGGTATAGGTCAACTTCGGCGTGCACTTTCTGAATTAGTTTGAAGCATGCAACGATAATGACGTCATAGAGTCATGATTGAGATCTCCGTTGCGTTCAAGCGATTTTAGCGACCGTAATTCTGCATAATCACGTTACAAGACGCATCTTTTTCAGCGTTTCATGTTTGCGATTTGAAACACGTTTATTTTTACGACCGACGAAAAATCGCTTGAAATCGATTAAACGCAACCTTGTTTTAAACTAAACGTCTATGAAAACCGCGTTTCTAGGGGGAAAACTGTCGCTTGAACGCACCCCTAGACTTTGAGAAAATGAGTATGTTGTTATAGTTAGGAATGATTAATTTTGTTTATTGTATCGTATGGATGGGGAAAAAATGAAAATTTGACAGGATCAGGGACATGATATTATACAACACGATTATAAAAACCTCGAGAAATGAACTCAAGGGAAATTTCAATTACGTAATTTGTTTTGCACCTTTGTAATGGTGATGCTCATGGTTATTGCAGTTACCTAAGTTTGATTTTTGGAATTTGTGCGATCATGTTCATGTATGCAAATTATTCGTGGATTTGAATGACTCTTCCCTACCCTCCCCTCTACCCAAAAAAAGATTGAAAAACAAAAGTGCACAGTAGATTTGTTTAATAGAATGAATTATACTTATTTTTAACACTTATAATTCTAAAAAATTCTACCAAATTTGACAATTCTACATGCTGTGCTGCAATTTACTCTCAAAGTTATGATAGGCAGAAAAAAACATTGAAACCCTGTACAAAACTATTTTCTTATCGAAAGCTCAACAAATTTCCAAAAAATATTGCAAAGTACACATTGGTTATTAATAAAGTTCTTCAATTTGTTTGATATTGACAAATATGTAAAGTTTATTAGCTTTTTAAGACAAATCGACCGGTTTTCGATTCTTTCATGGTCCTCAGGAGGAAGATCAATCTGACTTGCATTTTAATCAGGACAAAATAAATAAATCTACATATAAGATGATCGCAACTACTTTTGAAAAATCAACTCAATGTCAATTTCAAAGCCCTATTGTATGTCCCATTGAAATCATGTTCGGATTAGTTCATACGTCTTTGTAATACTCTGACATTTCAATAGGTGACGCACATGGCTAGCCATATAAATCGCCTTGGGTTGATTAATCGGAAGCAGTTTCGATCGCGTTTTATGATTAATCGGATATGGATAAGACATTCATTCATTTCATAAATATAAAATCACAGTCTTGATTACAAAATAGTATATTGTTCTTCTTTCTCCCCACGTTTATTATGAATAATTTACAAGAAACCTGTTAGGCCAAATAACAAAAATGAAGTGTTTCTCGTCTCCGCCCGCCTTCTTTATTGGCCGCCGCCTCCTTCTTTTTTTACTCTTTACTATGCAGGAGAAGAACAAAAGCAAAACAAAAGAGCCCCAAAAAAAAAAAAAAAATAAAGCCTGTGATATAACTTTTGTTTAAATATCTTCTAAAGTGATACAAATCATTTGTTTTGTCATATATTGCATCAGTATACTCACATAGCACAACATCTGTGAATAAATAGGCTTGGCCAGCTATAATTAGCATGGCAGCCATCTTGGAAAAATTGGCTAAAAATTGCAAAATTGTTAATAGTAATGCCCTGCCTCCTCCCTTTTAAAAAAGTCCGGACGAGAAACACGTAATTTTTGTTATTTGAACTTATGCACTCGGAGTAAATTATTGCTTCAGCTTCGAAAAATACTCCTTCAAGTACTCGAGGATGAAATAATCGTGAACCCTGTCTGAAATATTGATAAGAAGGTAGGCCAGAAAGACCAGGAGAGCGTGCAATATTTCACGCACATACTTTATTTACATATTTACCAACTCAAGAGAATGATCTTTATCGAATGATTAAAGAGAGCGTTAAAGATTTATGGCAGCGGGACACCTTAGTCGGGCATGGGAATATCCCCTTTAACAGCATCATTCCCCCTTAAGGCCATATTAATGGTTGATGAGAAATATGTGTCATAGACATTTTCAGAAAATAAAAATATCATAGGCCTTTTCAGAAGAAAACAAATTTGCATGACCTTTTAAAACTTCACGAGTATTAGATGAGCTGGGCGTGTTGTAATAATGTACACACATACATAGTTAAGTAATATAAAAACATATAACATACGTATTAACGATATAACAGCTAGGTGAATTTCGTTAATTTTTATTTGGATAAAAGATGCTTCACATATTTTACATGTATAGAGGCATGCAGCCTTCCTCTGATATAGTAAGACATACCAAATCAACTGCAGGCATCGATATTCTCTATGCAAATGTACCGACGAAAACTCACTAAATTTTCGAACCGCCACTTTGTAAAAACGTGTTGATCCTCATGCTTTTAATAATTTGCCTTTTGGGTAAACACATTTCCTTAATGGATCTTGGATTTAGATTTATCCTCGTGAAATGACTTAGAATGTTTGTTCTACATTAAAAAACACAATTTGATCGACCCAAAAGGGAATATCTAAATTGTTTCTTTTCATGCTTTTTCGAATGGCAAGGGCGAAAAGAAAATCCCGTATTTGCTATTCTGTGAAGGCATACTGGTTGTTGCGATGTAATTTAACTGTTTGTGGTATATATTCAAATCGTGAATTACCACTTGCACGGCTTATCGTCTTTCAATGAATAATATATTTTGTCGAAAGAAAACCACGTAAATTTCATGTACAGTAACCAGGGATACTTCGATTTTTTTTTAACAGGGCAACAAAATAATACAGAGAGTGTTTTCTTATTTTCGTAAGTGGTTGGCCTCATGTCTTGTTATTATTCAAAATTTCCACTGCTTGCAGTTGAGAATAAACGTTAATAAATATTGTTTGGTTATTTCCCGAAGTACCATTCTCATGTCAATTAGGTTTTATACCAGGTCTCACACGAAACGGTTTGATTGTGCCTTGAAGCGATTGTGTGTTTTTTGACACCCAAAATGTAGGGTTATAATTCATATAACTTTGCTTAATCATAAAGACCGTAACGATGGTTACTCTTTTTCGTATGCAGGAAGTGTATTCCAAAATGCGATGCCTCTGCGAAACGGTTTTTCCTTTCCTGCGGTTTGAAGGCATAACTATAGACATTGTAGATCCATACAGGGGCGGATCCAGCCGGCGGCAAGGGAGGGGGCCTAAAAAGGGGCCCACTTCGTGCGAAAATTTGAAAATCGTGCCGGTCGATTTTTCGCTCAGTGGGGTAGTGAGCAACAACAACAAAAGTTTTGGCACCCGAAAATTTTTTTTCTACCACCCCTTGGGCGCCAGGAGGGGCCCAACTTCTTCTTTTTTCAAAAAAAGGGTGTTTTTACCTGTTTTTTTTCCTAGGGGAGGGGGCCCGGGCCCCCCGGCCCCCCCTGGATCCGCCACTGGATCCATAACCTTTTATTTGCCACAAGTGCCAATTGCTACATTCACATGTGAGCCAGGAGTGCAGTTTGACACAAAATTAAGCACCAATCAACAAGAGGATGAGAATGTGCAATATACACGCTTCATAATCATGTAGATATACCAACCCCTGTCCAATGGTGACAATCATATTTATAACTAAAGTAGAACCATTGTTAAACTTTCCATTGAGAAAGAGTGTGTCATGCAGATATCATTTAAGTGGTATATAAAGAGGGCATATTACCAACAACAGTCAACAAGTTTGAAGATACATTGTGAACATGGAGTGGAAGTTACATTGAAAGTGGAAGTGGGAGGGCATTGGCAAGACTTTCGTCCTACAATGAGCCTGCGTGACAAGTGAATACAGGTGAATAAAATACCCAGAACGACAAGCATGTAGAGAAAGCTCACAGCGAAAACTGGGTCATCCTGCTAATCAATGTAACGAAATTACTTTATATACCGACTATAAATCATTGATAACGAGACAACTATTACACACACACAAAAACAAACACAAAATTATACAAACCCGGTGAAACCATTTAAAAAAAATGGAAATTGGTTCAGACCAAACAAAAATCAACAGCAATTTCAAGGAAGGCGGAGACAATCTTGAAATGCAAAAGAAAATTCATTATGCTATTCAACGTGGTTTCTTAAAATATAAGTGTATGTCCAGTGTGATGGAGTGCAGGAAGTCCTAAGCTATCCAGGTCTGCAAAAACAAACAAACAAACAAACAGAAACAAAGAAAAACAACAACAAATCCGTCTCTCCGGAGACACCCCTAGGACCAGTACCCCAGACCTTCCCCATCATCTCCATAAATAATTATGTTTGAATAACCTTAAGCAATTTTGCTCACGCACAGCTCCTCTTATAGGCGCAAATGCCGATCAATCATAGGAAGGCGATGATTATTTCAAGTACATGGTTCCGATTAGGGGCCCTTCTCTCTCCCTTATTTCTCGGTTGACTTGTCATTTTGGAGATGCAAAATCAGCTGTTTCTTTTTCATTGTCCGCGGTATTATGAAATTCGACAGTCCAAATAACTCATTGATAAAGGATGGGGAATACAAATGTATCAGAATTGTTATTGAATGTACAGACACGAGTTGAGTTATTTTAAAAAGAGATCTTTTTTCTTCAATGTGTTTTCCGTTTTACATCAGTTACATTAGTGCTGGTAATTTGTGTTAACAGGACGGGTAATCATTTGTATTCATAAGCGATATCCATTGCGATTATGGCTCCAAACCAATCACACATTATTACGATAGTTGTTGTTGTTGTTGCATTGTTTTTCAAATGCATATACCAATTTTTTTGTTTTAAAGGCATCGTTTAACAATGTTAAATCTGAGATGCACGGCCCTACGTGTGTTCAGTGTCTGTGATATGGTGTAATATTGAAGCCCTAAACAAATTGCGCTTCAAAATGATCAAGAAGTGCCTCAAAAAAGTAAAAATCTTTGAGTGACCGGTTTTACCATACTCGTTTTCTCCAATAGACTGTAGTGTCATGAAAACGTTAGGAAAACGCAAAATTTGATTTCGATTTCCAATCATAAATATCTTGATAATCAGACAGGCGATCGGCTTATAAAAGTCATGGGGTTTCTGACTGACCTAAAGGTTTATAATTATCATTGCAGCATGAGCTAAATCCAGGATTTTGTTTCAGAATCTGAGACAAAGTTACCAAATCCCTTTAAAGTGTGTCTAAAATACTCAGGTATATATTATGTACGCAATGTACATACGCGAATTAATGTTCATGCTGTTGAAAATACACCTTGTAGAGCATATCTGTACAACGAGTGAGCAAAACATCGCACTCCTGAGTCCTTTTTGACAGTGAAACTCTGAGTAGCAACCAAGTTTCATTAGTCTGCCTTATTCAATATATATTTTGCTCTGCCTATGCATTGATCACTGTACGGAAGGATAGAGCAAAACTAAGTATATATATTATTATAAATATTAATGAAACTAAATAAGCTGACGGTGAGAAAAGGAGTAAGCGAGCTCCCCGAAAGAATAAAGGATGGTGTACGATGGAGGCATCGGTGAATCAGGTTTTCAGTTAAATGACGATTGCAACATGAGCACCATGTTGCTCGCGGGGTTATTTCCCAAAACTGTGAAAACCCTTGTAGAAAAAAACCTCTGACAGGTAATGTGTTAAGGAATCTAGAATGCTCCCGAAGTGCTCCCATGTTCAGAAAGCCGCAGGCTAGATGTGCGCCGGGTTTGTAAAACACCTGGGCAGCGTCGCAAGAAACCGTCCTAAGTACAAGTTCGCCGATATCCCATTGAAGAGGGTGTATTAAAATTAACAAGCGTTTCAGTGGGATGTCCGCTAACTTGTTCTTACGACGGTTCTGTGAAACAGTGTCCAGGCCGTGTGAATTTATTTCATGTTGTTGAACATGCATACGGGATTACGTAAATTAATTGGATAGACTATCACGTGATAGTGAGACAACGGAGTCCATACATGATACATCTATACCGTTCTGTGCACTATACAATTGATTTGGGGTTCTTCATTACGGTGTAGACTTTCCCGATTCGAGAGAAAAGTTAGGAAAAGATAAAGCACCGGACTAGAACAGTTGCATGTGAACAGTGAATATCTTTTACTTGAGCGACAGTTATAACCAAAGCACAATAATACATAAAGTCAAAGTGATGGATTTCTATTTTTATAATGATTCTCACATGCCGTCTATCTTTGAATCTGTGAGTTGCATACACCATCAATCTCTGCCTCGATGTACATCCGCCACTTATGAAAATTATTTTGTCGCAACAGTTAGATTAAAGTTGTTTTTTCGAGGGGGGGGGTACCTTTTTTACATATATATAATCTCATGCTCTAGGGCTTCTCTTATCCACCTTTCTGCTAACATATATGAAGAGCTCGGTTCCAAAAGGTACTACCTCCATAGATCCAAGTTCTGAGAAAAACACGATTTTTTAATTATCATAGTTAGCAATGTCAGTTTGGAATGATACTTTGGCTGATTATATCATTGTACGATACAAGTATAAAACCACACTTTAAACAAAATCTAAGTCTGCACAAATATTTGTCAAGAAGTTAAGTTTTTTTAATTTGTGAACCGAAATTGGATGTAGTACTTTTTTGGAACCGAAAATCTTGCATACTGTATGCAATTTACAATGCATAACTTGAATGGATATAGTACCTTTTGGAACCGAACTGATTTTTAAATGCAATTTTTTACTTTTTTTTGTGGAAATTCAGCTTTTTGGAAGTGTCAGTGTATGAGGCAACTGGAAATGTGTACATTAAAATGCAACAGCAAAAAAATTAAATAAATAAAAATAAAAATAAAAATGAAATAGATGTAGTACCTTTTGTAACGGAGCTCTTCATATAGGCATGCTGGTAATGGATTACTGTTCACTATTGCTTGAATATCAGTCTGTTTCGAAAGCAATCAAACAAATTAACTAATTGGCGAAAACCATTGAGGTGATTGCTCTTATGATTGATTTAGGAGAGGGTAGGATATCTACTCATCAATTGTGCTTATATACATATTCAACAATTGCACTTAAAATATAATGGAATAACATCTTGGGGTAAATAAGTTATTGTCTCATAGTCATGAATGCAGATTCCATCAGTTTCCTATGTGGTGCACTGTGTTTAATCGTATGTTTGACTGGCACAAAAACAGGAAATATGCTTTTTTATGAAATATTAATCCTGATATAACAATAATATTAATAATAATAATAATAATAATAATAATAATAATAATAATAATAATAATAATAATAATAATAATAAAATGGTATTAATCATGATAATAAGGATGATATTAATGATAATAATATTGATAATAATAATACTAATAATAATTTTGTTAAACTATGAAAACCTCATCAAATTCAAAATGGTCTTTCTGAAAGCCCTACAATTAGTATTACCCCAGCAGTTGCCAGTTACCCATTAACACTTGGGTAGAGAGCGGAAAGTGTGGATTAATGTACTAAAAAGAAAATGCTCTTCCCTGGCTATTCACTTGAATTATTCATTCGAAAAAATGAATATTGACATTATCAAGCGAAGACACGATTACTATGTAATCGTCTGTATAAAGCAAACAAAATGGTAATAGGAAACAACGAAAATACCAGGACAGAGTTTCACATCTTGTATCTAAGACAATTGTAAACATAAACGTTTATATTGTGTTCATGACTGGAGGCTTTCGACAATGTTTATTTGTTTGAGAACAAAAACTCATTGGTATTCTGGACGCTTTTAATATTGGCGGCAGAGGTGAACGGGTTAGCACAAATTGGACTCGAAATATTGATACTAACGGCAAGAAATATTTGCTATGACGTCACAATGGTGACAAGATTGAGGGGAAGCTTTTATGCACATTTTCGATGGTTTTAGTACTGGACTATTCACCACCTTTTGTATGGTTATTGATGCCCTCGGAGAAAAATGCATTAGCGGTACGCCGGCTTCCAAGACGATGGAATGTATCGTTGATGCAGCGATAAAGGTTTCAAAATAATGCTCTTAAGGAATATCTACATTGAGACATAAATGTAGTTTTTATAGGTATGTAATGGTTATCTTCTTTGGCATCGTTGAATCACAGTGTTTTTTTCTTCATAAACGTGACTACCTATAATATTCCCCTAAACATTATGAAATTGCAAAGGGTTGGAGTAATTATTCATTCATTTTAGATAGGACATGAAAACACATTAATGTATTAATGTTTTTTTCTCAGAGTGATAATACAACTACTACACTTCGAACGATTCTTTTGTCTAATCTGGCATATCAATATATTCATATTATGAACATTAAACAGTACACATTGTTAGCATTTGTATGCTATATAATCCTAGATTCCATCAGGCTCAATCGTGCCATTCAGGGGTGTCGATTTGTATCCGTGGTTGGGGGGGGGGGATGATAGGTGCCAAAATATTTTCGGCAATGGATCAAAGCAACCAAGAGGTAGAAGCGTGTGGCAGGTTGCACCCCCTCCCTTCCAAGTTGAAGCCACCCTCAATAAAGATAACATTTCAGAGAATATAAGAGTGGTAATAAAATGAATAACATGCTAAATGTTAGTCCTGACTCTTGCCTGCAGTGTAGGCCTACCAGACTGATATCATCTATTTTTAAACGAAATTTAGACATTACCAAAAAAAAATCCAATGGTGAGGGATATCAACTTGTGAAAGTATTATGTTACCAGTGGGCAAATGCATTAATAAGCAACCAGGAAAGGTTCATGTAGACAGAAAATTCTTTATTTCCTGGTGATAGAAACATACATTTTATGAATATTGATGTCTCCAAACAACATTCATCGTGAAAAACCCATTCCAATATTCTGTGTAAGGAGATCTCACAAAACCATAGTTCTCATTAGTAAATGAAAAACATATTGCTTTTGGTTCTTCATTTGACTCTCTTCCTTCTTTAATTAAACCAACTGAATCCTCTCTGGGGGAAACTCAATTCAATGAAACAGAATATCACTGATGCAAAATTTGGTTCTCAAAATGACAGAAAATTTCCACTCCTGATCTCATACAAACTGTCTGTTTCTTAAAAACATAATATAAAACTTACGTTCCAACTACCAAACAACAAACTTCCATTATCTCCTTCTTCACCCAGATATACTTATCATACCAGATACGCTCTAAAATATAAGCATAATATTCCCTAAGGCCCTGACCAAAAGAAATCATAACTATTCTTGAATATTATTACTTGTTTTAGAACATGTTGGGCCTGTCTCACATTGCCTTCCATCATTCCATGGCAATTTTCCATGTTTCTTTTAGCTTATTTCTCACTTCTTTTCCATCCACTCAACTAATTCCTGATCATGCATTAACCTCATATACCTACCATCACCCATGCTTAAGCTTTTTAGGGAGGGGGATCCCGCAAAGTAATTTTGACATTGTAAGAAATAAACATGAGCAATATTTCATTGTAGGTTACTTTAAAGTCAACCTCTTTTTTCATCGCCCATTCACATCAGTTCCCTGAAGGAAATGCTGGAATGTCCCTCTTTCTCTTGTCTTTCTTCCTTTTCTCTTCCCCTTCCTTTTTCTTCTGCCCGTTTCTTCCCCTTTTCCCTTTTTCCCAGGTAGCAAGCCCATATGGGGCCCATATGGGGATGAGCTGGGTCACTTGTGCCATCTGGGCTATTAAATGGAACCCATATAATGTATCCCATATGGGGCCAATATTTAGTAACCCATATGGGATCTATCTGCGCCACCCTTATGGGTTCCAGATGGGAATGAGCTGGGCATACCCATTTGGGCCCAGTTTGGTATGGGTCTTATATGGGTTTACCCATATGGGTCCCATATGCTTCTTGGGTGCAGATGCCTTAGGGCCTCAGATGGTTTTCCATATGGGGCCCATGTTTCAGGGAATATGGGACCCATGTGGGTCCCACATGGGCTTGCTACCTGGGTTATTATCCTCTCTGTCTCTCATTATCTCTCTCTCCCACTCTCTATACTTCTTTTTTGCACTTTTGCGCTTCACGCTTAACATTTAGCTCGTTGCTTTTTAACGCTGCGGCTTTGCATTTGGCGCACTGCATTTCTATGATGCTGTTGATTGAATAAATTGAATAAATTCATCAATTCCTGATGAAGCCGTATGAGCGAGAATTCAATATATTCTTGTCTCATATACGGTTGTCTCATTTACTTCGTTTTCTATTTATATATGTATGTATTATGAAAATGAGATAGCAAAATGTGTATATTGATGGTCATCTTGCGAGTAATAACCATTTACTACTCTCATCGGACTCTCATCATTAATTGTTCTCTTCATTTTTTTTTGATGGTGAATTATTGGGGGATGACTGTACAGGCCATCCCCCCACCTGAAATATTGGGGGGGGGGAAATATCTATGATCTCCGGTTCCTGTTTTCTTACAGGCGATGTTTTTTTTTCATTCTTAAAATTGAAAAGAATAGTGCACTGGGTGGCTCGCAAGGTCAAGGTCTCGATGAGTTTTTTTTCCATCATTTATTAATTGAATAATTAATACTGAGATAATTATATTGATTACAAAGAAAAACACATGAATTATACTTATATCACAAAAATAATTATACTTTTTTAACATAGTTAACATTTTTTTCCAGAGGTGATACTTTTCAACATTTGCCCTCCATAATATTTCCTTTACATAAATGTCGAATATGTTTGTAAAATTACATTTTCTTTTTGTGTATATAAAACATAAGAAGCTAAATTAGATAATAGGTTTTTAAAAACTACATATTTTGAATTTATATAATCACATTGATTGCCTACAATTATATCACTGTAATCAATTTTTTCATTATCAAACAATACTTCTGTTTTTCTGAGAAACATTAAGACCTTGTTCCAAATATTTTTGAGTAAACACAATCATAAAATAAATGATAAAACATTTTCTGTGCATTTGCACTTCAAACAATAATCATGATCAGATTTTTTGAAACGATATAGATATTCTTCACATGCTAGTAACTTATAGAGTAGTTTCGATGAGTTATAGATCGGAATTATATTAATAAAGGGAAATCCTACCCAAATAGACAACTACTCTTAAAAGAAAGCAGAAAAATTAGAGAAGCAAACTGATGAAAATTTGAATTAAATCTGAGTAAATATAAGAAAGTTATGAAGTTTTGAAAGTTGTTATCACTATACGTATGGGCACCTCAAGTTGGCTGAAGCGGTAATGTCAAAGTGATGTAGTGCCGGACTACTTTCACATCTGTTCCAACATATAAAAGGACTAAAATTCAAATATTTCAAAAATAAATGGCTCTCGAGGACCTATAATAATATGCTATCTATAATATATTTTAAGTAGTGCCCCAAGAGAGAAGGAACTTACAAGAAAAACAGAAATTAATGATATTTATGTACAGGGCAAATGGGAGAGTTATCCACGTCCTAAGTTACAATCCACTGACCAAACTACCAATTTGAGATTTGCATAGACTTAGTAAACTCTTATTTCAAAAAATCATAACTTCCTTGCAATTGGTCCGATTCATATTAACAAAATATACAAAAAAATTGATATATGTTGGCTGGAAACGAAAAACATGTGATTGTAATGGCGTATCCACTAATTGATGAACAGGGGTAGAGTGATGCCCTCCCCCACATTTGGATGTACCGGATATATACATGGTATTCCATTTTTGTGGGTCATCTAGGGGAGGTTTACATCGGCTGCACTGTATACCGGATACGGCACCAGACCCAGTCTTGTTCATGCAGTGAGAGAGTATTGGCACTAGTTTAGGTATTTATAGATCATGGTTGCAATTTGAGGAGATGTAAACGCTTATTAATAATGCAACAGGTGTATGCCATACCCACCACTTTCAAGAACATTAGCACAAGTTTTCTCCTTCGTCCATTCGAAGTATTGTTATAATTGCCCCGCCTATGATATAATGAACTTTGACTACGGCACTCGTTAAAAATGCAATTCGAGTTGTCACTCAATCGCCCAGCGCGTATTGAATGCCGTAAATTATCGCCCATCTCGACTATTTGAAAAAACTACAAGTATTTACCCAGTATCGTTGCTGGTTCATATTTCCCCTATCCATTTCTTAAATTGGTTCGGAAGGGAAACGATCTTTTGCAACCGTAAATCGTCATTTGATCATAAAGCACATGGGACTATGAGGTAAAGCTGCTGTCCCATCTCTGTAGAGTCCCAGTGAAATCCAAAATCTATATTTTAATAAGAATAGCAAAAGTAAAACAGAACTGTTTTTTTTCTTCTTGCGTTTGACATTCCCTAATAAATCGTAAACGATACGACGCTTTTGTCAATATAAAAGGAAACGTCGCTTACCTAGAACGTTTTGGTAATGTGACGTAAATATGTAATGGTGTAATAATCAACATAATGCCAGTTGCGTTATAAGCTTTAGAGTATAAAGCACTAGCTGATGAAAAAAGTGAAATATCAATACACTCACGAGCCTATGTATTGAAGTATACAAGACAAAATTATAACGCTTTTCGACATTTCTGTTAAAATCCATGACTTAGGAAGGGAGAAGAGAGAATTTGCTATACCTTCTTCGAGATTTTAGAAATAGACAAACGTAGACTTATGCCTTTGATGATCCACAGAATACATTCTTTAAAGGGCCAAATCGTCCGTTTATGTGCGTATGTGCCCGAATGAGCGATCCGTATTTTCTTTCTGGTTATATAATGGTAATGTTGTTGGCTTTAATTTTGGCCTCATACAATTTTTTTTTTTTTAGTGACGTATAAGTTTCGGCTTTGTCAAGAGATGGTAATGTAAGGAATTGCCGCATCCTGTTACGATTGCAGCAGACTTCGTTTTAAAGGAAATTACATCATATTGTAGTTACATAACCCATAAGATATATCTTATCAGGACAATTACCCCCTGGAAAATCACCCCAGGAAATTACCCCGAGGACAATTACCCCCCGGGAAAATTACCCCCGATGACAAATACCCCCGGAAAATTACTCCCTAGGACAATAACACCCCGTGGGCAATAAATCCTCGTGGACAATTCCCCCCTAGGACAAGTACCCCCAGGACAACCAAAGTAAACCACCACCGAGGACAGTTACCCTCACCCCGAAGATTTCCCCCTGGTCATTAAAGGGGAAGTCCACCCTGATAATAAGTTGGTTTTAATAAAAGAAGAATTTTTTTCGGGGGGTAATTGTCCTAGGGGGATAATTGTCCATGGGAGTAACAGTCCTAGGGGGTAGTTTTCTAGGGGATAATTGTCCTCGGGGGGTGGTTTTCTTCGGGGGTTATTTTCGGGGGGTAATCTTCCGGGGGCTATTGTTCTTTGGGGTAATTGTCCCGCTGGTAATTGGCCGGGGATGATTGCCCAGGGGCAATTGTCCTAGAACCGACAATTCATGAATGGAAACAAAGGAAACCATTTCCTTGCTTACATCATAGTTTTCGCCTAATCAACCAATGGTACGTCACACGATAAATACGACATTATTAACTAGTTGATTATTGTGAAAAAATATTGAAATAAAGCATTTAGTTAGAGGTATCATTTTGCAGTGGTGCATCAATTTCACTTGCTTGCTAAACTCTCTGGGTTGGGGCGGATCAATCAGAAAGGTTGCTTCTGAAAAGGGCATCTACACTTAGTACATCTACGCTTAAATGTCTTGAAAAGATTCTAATGATGATGATACCGGCTATAATTTCCTGAGACTTATTCTACCAGGCGGAGATTACAAGTCGGCTAAGGACGCCAGCGTTTTATAACGCGTCAGGTTACATATCACATCTTATGACATATTTAGGTTATACATTGCCAGTAGGCATGTTGGAGAAAGATTTTTTGTGGCTGTTCTGAAGTATTAGGTGATCTTCCTTATTCAAAACAAAATAATATTTATCGCTGCCACCAACGTACATACAACACAATTGAAGTAAGGATAAATTGAAGGGCTAACCAACTGATTATTGTTTAAAATTCACTTTGTATGTCATCGTCTATTTTCAGCAATGGGTGAGAAAGGCGGTTGTTTTAAACCACCAAATGCATTTCTGTTGCATTGAAAAGTGGTGTTTGTCATGACAAATATTAAAATATGGCCTCATGGACTTGACAAAATCAACTGAAGAACCGTTATGTATCCTATAGTATAATGTTCGGATTTCGTAATGTTATCACATTTCAATGGGTCATGCACAAGAAAGGCTATTAAATTTGCCTCTGGTTGACTTCTGAAAGTCGTCTTTGCTACCGTGATTTAAACGCTTTGAAGATTGGCATCACCCTTATTATGATCTCATTATCTTAAAATTTAGAACTATCATTTTAGACTAAATGGAATTATCTCTCTTTGACACATTGATGAGACAACCGCACAGAATCAATTGCGGCATCCACGTAGAAATCACGAACTGACCGTGGCCCACAGGACATCATTTCGATTGCGTTATGACCTTCGCTATGAACCCTATGAAGGCAATTTATCCTGTAATTCAACGTAGTGTTTACACTTTGAATATTACTACTACATGTATTACTACTACTACTACTACTACTACTACTACTACTACTACTACTACTGCTACTACTACTGGTACTACTACATATACTAGTGGTAGACCGAAAATTTCTGTCTCTTTCGTTCGTTAGCCTCTGATTTGGGTAGGGTCGGCTCCTCTCTTTAGAGACAGAAGCCGACCATAGGCGCTCCTGTGCAAACGTTTTGGCCATTTATGGCCAAGAACTTGCCCAAAATACTCAATTTTAGCGGATTCATATCCGATGCATTTATGTTTGAAAATTAGGCCTAGGCTAATATACATCGGTTCCACTAACCAGATTGACTGTATATATGATGCGTTTAAGGTTTTTTCCGGATTTTCATCGCCGAAATTGAGCTCCGTGTTGAAATTCTTGCAGCCGTATTTTAAACTGTTACTGCGCATGAAGGAAGATGACGTCATCCATTGACACTAACAGTTTAAAATACGGCTACAAGAATTTCAACACGGAGCTCAATTTCGGCGATGAAAATCTGGAAAAAAAAACCTTGAACGCATCATACAGTCAATCTGGTAAGTGGAACCGATGTATATTAGCCTAGGCCTAATTTTCAAACATAAATGCATCGGATATGAATCCGCTAAAATTGAGTAAAGTTCTTTGGCCATAAATGGCCAAAACGTTTGCACAGGAGCGCCTATGGTCGGCTTCTGTCTCTAAAGAGAGGAGCCGACCCTACCCAAATCAGAGGCTAACGAACGAAAGAGACAGAATTTTCGGTCTAATACTAGTGGTAGCTTCTTATATAACGCAAATATCCGTCACGCCGTGACACTCCTGGCGCTCCAACATTACTACCCCAGTCATAGCTGGCAGCCAAATACGTAGAACTCTGGCATAACGGGCACCCATCCATACCTAAGTGGAGAGTGGCAAACGATGCTTGATGTTTTGCCAAATGATGGTGGTGCCTTGCTGGGATTCGAACCTTCAAGCCTTGGCTTGAGAGTCATTAACATAAATGAACCACTTTACTACGATACATCCATGCTTTGCAAGTATTTTTCATTTAATTTGCATGTATTGTTTTACGCAGTCACAGTGACTTGGCGCGTCAAAGACCGCACCATTTACGAACACCTTCTTACGTCAGACACATTTAAAGACGCCTCGTGTACAACGAGCATAAGGATACCATCAGAGGTCAAGAAACGGATGATACTCGTATCAATAATCAAGAAGGACCGAAGGGCGTGAGATTATTTCGTATCCGCCTGCTTGAAACCAATTTAAACTTGAAACAGTATGGTAATTGGTTAACCAACCAGCTGTGTGTCCCAATTATGCATGCTGATTTCTCTCGGTTCACTGACCTCAGGTATTTGTGGCGAAACAATCTTGATAAAGAGGGGTGACCGGATGATGTCAACGTTGATCAAATCCAATAATGTTATAATTGCAAAGGGCCGATCCAATTTATCTGAGAACGAGAACAACAACGGCGATTACAACTTTTAAAATGTTTGTTACATGTCGACGAGTTCATCGGGATAAAGATAGGACAAATCTATACAAGATGGACAAGATGGACATTGTAGGGTCCCTCCCGAATCGGGAGGGACCCTACAATGTCCATCTTGTATAGATTGTGTAAAAGTTATGACAGAAAAGATCATCTTTATTCTATAATTCCACGGGGGCGATTTTTAATTTTGCAATCGCCCCCGTGAGCACTCTGACGGAGGCGATTATGTAGCTCACTGGGGCGAATCGCCCATCGCCCCCGTGTATTTTGAGCGCTGCTCCCGATCTATGATGATGAGTTTCTAGAGCCGAGTCTTCTCGGGTCCAGTATGTTTTCTACGTAGGCCGAGTTTGAACTACGAAAATGTGAAGTGTCTTTTCCAGATAACGTGCATACAACCTTTTGCTATACATACGATGTCAGATGATGCTTTGTATTTTGAATTGCGCCGATATGTTTCAAATCTTATGTATAATTTTTTGTTTGTGATTCAAATTAATCATGATCAGAAAAAAAAAAATATGTTAATGTGGACAAGGTGGAAATTGCTCTGGAGACAATTTTCTGGTTTCTTCCCCTATTTCTCTCTCTCACTCTATATATATGTCTATCTATCTCTCTCTTTCCCTCTTCCTCTCTTCCTCCCTTTAATAAACGTATGTCGCCATCGTTTCCTCTTCAAATACAGCACAACACACACACACACACACACACACACACACACAAACGTTCTCTCTCTCCATCCCTCTTTATTACACGTTCCCGATGAGGTACTTATATGTGCATTTCTCAATATTTTCGCCTCCCTATATAAGCATAGTTTGTCAAATACAATCTCCTGTACCGCGAGACATCATTTGAGTGGGAACTCACGTGTCATACCAGTTCTGAAGTTTAGAATTCCGGAAATCCCTGTTGTATGGAGAAATGTATTGATTTACTGAACTTGGTCAAGTTCCCTGTGCAGTTCGGAGTCACGAAAACTCAATAATGTTTCAAGACCTCGTTTTAAGTCACATTCTAAATTCTGTTTAGAGTAGTAGCGTGACAGTGGTTATGGGACGTTTGATGAATATTCGTGTTTGCGAAAGAGTAACTTCCCGGCTGTACGACACATGCAATTTTCTACACTAATCGAAAAACACTCTACCAAACCAGAACCCTAAACCGTAATGTAACCCTAACTTCAAACTCTAAGTGCAACTCTAACCCTAAACCTAGCCCAAAACCCAATGGCAACCCTAACCCTATTATAGCCTGAGGCAAATGTCGCAGGAGCAAAAGCTGGATCACCAAATTCCTAACTCCAACTGCAACTCTGTCACTACACCTAACCTAAAACCCAATTGCATCTCTAACCTTAAACCCACCCCGAAACCCAATTTCAACCCTATCCCTATATCTTTGTCGAATAATAGCCTGGGAGAATTTCCCATGCAGGAGTAGTCTAGTTCTGGACCCTTTTTATTGATTTTTTTATTCGCCGACTATACGCGTTAAGCCGAGTGGTGGCGCGATCCAGAGTGATTGCGCGATCCCCGAGAACCGGTCCAGAAAAGGACCGGTTTCTGGACCGGTTCTCGGGGATCGCGCAATCACTCTGGATCGCGCCACCACTCGGCTTAACGCGTATAGTCGGCGAATAAAAAAATCAATAAAAAGGGTCCAGAACTAGACTAATGCAGGAGCAACTGATGGACCACCAACTTCCCAGCCCCCACTCATCATTCTCGGGCTGCGTACGCCCCTAGTTGGAGTGGAAATCATTGATCCGGAGAAAAGGAGAAGAGGTTAATGGCTATGAAAGTCAGATGAATTCGATAGCAGGAGCATAACATCGTGTTTCAGGGTGGGATTCTATTCTGCAATCCGCCAGGATTATTCTAGGACGTATCGATGGACGCTTAGCGCCTATTCCAGCCGGGATAATCACCAAGAACTAAGTGCTTCCCTGTGAGATAAAACGTGACTAGAATTAACTTGAGAGGATCGCGCATTAGGGAGGATGCGGGAAGGTAAAGAACAAAACAAGAAACGCAGAGAAGAGGCGAGTCTCCTATCCATTTGATGATATTGTAAGTTTCTATATACCGGATCGTTTCCTTGGGATAATACCAATATTATTTGGGTCTAACGTTCCAAGAAATAAGCATCATCTAGACTTGTTTCATCCATATTCACCTTTTATGGACTTTACCATGAGGTTTTATGTCAAGGTTAGTATAGCTGTATAAGAAAATTAGCATGAATATCAGGCCAAGGGAATGATTTCGGTGGGGTAGATTTCTTCTTTAATAAAGAAACTTAGAGTAATGGTATCGTGTATTCTGGAAACACAGTGGAAGGGATTACTGCTAAATGATAGACATGGTGCATTTTTGTTATTCATGCTGACATAGTGCGGAATGCGTGTTCTCATATTGCAAGATGAATGGCACATCTTCGAGGACATCATTTTAATTTTTCATTCTCGGACGTTTTTAGACATAACGAATACAATATTCATTTCGCCATGGTCATTGTAATAAGAATGTCTGAGCTAATACTTGTTTTTATTCAAACTTCACATTATTATAATGATAGTTATGCTACATCTTTGTTATTTATGCAGACATAGTGCTGAATAAATTGTTACAATGTGTATTTTCATATTTTAAAGGCATCGTTTAACAATGTTAAATCTGAGATGCAGGGCCCTACGTGTTATCAGTGTTTGTGATATGGTGTAATATTGAAGCCCTAAACAAATTGCGCTTCAAAATGATCAAGAAGTGCCTCAAAAAATCTTTGAGTGACCGGTTTTACCATACTCGTTTTCCCCAATAGACAGTAGTGTCATGAAAACCGTTAGGAAAACGCAAAATTTGATTTCGATTTCCAATCATAAATATCTTGATAATCAGACAGGCGATCTGCTTGTAAAAGTCATGGGGTTCCTGACTGACCTAAAGGTTTATAATTATCATTGCAGCATGAGCTAAATCCAGGATTTTGTTTCAGAATCTGAGACAAAGTTACCCAATCCTTTTAAGATGAATGGCACATCTTCAAAGGCATCATTTGTATGTTTCATTCGGACTTTCTTAAAGACACAATGGATACAATGTTCATTTTGTTATGGTCACTCTAATAAAAACATACATTAAGCTGATACTTGTTTGATTTCAACTCCACATACTTATTGGTTATGTTATGGTATCCATTATTCAGTATACATAAAAATGATTAAAAATGATTTTAAAAAACCCCTAGAAGATATGCCTCAGCCAAGTTTTCAGAAACACTTGTCTGGAAATGCGAATGTCGTAGGTTCAATTCCCATCACCATGAATACAGTACTTACGTCCATTTCTATAATGCAGGATATTTGTAGACAAAATAAATCCACATTACAAGGATCAAATTTGAGTGACTTGATTATAAAATGCATGACTTTTCATGTGACTCTTTCTTATTGAATACATAGTACGCTATACAACCAAAGCAGCCGAAAGATAATGCAATGTAGACGGGAAAAGACACCAACAAAGGTTTTGTGTATACTATCTAAGCCCCGGGCTATTGACCCATTAAAGCGGCAACGGGCATAACAATTCAACTACAACAAACGTTAGGAGTCAAGTGTCTGTAGAATGAGGCTAACAAAGACGATGCAACGTTTAATGTTTAGGCTGCCTGGAGATATGTTACCGAAAAGTGAATATCTTAGACTATCCTGAAATATTGAGAGAAGTGGGGAGCGGGAGGGGGTTGATTCGGAATCAGTAAAGAAAAAGTTGTTCGGATAAAAGCAATACCCATCGGCTGCCCGAAAGAATATGCTGTTAAATTAAATTGTATAACATTCATTTTTTTTAGGGGGGGGGTGGGTAAAGTTAGATTCAGGTACTTACCATTTTGTGCATAGCTTTTACCTTTGGTCGAGGTTTCCGTCTAAAACGCACCCCCGCACACATCCCTCGCCCACACACCCCATCCATGGTGCGCCCGGGTAACGTTCTATTTCGGTGCTTATCAAATCAGAGCACAAATCACATTCTGATCCGCCAAGCCTGTTAGAGGATTAATGATTTCACGTTTGCATTTAAAAAAGGTTAAAAAAGAGTTATTGGCAATCTGCCCGCAGGGAATCCCCCCACTAATGTGTATTGAGTGCCTGGGGTAGATGTTGCGTGAAGCCTAGCATGGGGACAACAGCCAGGTTAAATATCGGGAAAGCCTGTCCGCACTGGGGGAAAGTGGAACATATAATCTTTAGATCAGTGTATGGTGATGGACAACCCTTCTGTGCATACCAGCAGTGTGTTAACCAAACGGTACTCGTTTCTTTTCGCGAAAGAGGATGATATTTTGATACAAATATTTTGGGTGATTGCATGCACAGTGAGCTGTGTGACATAACATAAAAGAAACTCTGGCATATGTTTACAGGTATCTTGAAAACACTTTCGTTAGCTGCTACCTTAACATTTTTATGTTTTTTGTTATGTTTATGGGTAGCTGCTTAGCGACTTCCGAGGAGGGGGAGTATTTTAAGGGAGGGGGATAATTGGCATCAGGGGGTGGTTGTCCTCGGGGTAATTTTCCTGGTACGACATGCAGCCTATCAGATAGCCCTGTATGCAATGTACTTAATTCTTATAAATCTAAGGAAAAACAACAACAACAAACAAAATGATGAATAAAACAAAATTAACAAACTGAAATAAAGACAAATTCAACTGAAAATCCTCTGATCAAATTAATCAAGGCTTACTAAAACATGACGGGCAGTCAAAGCGTGAATTGTAAATGTGCTTACAGTGCAGTTAAAATTCAATTCATATACAAAGTGCAACAATAAGAAAACATGTAAAATTGAGCCTAAAAGACACATGAATTAAACTTAATTGATAATATTATTAAAAACATTATCATCGCATACCAATACCTCAATGTCGTCAATAGAAAATATTGCACGATAGTAAAAAGGTGAAGGAAAAGGAAAAAGTGTGTTTCCAAAAAGGTAAGTACTGTAAGCGAGAAAATGTGATATTAGATATTAAAGATAGGAGGAAAGAGAGTGGTGCATTTTATTTGAACCAGGACAGAAAAGTACAAAAAAGGAACAAACGAGAATAAGATTTTGGCGAGAACTGGATACAAAAAAGAGGAGAATTCACGCGTACAAAAAGTTGTAATCAGAGGATGGAGATGGTAGTGGGTTTTATAGTATTATAAGTTTAATTTTGCATAATGGCATTTATGTATACGTTTGAGATTAGACAGAGCACTATGATATTCTGGAGTCTCTTAGTTCTACAAGTACAACCAATTCCTACAACAATATGCCAAGTGAAATACGAACACCTGACAGTGGAAAACAAAACTCCGTAAAATCGTGACAACATCGTGATTCTTTTATTTGTAATCTCTGGAAGTGATTTTTTTATTTGTAATCTCTGGAAGAGATTTTAATTTAGTTGCCTTTACTCCATTTATGCTAGATCTATAAAATAAAAAAATAAATATATATTTTATTTGTTCCCAACAAAAATTCCACTAAATTCTTTGCAGACCATTTTCTAGACAAGACCCTTGAAGGTTAATAAGGATATATTGAACACAGATGGCGATGCGACATTAATTCCATACCGTAAATATAATAACGCAGATGTCTGCGAACTTGGCTTTGCGCCTTTTAAAACTCTTTTGGTCGAGATGTAGACGATCGCCCTTGGCGGCGTCCTTCTTTTCAGGGTCAATGTCGACAGGAGTGGATGTTCGCAGAGGCAAATGTCTCTCAAGTGGGGCATCGAAATTGTATAGTGAAAGTTGTACAGCGCAGCTAGTAGACGGAAAATTCCTTCTTTACTGCTCATCATGCTCATGCTAGAAAAAAAAAAAAACCGGTGAAGAAAATACGAATGACTTAAAGCCCCGCTGCACTACTTGTAGCTACTTGCTCCCTCTATATAGAAAACAATGCCTAAGTGGTGACCGTTGGCCCCCATGATCCTCTTTTTCTTATGTTAATTGAGAGCTGAGTTGATGAGATAACCACCTGTCAACGACCACGCTGGGAGGTATTATTCCTCCTGGCCAAAATAGTGCCGAGAGGCTTTAAAACTCACAATTTCTTAACATTGTAACATGCTCAAGCGACGGATGAGGGACGAGGATGAAGGGTAGTGGGATTTGGCTCTCCTGTTAGATTTGAGACAACGACAAATAATTTACCCATAATCGGACTATTTTCTCAGGTCAGGGGCACATTTTCTAGTTAATGATGGTACTACTGCTCCTGAAAACGCACGATATATAATAAACTGGAAATATTTTCAATATTCTAAAAGAAAGTACTGCCCGGTCGCTAAACAGTGATGATCATCATTTATTTTTGTTTGTTTGTTTGTTTATTTATTGTTCTCTTTTTTTTTTGGGGGGGGGCGGCATGCATGTGCTGCATTATATGCATTAGCATAAACCCTGGTGTTTCGCCCCTCTTGGAAAGAAGGGTTTGGATGTGCTACTAGAAATAAGCGATGGGAACTGTGTAAAATGGCATGTAAAGTTCCATCGTAATCTATCCTTTCCAGTCTAGCAAAATGTTGCACATGTTATAAAGTCAATGGAAAACCCGAATCATACGTACAACAAAGTTACCCATAACAAAAAATAGAAAAAATTACTCGTTTTAATATTTGAAATATGCATTGGAAATGGTACCGGGATATTGGAAATTCCTTTGTAAAAATTAGAAATAATATATATCTCAGAATTCTAATGCCATTCATCAAAAAATTGCTAAGGCCGTATTCTGAAAATAACATTATAGTTCATATTAATTAAAATTATATTATAGTTCATGTTAATGAAAATGATTTCAAAATGCGCGGAACGAACACGTACCATTGGTGCTTGCTGAGATGTCTCTTAACTTTACGCGAACGCAGCAACCTTCGCGCAGATACTTAACCTATGACTTGTCTTTGTTTTGATTTGTTATGACATTTAAAATCGTTTTACTAACATACAAAATGTAAGGCCAACAAAAAGAACAAACTAGATTTCCCAAGGTACAGCAGTTCATGTTGTTCTTTTCAACCTAGTCTTTCCGGCTCGAAACATGTCCCCGTAGAGATTTTCGTAATGATTATTGCGCGTCAGTTACAGTTCTTGCTATTTATGGTAGGAAGTTAGCCAAAACGGTAAAAGGGAACATGTTCGAGTAATATTCTGTCTCTCTTGTGACATCATATCGCATCCATTAATCGTTCGATTTGTTTCACAGACTATCTTTGTGTCGAACCCAGGGGAAATACTGACTGAACAGGATAGATGATAGACAGATGGAGAGCGAATCGATGAAAATCTGTCCTTGGGAAATAAGCAATCAAGCATAGCAAGATATGCAATACTTAGCCACAATTATACCAAAAAAGCTATTCCAGAAAAAAAGAAAACATTTGAGAAGAAACTTGACAGTTAACTGGGGAGTATTAAATTCTTACAAGGGAAATAGACTTTGTAAACTTAAACACAACGTTAAGAAAGTATCCTCACTTTAATCAAATAATAGTCATTTATCACGGGCGTTTTGCAGATCGATCCATTGACGCTTGGATGAATATTAATTGCTGTATATATACAATGTATTCCTTGATCTCTTTCCTGTTTTTCTTTCTTTTTTTCTTTCTTTGTTGATTTATTCAAGAATATATGTATTGAACTTCTAATTCATATTTCCTTTCAACTGTATTTAACATATGAAAGCACTGGATACCTCCACATTTGTCCGTAACATCAGTGCCTTTCGTTTGACATGATCCTAACATATGCAACTTGTAAGGAAGGCCGGAAACCAGGGTTGTCGATTTGTATCCGTGGTTGGGGGGATGATAGGTGCCAACATATTTTCGGCAATGGATCAAAGCAACCAAGAGGTAGAAGCGTGTGGCAGGTTGCACACCCCTTCCTTCCAAGTTATTAACTTTTTCAAGTCACCCTCAATAAAGATAACATTTCCGAGAATATAAGAGAGGTAATCAAATTAATGTAACATGCTCAATGTTAGTCCTGACTCTTGCCTGCATTGTAGGCCTACCAGACTGATATCATCTATTTGTAAACGAAATTTAGACATTACCAAAAAAAAAAATCCAATGGTGAGGGATATCAACTGGTGAAAGTATTATGTTACCAGTGGGCAAATGCATTAAAGAGCAACCAGGAACGGTTCATGTAGACAGAAAATTATTTATTTCCTGGTGATAGAAACATACATTTTATGAATATTGATGTCTTCAAACAACATTCTTCGTGAAAAACCCATTCCAATATTCTGTGTAAGGAGATCTCAAAAAACATAGTTCTCATTAGTAAATGAAAAACATATTGCTTTTGGTTCTTCATTTGACTCTCTTCCTTCTTTAATTAAACCAACTGAATCCTCTCTGCGGGAAACTCAATTCAATGAAACAGAATATCACTGATGCAAAATTTGGATCTCAAAATGACAGAAAATTTCCACTCCTGATCTCATACAAACTGTCTGTTTCTTAAAAACATAATATAAAACTTACGTTCTAACTACCAAACAACAAACTTCCATTATCTCCTTCTTCACCCAGATATACTTATCATACTAGATACGCTCTAAAATATAAGCATAATATTCCCCTAAGGCCCTGACCAGAGCACTATTTTTTCTCCAAAACTATAACCAGTCTTAGAAGGTGCATTATTATTGGAAGGGTGTTATAAACAAAAAGTCCCAAATTTCATTCAATCTTTTTTGTTTCTTGTTTTTCTTTTCACTTTCCTTTTAAGCCCTGTCAATAATGTGACATTGATTATTTACTCGTTTTAAATTAGTTTTTGAAGAACTCCTAGGTGAAAGAAATCGTAACTATTCTTGAATATTACTACTTGTTTTAGAACATGTTGGGCCTGTCTCACATTGCCTTCCATCATTCCATGGCAATTTTCCATATTTCTTTCAGCTTATTTCTCACTTCTTTTCCATCCACTCAACTAATTCCTGATCATGCATTAACCTCATACCTACCATCACCCATGCCTAAGCTTTTTAGGGAGGGAGATCCCGTAAAGTAATTTTGACATTGTAAGAAATAAACATGAGCAATATTTCATTGTAGGTTACTTTAAAGTCAACCTCTTTTTTCATTGCCCATTCACATCAGTTCCCTGAAAGAAATGCTGGAATATATATGTCCCTCTTTCTCTTGTCTTTCTTCCTTTTCTCTTCCCCCTTCCTTTTTTCTTCTGCCCGTTTCTTCCCCTTTTCCCTTTTTCCCCATGTAGCAAGCCCATATGGGGCCCATATGGGGATGATCCGGGTCACTTGTGCCATCTGGGCTATTAAATGGAACCCATGTATGTATCCCATATGGGGCCAATATTTAGTAAACCATATGGGATCTATCAAGGCCACCCCTTATGGGTTCCAGATGGGAATGAGCTGGGCGTACACAATTATGGGTAGAATATGAATATGCCCATATGGGTAACACATGGGGAAAATCTGGGTTAACCCACATGGGATATATCTGGGTTAACCAATATGGGTACCAGATGGGATTAAGCTGGGCATACCCATTTGGGCCCAGTTTGGTATGGGTCCCATCTGGGTCCCATCTGTCTTACATGGGTCCCATATGCTTCTTGGGTGCAGATGCCTTAGGGCCCCAGATGGTTTTCCATATGGGGCCCATGTTTCAGAGAATATGGGACCCATGTGGGTCCCACATGGGCTTGCTACCTGGGTTATCATCTCTGTCTCTCATTATCTCTCTCTCCCACTCTTAGTACTACTTCTACTTCTACTCCTGAAATATTGGGGGTATATCCCCCGTGATCGACACCCATGCCGGAAACGCTTAAAGAGCAGTAGGTATTTAATGTCTAAAACAAATTAACTAGGAACTGAATTTCAACTGTGTATACACGTTTTTAGTGCAGCAGGAGATACCTTCTAGCATCCTTTGCAAATACTTAGTTTCTACTTCATCGATTACATGCGACCTTGAATGGATCCGGAAGGACACAGTCATTGAGTTTCTTGAGAATTGAAAGCGATCGAAACATTTCTAAGGGTAACAGTGCATAGCAAGGTCTACTTTGATGTTAACGATAAAGTTGAGTACTGATCGTGCGATCCCATAGTGAGAGATACTGTCTAGAAGCACTTGAGAAAGGTTGATTATGCAGTAGATAAGAATTGTGCATACGGTCAGGCTTTGGAAAATCATGAATTGACACAAATTTATTGACGAAAAGCGTATGAAAGTGTATACATAAATCTATACATGGGACTACACACTGTGGCATGAATGTTTGCCCCAGACCTTTCCGCTGTTTCTCATTATATTTTGATTATGAGCGTGTTTGAAGAGCAATCTTTTATAGGGGACACTTCTTCCATGATATTCTTCTAAACTGACGTTAACAATATAGTAAGAAAGCTCAACAATGATTTTTTTCCCACCTTTACCAAAATCCAACCTTTCCTTTTAAAGAACACAATCATCTTGAATGAGTACCAGCAAATTTACTCGTTCTGCAATTACATACCTCATACTTCCTAACCAACCTATCACCGTATCGCCTAGGATTACTTCCGCATGGCGCTGTCAACGCTCTGTTTGTCATCATCTGCGGGAAAAAAATCATCTGGTCACGTAAATTCAATTAAATATTTACCGAAAGTCACAGCTTCAGACCGTTCCTTGCCCAGTGTCCCAAGTTCATGTTGCAAAATTCATGAATCTGTTTGCTTTTTTTTAAATAAATAGGGTGCGCTTGTGTCTACCCGTTACATCTTTTTATAATATTACTGCTGGCATATTTCAAGGGCGGCCCCCATGAGTAGATCAGTACTCACACACCGATGGCGGGGGTCCCTCTTTGCTCTCTAGATATCACAACTTCTTTTAACCGTAAAATTCAGTGAGTGGGAGCATTGACAGCGACCATATCGTAGGCGGAAAAAAAAATCGATCGTAGACCGCGATATATGGCGCAATCATATTTTGTACAACAGTTTTGGGTACCAGATACTCACACATTTCGCATTCGGAAGTGTCATGGTCTTGTGAATAAGTTATCAGCCCTTGGATTGTAGGGTACGGGGTTAGAATCCTTGGCACAGCACCAGCGTCATGTGGGGCAGGACATTGAAACCACATTTGCAACTCTCGACCCAGGTTAGTTAAATGGTACCTGAATGGGAGGAGGATTCATTAGAATGCACAGTGTGCCCAATAAATGATTGCAGGAGCAAAAGCCGAGATAGAAATAATCAAGCTCTTTGGAACGTAAGGGACTTTGTTTCTAAATGTGATATCCCCCAGGTTTATGATAACTTTCAGTAAAAAAGAATAATCTGGAAATACACTTTACTTTAAAATGCTTTGTTAAATCATTTAGTAAAAATCCATATATACAGTATTCCTTTAATTAAGCTGCAATATCCATATATGAACATATAGTGCTTTGTATTATACGGTTTTCCCACCAACGCGGTGCACCGCGGTACACCGTCCATTCCAACACTCTGGCTACGTAACTGCCTTGTCCTCCTCTTCAAATAAAGTTGTTAAATTATCTCGCAAAAGTGCACATAACGAGGTACGTGTATCAGTGCGTCAATCAACGAGACTTCATCGGGTAAGAAGCAACAAGTGCAATTGCTCCGACATTTGATGCCGCCGGTGGGCAAATGGAAAATTACTTAGCTAGGTATATACATCTTAGCTCCCGTGATCGCAAGAGCGATAATGTTTGGGAGAGTTCCTCGCCGCGCTTTCGAATTGAATGAAGCTGGTTTGGGCTCTTGAATTAATTTCCACTCCGCGAGATACTCGGTGTGATATCAACCTGGACAGGCGAAAGGTAAACAGGGAGTTTAGGGAAAGAAAAGACCATAACGTACATCTTACTTTTGCCATACAAGGGGGAACATTTCAACATTTTGTAGCTGCCGAATCGTGAGGAAAACCTGAAAGCGATTATGATGACTCTATTGATAAAGAGACAAAAAGGTCATCCAGGTGATTTCTGAAAAGGCTTCCTAGGTCGAGGCTAGACAAAAGTACACAATATGCATAATATATCGTAACATGGCATCGGATCCTCGTAAACCATTTTATCACACTTGATTTGCATATACACTGGTGTGCAGATGTCCTATAATAAAAGAAATGTCGGAAATATTTAGTTCTCTTGTTTCCGTATACTCCACTAAAATAAAATCTAACCTAGTGTTTGACATTAAATGAAATAAGGAAAGACCGACTTTACGGAGCATGTGAAAACTACGTTGTCTGACGTCAATTGAACAAAACACACGTTCGAATGGACAATTTATCTGAATAAAAAAATTAAAAATAAAATAAAAGAATGAGCTTCCCAGTTTTCTTTCTTTTACCACATTTGCCACACTCAACCCAGGTGATGTAAATGGGAACCTGGCAAGAATTAATTCCTTGAAATGCTAGGGCGCCGTAATTGCCACCTTGCTAAAGCCAGGGTAATAATCGGGGCAGCGCCAGGAGCGTCACAACGTGACGGACATGTGCGCTATATAAAAAGCCATTATTATTATTATTATTATTATTAATTTTAAAAGTACCTCACCTTTTTTTAAAATCCTGCATCGAAACGAACTTTTTTAGAAATCTGTGTGCCTTCCTAGGTCAACGAATATTATGGAAAGAAGCTCATCAAGATTGATTCATCTAATATGCAATGCTTCATGTATGGCATCTGTTCATTTTGAAAGAAGCTTTCTTTCGTAGTAGGTCCATGGTGCAAGCTGGAGATTTATTTCTGCAAACCATTACCTCGAGAAAAAAGACACATAATGTCAAATTCCAGAAGATTTTTACATTTTTATTATAATGTTGAGTTTGTTTTATTAACCCATGGTTGCCACATTAGTATTAATCCTAACTGTTTTTTCTTCTAGACCTTGCAATTACTACCACCCCAGGAATGCCACTTACCCATTTGATACAGCTTCTAGATAGGGACAGTCGTAGTAAAGAGTCATCATCAATATACCACAGTGCCCCCAGTTAGAAGTGTATATGTACACATAGTAGCCTATTTTATACGTAAAGAAGATAGCGATGTAATTGAAATATTTTTGCTGTCGATGACCGAGCTATATTCCATTTTCGAATAAATAAAGCCATTAGAACGCGTAAGGCGCTGATATATCACTGTGTCAACATCTTACTTGGATAGCACAATGGTGTTTGTGAAGGATTTAAAGGCATCTACTCACTTTGACTAAAACACGAAGATGACACTTTCTATCGTAATGTTTTTCTTTCTTAATGTTAAGGGTATTAGATCTGCACAACCTTTTATTAAAAACTCTCCTCTATTTGGAAAATTCACTTTCATGGATGTTTGCCTAAAATCTTTAACCACTCAAGTTTACCACCCGGTTACTTACCATGGACAAAAAGTCTTCTTGGCTGTCAGAGGCTTATGCCTTGCTTTAAAATTCATTCCCCGTCCCATGTGTGTATTGCCAAGCCGCAAGAATGCGACAACCTAGCCATTAGCTTAATCGCTCCACGGGCAGAACCAATTTGTATTATCTGACTGTTCATCTAGGTGTAACAAATTGTGCCCCATTAGAGCGAGGTTGGTCACAAAATGACCTTCAGTTAAAACCTTTGCTGGACGCTAAGATAATAGTTTATGTAGCTTTTATTGAATGGTATGAGCAGGAAATTGCATTTATTTCAAAAAATGGGCCCGTTGAAATACCACACAAACGTAGCTTAGTTTAGTATTATTTCCTTTTTCTATAACAGATGCATGCATAGTTTCTGAAGCAGAACAAATCTCTTCAATAGACTCATCTTCATTATACCTTTGAGCACTGAAAATTCTTTTATCATGAAAAACTCAGACTACCTGCTCTTGTCTGTTGCCGCAACATCTTCCACTAATACCTGTTGCACGCGAGGCGTTTAATTATTTAGAGTGTATTACTGTCAGCGCTAATAAAGCCCTTTAAGGAAATAAGTCCACACACCAGTAATTCAACGCATATTTTTATATTCTAATTTTCTTGTTGTACTATATTACTCATTCAAAGGCGCGTCAATGAAAAGACCAGATCAGTAGTTGACGTAGTCCTGTGTTAGAAAAATGACGCACGTTGTGGAAGAGGCATTGCATGTATACAACACCCTTTCAAGTTATGTCTTCGGGAAACCATTTGTTGCTCAATCCCGGTAAACCCCTACCACCCACCCTTACCCCTACCCACAAACACCAGGCACAAACAACCATCGTAAACAAGGTTAATTCACAATCAATCATCATTTGATCTCTGCAATCAGGTGGCTTACGTGTTATTTTTGGAACTCAGAACATTTCTTTTTTGCTTTCCATGTTCTGGAGTCTTGATGAAGACGTACACTAATAGCGTCTGACGGCCATCCGTCTTTTGATCAAACAAGACATGCTTCCCGCTACCGTTTAGTGGATGATTTTACAGACAGCAAGCATTAAAGAAAACATAAACAATGTCGGATCGTTCTCTCTCTCCATCCTTGTTTCCTTCCATCTGTTTTCATTTCCTCCATCTTCATATTCCTTGTCTACCTTTAATGTCGAATACTTTGTTCTATTGATTGCATAGGCCGGAATGTTAAATAGGGATCCTTTATTGAGCTGCATTGCTTCCCGTAAACCCGCTACCTTGAGGACAATGAAGCAGCAGAATTCAACATGGAAAAGGTCACTTTCACATTTCCATTTTATCCTTGCATTCCTTTTACCCTCTTTGTTTATTTTTCACAAGAAAATCTGTTAAAAAACCCATATATTTGACAAACAGGAAGCCGCAGTGGGTTGTATTCATTAGTTTTGTTTAAGAATGGGTTAGCATTCTCTATTTTAGGGTACAAAGGCCAAAGATGAAAACATAAAAAACTATAAAAACTGTAACATTCTACACTGAGCTAACATAAGCCCATGTTATTATTGGGTGTCGGTAAGTTGTTTAAATGTTTATAAGAAATTGATATATCTATCCCCCTCTCTTTTTTCTCTCTCGATTATTTTCATTATTATTATTAATTATATCATAATGATTATTGTTATGTTACAATTATTATTATTAGTATTATTATTATTATTATTATTATTATTATTATTATTATTATTATTATTATTATCATTATTATTATGATTACTATTAGTGTTATTATTAGTAGTAGTAGTAATAGTATTTTAATTATTGGTATTAGTATTATTATTATTATTAATCAACAATCTTTATTAGTAATGTTAATGACATTTCATTATAAAAATGGCGCCTTTTCATGAGATACAAAGCATATAAAACAGAAATACTTACACACAAATAATTTATGGAGTAAACATTAGTTTCAAACGAAATATTATGAAAATAGCAAAGGTTTTTTTTTCAGACACTTCTATGAGTTCTAGGTTTTTTACGGGCAATAACTGAAAAAGCCATATCACATATCTGTTTGATGGTTCGAGGGACGATAAACGTATTACTAGTGGCTGAGCGTGTTTTATACAAGGTTTTATGCGCATGGAGTAGATAATCTTATTATGCTGGGCTTGATTTTTTAGACTTTTTTAAGTGAGGCTTTGAGTCTCATGTATGACACGATTATTAACACAAAGCCAGTGAGGATCACTAATGGGAGAGGAGACATGGACAAAGTTTGACTTACAACGAATGAGCCGTGCTGATTTATTTGGAGGAGTTTAAGGGAGTTAAGATCTTTAAGAAATATACCCTGGATGTCTTAAGTGAATTATTAGTAATACCATGATCACCATGATCACCATCATCATCATCATCATCATCATCATTATCATCACCATCATCATCATCATCATCACCATCATCATCACCATCATCATCAACACCATCATCATCACCATCATAATCATCACCATCATCATCACCACCATTATCATCATCATCATCATCATCCTCATCATCATCATTTATATTATTGATATCATTATTATTATCATAAATATGACTAATTTATAAACAAGTAAAGTTTAAAATATAACTGGAAAAATGTCTGAACATTCGAAGCAAGGCTCGTTTTTTTTTTATATGATTCAAGTTTTCTTCGTGTGTATATTAGTTTTGGCCATCTTTCTCCAGTCATACTCCTTTCTTTGAAACTTTCTCTCCATTACGTTGATGGTTATTTTGAAAAAAAAGTCATGAGATAAAGTATTTATAACGATAATAAAATGCTTTTTTAAGTAAAACTTTCTAGGGGGAGGAAGGGAGGGGTTTGTGGGAGACAAGTCATTGCACATTGATAATCCGAAGTGAATCAGTCTCAATTACGCAGCTTTCCATGACATGCTTTTATGCCTCTTGAACCACATGAATCAGAAAGGTTCGGTTCGAAATCACGTTCGGAGTAAACAAAAAAATAAAAAAAAACTCAAAATTTAATCCCAGGCGGTAAGAAGAAGAACAAAACAGCCACTGCGATTGATCCATTGGCATCATATAGCGTGAGAGTAGGATGGTTGAATAAACCAATCCTCCTGAATGCTAAAATCTACCAATCTTCATCTCTATCGGTTCAGTGTTTAATCCATCTATGAAAGATAGTTCATAAAATCTTCTTCAATTTTTGTGAAGGCAATTTGGTGTTTTATTCCAAAAAGATCCATCAACAATCGTACTTAGTAATGGAGAATATACGTTACTAATGCATCGAAGTTGGATAATTCCTTAGTATAAATCCGATGTGTGGGCAGAGCACCATAGACCAATAACCACAGCTTTTCTTTACATGTTTCTTTACATTGGTATGGAATGGAAAATACAGTAGATCAAGTGAGGATCCAAGGACCAGGTTGGCAAAGAACTTTAAGATATACAGTCTTACAGGCCTAGTGGAAGAACAGTCGTCTCGTCACTTGAAGATCCCCGGTTCGGAGCCATGTCGATGCGCTAGTGCCCTTTGGTGAGGCATGAATCGTCATGATTAAGTCCCTCAGATAGGACTTAAAGCCAAATCAAATCAAGGGGTAAACATTGCAATATTGCTCTATAATTGCGAAAAACACAGATTTGCGCCGCTTCATGATTGAGATTCATGATAGAGCGGTGAAATTTGAATATTCGGAGGGAGTACTCGTACTTTCTTCAAACACAAAATAAAATGAACTAGAAGCCGAATCTTGCTCAAAATAAAGGAAATGCAACTTGAAGAGAAGAGGAAGACGAAGGAGAAGAAAAAAAAGTATTTGAAAGAAGAAGAAGAAGAAGAAGAAAAAGAAGAAAGAAAAAATGAAAACGAAGAACACAAAGAAGGAGAAAATGAAGGAGAAGAAGCCTTAGGTCAGATTCTGATCGGAAGGGCAGAATAAAAGGGAAAAAACATTTATCCTTGGATTATTATCAAACGATTCAACCGGAATATTTCGTTCCGCGTTGCCTCTACCTTCCCTAGTAACATGAAAACAGTGCTCACATGAGAAGTAACACGCAATATGCAAATAGCGAGCAGGGCTGTCCACCTGCGGGGAAAGGAAATTACAATTAGATTACATCTGGCTGAGAAACGAAGGTTTGAGCATCATGATTTGAACGAAATAACGTCATTGGCACTGATTTCCTCCTTGTATGTACACATGATTTCACGGAGATGTTTAAAAAAATAATAAAACCCAAGGTTGTATGCCCTATCTTTCGATCCAATGAAGAATGGCTGCGTATAAATTTAGAATATGATATTTGGAAACAAAAGAAATGAATCGATACACGGTTTCAAAGAGCCATAATCCGGTTATCTGATTTAGGTAACGCCAATATATCTTCGACCATGACAAACAGATAATGCATTAGCGGTGATCTGAGACATCTAGTGTTTTGATGGTTTGATCATATGATTTTATCTTCATTCATAGAGGGGAGTTAAAAGCGCAGATGAACAGAGTAAAGTGATATCATGTAACAAGTCGAGTAAAAGTGTTAATACTTGACAACCTTGATTTTTGTTGGGGTACCTTCTTGCTTCATTACTATTTCCAGGCTTTGAAATCGAACAGTTTTATCTCATGATATTTCAACCTCGTATATTCTTTGCTTATAGGTGAGGGGGGGGGGCGCATGTACTACAACACAAAAAAAACACGATTAAAAACACACAAGATTCGGTCATTATATTGCCTCAATATAGGAGAGACGTGAAATAAATTTAGGAATCTATTTTATTTGGCACAGGTTTTCAGTGTAAGTTGCAAGGAAAATCATGAGTAAATGTGTGTTTCTTGGTTCTTGTCAAAGATCGCGTGAGTGGTGTGACTTTATACATTAGTTGTATCAAAAGAAACCAAGTCCTTAAATCATCAAATGAAACCTTTGCATCTGGAATCACCAGAAAGTTTCTGATATCTGATTACTCCATTTCTGTCCTTCTAATTCTCTTCCTTTTCCTATTAAAAAAAATCTACATTTTGTTTCCAATTCCGCAAGAACGGAAAAGATTTTAATTGGTCAAACTGAAGATACAAAACACATCGCTAGAGTCAACGGAAAGTGCCTTTATGGCCGGAAGCATTGGAAAAGGGAAATCAACATTCATATCTATATCGACTTGTTGTTTTCAGCTAAAGTTACAACTTAAATTACACTTTGAAAATGCACGATAATGCACCGCGACCTCGGGTTAAACATACTTCTACTGTATGGTAGAGGTATTGTTTCATGACGATTTTATTGTTCATATACGCTAGATACGAATATGCAGAAAGTAAGGAAACTACTTTTAATTCAAATGAAAGGATGGGGTGGGATGAATGCAGTTGATGTGTTGACACAACCTATAACGCATGTATATGGTCGTTCAAATGTCGTTCAAATGTTAATGAATTTTCATGTCAGATTGGCATGATCTTATAACCTAGCAGCACTAATTACATAGCACGTCACGATTTATAATTTTGTTATCAGTGCACAATTAAGGGTGGAATTCAAAAAAGGACGAAAACTAACGAATAAAAAGAAAACCGAACCAACAAATATTCCCGTCTTGTTTTTAGAGACACGGTTTGTTCATCTAAAAATTTTCATTTTGTTATCAACTGCTATCAATGTGTCTGTGCGTCATTGCTTTTATTGCAAAAAAATGTTTTTGTCTATGTCTATATACAATATGGTCAGAAAGAATTGATATATTAGTACTTTCATCATGATCGCCTGAAAGCATAATGTTCGAACATGTCTCATTTTCTCATTGAAGTTTATCTTAGTTCCACTACGAAGAAAACCAATCGGAATATTATACTGTAACAGAAACGCAGTCATTCTGTTGAGTTCGGGAAATATTCGTGTTGATATTTTTACTCACCTATAAGCAGAGATTAGAGTAGTATGCTTTTCCCGTGGATGAAACCGTTCTTCCCTCCACACAAACTTTTATCTCTGCTCTATTTTGCTCTCCATCCGATATTGAACTATTGTCGTTGTATTATCGTTAGCGAAAGAGGCAAATTACCATACCAAGCGAGAATACACTCAGTTTCACCCGTAAACGCGGTGAGATATGAAAAACAATTCTTTTCTTATTTGCTAGCTCGTCCCTCGGGTCATTATTCAAGGCAAAATATGCTTTCTTTCGAATCATCACGGCCGGGTCTTTCGAAGTAAATCTCAGATATAAGTTGATTTAAAGTGGTTGGGGTTAGCTGAGGCATCACGGAATGGTAATTGCGCAATTTGAAGGAAACTAGCGCCAAACAATTCAGAGCGCGTAAACGGTGCAATGTCATTTTGATAAGAGAAGGCCAGCTTTTTCAATTTGTGTGTTTTGGTCATAGTTGTTTACCGCAATGGTGGCTGTATATTGTTTAAATCAATACATATGAATTTTTGCTTAAAGTGCAACTCTCTCTCTATATATATATATATATATATATATATATATATATATATTTATATCACAACAAAATAATTCATACCCCTTGAAAATGTAATGATTTTATGTTTTTCGTAACTCAAGAATTAAATGATGCTTGGATTTTGTCCGGAAGTATTTCTATTGAGGACTCTAATGAGCTTATCTGATGTACATATGTATATAAATATTTAAGTTCGATTTTGAATCTCTTAGAGAGACGATATTATATTATACCTGTTATGATATCTTATCGCGTATTTCATACTGTTCTTTAGATTCGTATCTTATGCTATCATCCTCTATTGACACGTAGTCATGGAGAGAAATCTATCGAAAATGACTTTTCTGACCTAAATAAACTGTGTTTGTGAAAACATACTACATGTTAAACATTACTTCCAAAGTATATACCATATTGCGTACAAATACCAAATACAAGCTTCGACGTACATCACATAATTTTTTTTATAGGGAATATTTCTTTCCATGTCATACCATCATTAAATCATTAAATTGCCTTAATCTACATCCCTTTCGAAATAAAAAGGTGCTACATCATTTTTTTGATAATAAGATAGCTTCTTGTGCATCCAATTATAGCTTAGAGTAAGGGTAAACACACTGCCAAAGGAAGTCAAATTAAGATATAGTTTACCTGAAAATTATGATCACACTTATTGTAACTGGTAAATGGCGCAACTGGGAATTATAATATTTCTGTAGATTCTGTTTAGTTCATTGCCTAAAGAATATGATTGAAAACTCTTGCCTAGAATGAATTACTGCTGAGTGAACAGTCAGAGTGAAATCTGTCCGATACAGTACCGATATGTTTCCATTAAAATGAAAACAAAAAATACAGGACGGACGGTAAAACCTAAAACTTTGATAGGCAATTCATAAAATGATTGAAATTCTTCCGACGGTATCTGATTCGTTTGATGATTATATCTATTTTTAAATTATTCTGTTCATTCTGACCAAAAACCATAATTATTCACCAATGTTTATAGAGAGCGAGCATTTACACTGCAAAAATAAGTGACATTTTTGCTGGCGTTTAAAAAACCACACTCCAGAGGTGGGTTATTTGTCATGTTAACGGATAGCTGCTAAGCAACTTTTTACCCGTTGACTACCGAATCTTGTTAGCCCCATAGGCTTTTCACATAAGCCGACCGGCTCCAATACGTAATGGGTTAACGAAGCACCGGAAATTACAAAACAAGAAACAAAAACAAAAATCATGTCTACATAAACTTATGTCATCCAGGAATGGATCACGTCACAATGGTCACGTTTGAGTGGTCTATTTTGAATATTGCTATTCGGACAGTTAACCTCGTAGGAGTAAATTGTAGACAAACATCACTGGCTTTTAAAAAAAAAACCGCTTAACCGTTATCAACAAGGCTCAGAGGGGCAACAGTTTGGGAAAACGTGTCAGGATGGTAAAGTGAAATCCCGGAAATACTCTGTCTGAAGCCCCCGTGATCTAACGATTCTGTTTCTGTTTTCATGTTGCAGGTTTCTCCCCGCTACTTGATATACGTCTGATCGTCGAAGTAACGAGTCGAGGCTGGAGGGGGAAAAGGTACGACAAAAGTAAACGACGTGGAAAAAGATAACAGAGAGCAGAGGTTTGGAACAGAGGTTTGCAATCAGTGAACGCCGTGCAACTCCGATTGGCTATCGACTGAAATCCGATGAGAGTTAGCGTGCATAGATCGCCGCTCCTGGCACCGCGGCTTATTGATTAAGAGCTAACACAGCGTGAATAATCCCTACGTAAGGAAAACGTCTGGTGGACAACAACTAGCCCTCCATATATGACTACTCTTGATCGTCTACCGCCATTGGGCAAAAAAGTACGTGCACGAAAGCCAATAGAATGCTGGCCAAGCGAGCATGCGCGGTGGATGGATTGAACATGGGACGTAAAGGCACGCATTCCTCTTCTTTACCGTGAAATGAAGTGGTGATATGATATAAGTGTGCGAAACGTGACTGGGTTGAATCAATACAGCAACAAACACACGTGCTGCCAGTCTTTCTCCTCGCCTTTCGAGTCGGCAGGTTTCAACTGCACATCAAATAGGCCTACAAGTGTAATATCCCAGCTATGCTTTGATGTACCTCTAAGGAGTGAGCATGTCATTCGGTTTTATGCAAACACTGAACCGTAGAGGAACGGCACTCTTGGCTTTGTTACATTGCTACCTTCGTGATATGGCACTGGAGTAGGAGTTTTTAACTCACCATGGAATCAAGTACGTTTGAAACGGAGACGTACTACCCCGATAATGGGACAGAAATTATTTTGGAAGAGGAACCTAAAGTGGTCTTCTGGGCTTGGTTCCAGATGATGTGCCTTTTTCTTGCCATTGTGGGATTCCTCGGTAATCTGCTGGTCGTCCTCGTCATCATTCGCCAGCAACGACGTCGAACGAGCACGGATAAACTCATCCTCGCCCTCGCTGTCGCAGACCTCCTCACCTCAATCTTCATCATCCCCATCCCAACCCCGACCAGCCTTCCATACGGTGTCCTGGGGGAACTCTACTGTAAAGTCATATATTCATCTGTGTGCATGTGGATTTCGATAATGGCTTCGGTTTTTTCATTAATAATGATATCAGGTGAACGTTATGTTGCCGTGTGTTATCCGTTTCGCTACCAGCGACTATTTGCTGGCTATCGACCTGATGTCATACTCTGTGTAATCTGGATCGTATCCTTTATAATAAACACCAATAGCTTCTACGTGTCGTTCGTCGATACACCCGGTGTCAATTGCACCGTCAAGTTTCCAACACCGGAGTTCCAGATGTTTTTTGGTATCGTCCTTTTTTTGGTGGAGTATCTCATTCCTGTAATAATCATGCTTCTCGCGAATGTATACACAATCCGCGCCTTAAATCACCAAGCCAGGTCGTTAGTAGCCAAGAGGGATAAAAGATCGGGTCCTGCATTAAAGCTACTACAGGCGCGAAGAAAAGTCATCGAAATGCTCTTCATCGTGGTTATAATATTTGTTATCTGTTGGACACCCGATCAAATAGGATATCTTGCCTTCAATATTGGTTTGGTGGAGGTTGATTTTCTTTACAGTCCAGTCTACCGGTCATTTGTTGCGCTCGCCTTCTGTAACTCTTGTGCGAACCCCTTTATTTACGCAGCACGGAATCCGAATTTTAGGCGAGCTCTCAAGGAGTTAGTGATGTTTTCACCCATTGGCGGATCAATTTTTAACCAAGGAGGACCTGGGTTCACCGACAGGTTTGAGCTAAGCCAAACTCAGGGCACCATCCGAGGAGTCCTGGCAAATGGACGAAAACCGTCTTTACATGCTTGTCTGGGAGTGCCAGATACATCGCAAAAGACAGCCTCAACCATGTGAATAATAGAAAATATTTTCTATTTGTTTGATTGATATTAGTTACGTGAACCAATTTTGCAACATGATCTTGTCACATCAAATTTCAATCGGTTGCCATGTTGACAGGAAATTAGTCAGGAAGGTGGTCGTCCAAACGATCACGATAATATCTATGGAGTGATTTGTGTCTACACTTTAAACAATGAATAGCGAGTCGTCATGAGAGGAACGCGGGATAATTGGAGAAAAGGTACGGAACACATCTCAATAGAAATCACTAAAGCTTGATCAAAATTTTCACAACCAACATCATGTGTCCTTGTCTGTAACGATAAATTTGGCAACTGCTTTGCAAAAATGAAACAGCGGGATAATTAGTTCTGGCTACACAAATGGAAAGGCAGAATACTACTGGACTCATACAGGCAGTGGAATAATGTTGAATTAATGCAAGCTTTCCGTAAAACATCACAACACGCACGCGTATTTATTACATGTGGTTATCAATGAATGAACACACCAGGTAGTTGTATTTTATCCGTCTACAAAAAATAACGAGTCGAACATTCTATGACGTCATAGCGACATAAATGTACTGTCGAGACACTGATGTGGGTCGAGAGACAAGAAAGGGCTTAAATCAGAAATGGACTGGTTGCTCTTTTTATTGGCCCATTAATCATAAAGTCATAATGAACTCCAATCGGATTTGTGTGTCATAACAGTTATGTCAATATATGGGACCACCATTTGCCATCCAAATTGCGATGTGACGTTGCAGCGAATGATTTTCTGCGTGCAGATCTGGACATTCGAATGTACAGAGAGTAATTTATGAATAAATAAAGAAGAGTTATGTTTTGTATAAAAAAGGAAATGTATGACAAATAATATATATTGCAATTCGTTTACTGCCAAAATTGGGTATTGTGAACAAATGGACATGGAATTTGTTTCGATACAGGTTTAGGTTTAACGATATTTCTTGTCACTTTGCTATTAAATCTGTCGGGGTTGCAATCTTATTATAAAAGTGAGCAGAATTTTAATGGAATGTCCTCTTCTCTTCAACGATCTGATCAAGTTTTCATTTTATAGTTGCTGAAGGCAAAAGGCAGTTGTACAATTATTTCTGCTATCCGGAAAAGAAAAATGCACCAATTTTTGTTTTTTAAATGAGAAGAATTCCAATTAATTGTTTCGGACCAAATTGTGGTAATTGATACCTTATTATTTTTATGATAAAAACCTTTCCCACAAGTGTTTCGCAAACACCTTCTAACTGTCCAAGAGCATCCCTCATTGAACATTTGAATACAAAATGTATTCAAATAGCAATCCGGGACAGCAGATGAGCTTAAGTTGTCTATTTCACCCTTGTCCGTTTTGCATAATTTTATGTACACTGAGATTGCATCTTAAATCAATGGATGGTCGTGGATTAAACGAGATTGAATATACTTCGTTTCCATGCAAATATGCAATTTCTCTCGAAAAATAATTATGTTAAGTTGAATCAAGGCAAACTTTAGTTTTGTAGGTAATACATAGTGTTGGAAAAAATAAAAAGAGTGAAGGAAAATAGATTCCTTCAATTCTTTTCACGAATTTTGTCAGTAATGCATTCAGATGATTTTTCAATCACTAAAATCTATTTCTGTTATGATTGATTTTCATAACTCATGAATATCTTAACAAGGAATTTGTTTTCCAGCAAACAATTCCCAAATAAGATTCTCATTATATTTATACATCTTCTAATAATGAAAAATAGAATTCTTTAATAAATTTAGAATTTTGCAATTTAAATGGAAAACAGTTTTGTAATGCCCGAGATATAATGCCTATGTTGTTCTTTTATTGTTATTGCAATGACAGGGCGATTCAAGAAATATGACAAATCAAATAGGACTAAGAAAAGGGGATATATAAACACGCTTAAAATAAATGCATGACCTTTACGTTACACCAACACTATGTATTACTTTTTATTAGCTCTACAAGTATTTGAATATAAAGGTATAGTCATTATTTTACTGCATTACTGGTCGTTTACTTTGAAGATGAATAAATGATAAATCTTCTTCGTTTTCTTTAAATAATCACGCCTATCCTACTGATGAAACTGACAATATCCATTTGATATGCCCAATACCGACCCTCTTTAATCTCTTTCGTATTTTATGTTTAGGTACACTGAGATAAACAGTGATGAACACCCGAATTATTTTTCGAATACAACATATTAACCATCATGTTAACTGACTTAAACGAATGCTTTAGTGTAAATTGCAATATTACAGGGCTGAGGTATCATTTGCTTAAAGACATTATGAGAGAATATTTTATCCGCCTCAAACAGATACAGTACTGAACGCTTGAAAAGAGCATGAAACTATGTGAAATCTGTTAGTGTGTGTGCGTGTGTGTGTGCGTGAGTGTGCTCGTATGTATGTGGGTTAATGAGTGTTTTTTGTGGAATGTACTGCATTTTGTATGTATGAAATTAGTTTTCGTTATGTAACGTGATGAAGAACAGTTCATATCCACGCTGAGCGCTACTGGAACTGAGTCGTAAGGTTACAATAATCCATAGAAAGTTTCCATTTCTACCCTCATTTTTGTTATTGTAGGCGTAAATAGCAAATATGTGTGATAAGTCGAACAACCGAAATAAAACATTTTTAGATCTTTAAGGAAATTGGTTCAGTTGTAGTCAGTGTTATAAATGTCAAAGGGATCTGATGTTTCATCCTCTTTATTGTGTAAACAATGGCTTAAACGTTTAACAGCAGTATGAATTCGCCAAACGTAGTCACAAGCCAAACCCGGATTGAAATCTCGTTATAAAGTAATCAAGCTCAGTATAAACCCTAATTTTCTTTGAACTTGCTGCTCGTCCCAACCATTTTGAAATCCATACACAACCAATTCAGAGAACTAGTCGTACATGAACTAGTAGACATTCACCGTTGCGCTGATGGTTGTATTACATTGTGTGTGGAATTTCGGGCTGCAATAGACTGGTTTACTAACATATTCAAAGCTATGGATGTTTTTTTTCCCGGGGACCTAGTGACGAGGTATTCCATTAACAAATTATTAATGAATGAACTACAATACTTGTAATCCAGTCTGCGTATTTTATTTGTTGCTATGTCAGGGAATCCTATATGATACTCTTTCAAGTTGTCAAGAACAACAATTATTTACAAAAGTTTGCATAAAATTTTAATATTTTAGTAAACCGGTCTATTGAAAAGAGCGATGTAAAGACTATCAAAAACAAATTTGATAACTCCTTTTAAAGGTATAAATTGCATTGTGATAAACCTGTCTTTTTTTTTTAAAGTTAAGTATCTGAAATAATCAACGTGATCGACACAGAGCAATTTCCAATTCACTCGAGTTTTTTAGTCCCTGCAATCCTTTGTATACACGTTTATAAAGGCACCTGTTGTTTGTTTATGATGGTATCGCCCTGCTCTTAGTTCAAACGAACAGTCCTGTGGCAGTAAGACTCTCTCTCTCTCTCGCTATATATATATATATATGTATACATATTGCATTTCCTAGATTAAGTGGCGCCATGATATTACAATGTCTGTAGTGCTTTGTAAATGCAAGAAGAAACCGCTAATATCGAATACCCTGTGTACTGTATCAGGTTGGATTCCGGCAAAGTTGAAGTAAAGCTTCCATGTTTTTGTTATAGGTAATTATTCATGCTCTCCGGCGTCAAAATTATTTTAACGACCCGTTTATACCATCGGTAAACACCGCGGCAAAATGGATTGTTCTCTAAAATAAAATTCCACCGACAATAGGCCTACCATATCCTAGAGAATTTGGTGACGGAAGAGGAAGGACCCCCTTGTGATGTAATTTCCCTATCGGTTCCGAAGATGCTGAGTGTTCATTAGTTGTTGGCGGACCAAAATGGGATGAAGCAAAATCTAATTTGTTCATCACAGTCTATCACCTGTTTGGCCAGAGGCATGTAGTCAAACGTTCACTGGCCGATCTTTGGTGTGAAGGGGTTGATGGGGATAGCAGCAGAAAATCCCTTCACATTGGTTTTGTATACGCATTATAATTAGATCTTTTACGTAAAACGGATGAGTGGGAATTTCCGGGGATGTACGCGAACATTTTCAATGTTTGGGGACATTTTCCTTCTCAAAAGGGTATGTTCTCTGCTTTTGGCTATGACAGAAAAATAGTTTTTTTTTTCTGAACGAGCTAAAAAATTCACGAAAAAAAAAGGATAATTTTTCACGATGTTCCCGAACCAGTGAATGCATATGTACACGGTTCTGTGAAAGTGAATTCATTTTGGCGAATATTTACTCGATAACCTCAAATTGGGGTTAAATTGAATACTGTATAAAATATATATGTTTTCACGCAAAAATAGGGTTCATTTATTTTGGAAAATATTCTAGAAAGTATGCAGAAATCGATCGATTTCGACTCGAATTGCTATTAAGTGCTACACATTTGAATACGAAAATGTGGATATGGAAATGTTTCTTATCTCCCGTTCCCGAAATTCATTACTTAAACAAGGGCACAGTATGTCCCATCTTTCGCTTTCGATTAATAAAACGAATGTACCGAGGAAACCACTTCCTGTAAGTACACATTACGTAGATCCGCGAGCACAATGAAAGTTTTTATCACGTAACGAGGTGAAAGTATTGAGAAGAAAATCAGAAATTCATGGAAATGATTCAGAGATATGAAAGAAGAATCATGTTTTTATAGAACCGTTTCAGGGATTTAAAGAAATATCGCCTTGTGGAAATGTTTTGACAGATATGACAAGAAGGAATTTTTCATGGAACTGCTTGATTGGCTATTAAAGAGAAATCGTCCTCTAGGAAATGGTTCAGGGTATGAACAGAAGGAAAAGTTGTTTTTGTAATATCTTTCACAAATATGAAAAGAAAGAAGTTGTCATCGCACTGTTTCGGGGACATAAACATATATCATTTTACGTGTAAATGTCCTGAGATAGTGAAGAACAATAGATTCCTTGAAAACGGTTTAGCAATTCTGGTTGGGCTGGGAGGAGGAAAAACGTTCTCCAGGGCATACACTACGGATTTCGGACTTTCGAACTAATGTGATCATTCCATTTTCCTGATAAACGAAAACTGATTGATGTAATTTTTGGTACAGAAGTAGTTCCTCTATGAAGTAGTCGTGTGGTATGAAACAATGGTTGGTTTGTTTTGTCTGTTGTGAAGCGGCAAAACAATTAATGTCACTCATCAAGTTCAATATAGCTGTTATCTCTCAACTGCTTAATTCTGCTCCCCTAAATAGGAGAAATCTCTTTTCAAAAATCTAATGTCACGCTTTAGATCAACTAAAATTGAGAAAAGTCTGACACGTTAGGGGTTCTTAAGAACTTCACCAGGGCATTAAAACTGTCCATATTTTAGAGTGAAGCACTGTCATAATATGAACTGTGGAAACATGACCCCCCCCCCCCTCAGCAATGCTGTTAATCCGAATTAAACAGAGCGTTTGTTATAAGAACAGTGTGTTACACCCTGTTGTACCCCATATTTATATTGAATTAAGTTGTACATTGGCGCCCCATTCCCATTTGTTGAATAATCGAAGGGATGTTTTTAAGCCCCCCTCTGTATATGTTTCTTTGTTTCTAAAAGCACTGTTCTATATCTTGATGTGGAGAGCGTATCGTTTGTTTCCCGGTGAAAAGATCCTCAACCCGGTGCCTTTGACCTAGTTCAATGATACGTACACTCCTCACATGCGTCATGAAATACTGTTTTTCCAACCGATGCGTGAGAATGCGAAAAGCATATAGTTTCAAGTTTCATGTGGGTTTTTTCTTGTTTAACTTCCCTTTGAATTTGTCATTATCTCTTTATTTGGAATGTATACTAGTATACACAAGAACATGCATTTGATTGGCGTGAAAGGGAAGCAAATGGCCTTTGAATGTCCAATTATACGTTGGAAAAAAAAGTATAGTGTTACGTCGTTTATGCATCCCTGATTTCCTTGAACAGCCTCCTTTTTTCTTTTCTTTGTTTTACTTTTACCACATTTCTTCTTTTTTCTTTTTCCTATTCAAAGAAATAAATAATTCCCCGTTGCCAATAATCAGTAGCTGTTTTATTAATTTGTATTATTCAATCATTGTGGTTATCCGTGATAAGTAATTGTATAATGTGGGGAATACATAATTCTTGTTTTTATAGGGTGAAATCAATCAGGAAATGTATGCCTCAAAACTACAAATAATGCGTAATATTTAGGTCAGTTTTGTTGTCGATGAATTTCCTAAAATGAAGCACTAAACTGGGAAACCCTATAATACGATGCCAATTTGATTTTCGGGATTTCGAACCATACTTTTCATTTTCAGACTGATGGCCTTATTCTTAATTTAAACAAAAAACACCTTAGAATCAATGACCATCCTGAAAGAAAGAATGAACACCAGGAAATATGTTTCTTTTTAACAATGACTCCTCAATTCAATTCCTATCAACATATTTTTGTTTAAACTTTAAATATGAATTCTATAAATAAGTTAACATCACTCACCTGTGAAGGACTTTCAAGTGTTTTTTAAGATGGCTGGGAAAATGGGATTTGATTAAAAATACATTAATAATACAATGAGAAAAATTATTGCCGCATCCAGCAAAGAGTGGATCAGATGTAAAACTACGGCTACCCCCGTTCTCGGGCCCTGAAAGTCTGCGAGTTCATTTTACAATTCGTTTAGGGCATTCCAGGAACAATGTTCTTTCCGTCATCCCGCCTGGTAGGGGAGCGAGGTGGGATCACACCCGTCTTTTCTTTAAATTTTCGGAAGCTCCACCGAGAACAACACAGACTTTTAACGAAAAAAAGAGAAAAGCAAGAGGGAGTTTAGAAAGGAAATCAATGCCCCAGGTCGGTAACCCCCTAACCAAGTCATTCGAAACTTGAAGCATCTGTTAGATACAAGCGGGTAGATTCGATAATACTGAGGCTGGCCCGAACACCTTTCGCGAATGCTGACAGCGAGGAGTATGTTGTGTCAGTCGAGTAACATTGCCCGAAGGAGTATGTAGAAGGTGGGAGGTTACTTGGAGCGTTTTCATTCACCTTGTGGCATTGTTTGAACACCTTAAGGGCAGGGTGTAGGGATTACATGACAGGGCATTGTATCAAAATATTACTTTTCTTTAAGGTTTGATGTAAACTTTCTTTTAGCCCTGGTTAAGAAACAGGCAATGATAAAGGGAAATGACGTTGATAATATATAATGACAATAAATCCGTAAAATTGAATAAGAAAATGAACATATTCGACTTTATTGTTTTAATCATAACAAATCTTACCAAAATCATCCACAGTTTTATGTTTTATAATTCGTCCATACACTGGGTCTAGTTTTAAGGTAACATTATTCTCCTTCCATTTGAGTTGTACATATCTGTCAATGTAAATCATAAAGTCTAATATTTACAAGTTTGCATCACAATGGTACATTATCTGGGTCACATTGACAGACGGGTTAATATGACATGATCACTGATGAAAGCAACTAGACAAGCAATTTATGTCACCAATAATACCATATTCTACTCCATTCACCATCTGAGGGCATTGTTACTTCCTGTTTCCCAAACTAGGTTTCTTTCCAAGAAGTCTTAATTTTCCTGGTGACAACTGATGCACAATAGTTATGTCAGTGGCCATTAAGAGGAATTTATATTGCAATATTAAGATCGGAAGTAAAACCAATATGATTCTTAAATACTTAAACTTGCCAAATTTGATGTTAACCAACGAACTCACCATCACGCGATCATGTCATTTGTCCCTTTTTGTTTATCATTGTAAGTTTGTAGAACATTGTGTTCAGATGGAAGTCATGGACCAGACTCTTCATTTTATCCCGATCATTGGCGTAACTATGACCTAGTGAGCTGAAGCATCCTCACCCCTATTTTTAAAAGCAAATCTCCGCCAACCGTTCCCTCATATTCGGGCAGCGACACGGTGTCTCTTTGATGTTTAATTTTTGCGTAAATGGGTCTATAATGCGCAGACAGTGGATGTCACTATAAATTGACAATAGGTTTAGAAGCTAGTAGTACATATCCGGACAAGATACGTCAACACCCTGGCGACCTTGTGTATTTTCTCTGATGTAGCTATTCACATGAAAGTGCATCTTCATTATCAATTACACTTCATAGAACGAACATCACATTCTGAGTATTGCAACTTCCTGAACGACAGTATAAAGTGTATTGATTTTTAAATAGAAAGTTTATATTCGGGTCGGAAACGGAAGCCTCCGGATATGTTTTTCCCATACGCCTAAGTTGCAATCCCTTTAAAAGTGCACCTTTGTTATTTTATAATAATTGCACATCAAATAACGAATATTGGGCTTTGAGTATAGCTATTTCCTCACCGAAAGGCTGAAATCGATGGCGAAAAGTGAAACTCATTAAACCCAAGTCGGATACCTTTTGCACAAATGTTAACGAAACTGATATGCCGGCTTGAAGGGTGTGTATACCCTTTCGCCCACCTGCGCATTTGACACGGCCAGGTAAAGCTTAATGTCTCATTATTTTCCCCTCAAGCACACTTCGAAATTGAAATACATTAATGTGTCTCGACACAGCAGGTTGATTTCGTCTTTTTCCATCCAATTCCATGTAATTGTCTTGCTCGAAGGACACTTTAAAGCCCTGAGTCGTGATATCGTATAGTATTTTTCAGTTCAACGGTATCATAGCACTTGACAATTTCTGACACAGTTTCAGACATCACAACTAGTGTTATTAGGGACTTTTAGATTTGCACGTCGACGTAGTGGACTGCAATGTGTGCCATTCTTTCAAGGCACTGGCCCGTGCCCGGCAGTGCCTTAAAAGGACGTTACATTACCTTAAAAGGATGTCACCGTGGCAGTCCACGTTCTCGTCGTGTAAAATCTAAAAGTCCCTATTATTACAATTCTGATGCAATCATGACACCCAGTTAATCATATATGCGATAGCTCGTGTCTGATAGCCTGTATCCACTTATTTTCTATTTACACAATTCAATTCGTCATTTAAACAGAGGTGTTCTACGATTTATCTGGTTGAGCCTGACTATGTACTTATGTGTCCGAACGTGTGTATTGTTTGATTTGTTGAAAGTTTATATGGGTTAGAATGCACACAATGCAATGAGAATTATTGTCTTGGTGTGCGAATTATAGGGATGTGTGTATGCCTAGTCATATGAGTTGCCAGGTGACATTTTTGTTATATGCACCGCATACATGGCATAAGTGACTCAACTCAAATTATATTAGCGTAGAGTTTTCTGGTTCTGGTAAGTTTATGTTTGAGCAGAGACCCCGGTTTGAGTGTGAGCAAGGTGAGTGGGTGAACCGTGAATACATGTTTCATGTTCAATGCGGGAAACCTTTTAAACAAGGATAATCCATGACGAAATATTATAATAATTGAGTGCTCTGATGGGTTCATGCTGAGTTGAGTGTGCGTGTGTTTAAATTGAAGTGAGAAAGTAAAATTATGAGTGTTGTGGTGGATTTATGTTTGAATGTGAGTCAGTATGTTAGATCTCAACAGCGGGGAAACATTTTGCACAGATGCATATGAGATCATGTTGAATTCCATGTGCGGAGATGTGTTTCATGTACAGTGGCGAGAGACTCAACACAATGATATCTGAAACGTGAAATTCTGAGTGTTGTGATGAGTATGTGTTTGATAATGAGTATGTTTTATCCGTACTGCGAGGAAAAATTTTGCACAATGAAATGTGAATTCATGCTGAATTGCGTGTACGTAAACGTCGTGTGACTTGCAAGAGACTCAATACAACCGGAATTATGAATGTTCTCGTCAGTGTATTGTGAGAGTGTTACACGATGAGCCGAAAATGTAATAGTAACTCAATCCATGTAACCGTTGTGTGCTCCGCTGATTATGAACGTGTGGTCGAATGTGAATGTGTTTGTGTATGTTCCAATGTACGATACGAAGAAAATATTTTCACAATGAAATTAGAAACTGAAAGTCTGTGGTAAGCGAGTTCATCCTACATGTACATTGAACATGAGAAATATTTTATACAATTAAATTAGTCCGTCAAAAGGTGAGGTGAGTTGAGGTACAATTATAAGTGTGTACATTTCATGTTCAATGAGCATCTAAACAATGAAATTAGGAACTCAAAGTTTTGATAAGCGAGTGCTATGATGTATACATGATGAAATATGATTGTGTAGACTTGCTCGATTTATGTGGATTGGGGGAGACTTAACACCTTTGAATCAGAAACTTAAGTTCTGTGATAAGCTAGCGTTCTGATGAGTTTGATTGTCATATATGTGAGTGTGTGAATGGTTGTTTCATGTTCAATACGAGGAAACATTTCCACATAAAATCAGTTACTGAAATTTAGGTACAGCGTGATTCTTTTGGGGAGTCTCTGTGTGATTATGAGAGTGTAAATGTATGTTTCATGTCTACTGCGAGGAAACATTTCACACAGTAAAATCAGTGATTTATGCGGATTGGGGGCCTTAACACCTTTGAATCAGAAACTTAAGTTCTGTGATAAGCTAGCGTTCTGATGAGTTTGTTTGTCATATATGTGAGTGTGTGAATGGTTGTTTCATGTTCAATACGAGGAAACATTTCCACACAAAATCAGTTACTACATTTTAGGTACAGCGTGAGTGTTTTGGGGAGTCTGTGTGTGATTATGAGAGCGTAAATGCATGTTTCATGTTTACTGCGAGGAAACATTTTAGACAGTAAAATCAGTGACTCAAATGCTGTGATGGCAAGTGCTTTGATGAAATTATGCTGGTATGTGAATGCTATGTGTTTGGATAACAGGAAGCGTTCGCGTCTTCGAATGTTTCACGCAAGTGTCGTTGGGCGAGATAACTGAATTACAATATTCAAATTTCATATTTCGCGAAAGTTTCTGGCTATGTAGAAGTTACGAAGCAGGTCATGGCGCTATTTTGGGGGTTTGTCAATGCTGTTAAAAATGTATTTATCAAATAAAAACAAGGATAATGGTCAAAGATGAAACTATAACCAAATGGTACAAACAGTACTTGTAACATGTAAACCAGTAGCACTAATGGTGATGTCTATCCAAGCAGAAACCGAGTAGTGACTGCTTGGATCATCTAATTACAAAGTTAGGAAGCCATGATTTTGTTGTTGTTTATTATTTATCTCTTTTAATGTGATTTGCGAGCATCTTTTAATTTGTTTTCTCGTTTATAATTCATAAGTTTCAATAACTTTTGAATAAAAGATATGTCATCATATCGTTTACCCATGATTCTACACGTCCTCATCCATGAAACAAACCCATTCCTTTCTTCAGGAACCAAGAGGTCGGATACTCTGATGATTCTTATACTAGGAAACAAAGAGACACCTGCTCGCAAGAAATGTTACCAAAATGCCAATTTTGTTTTCCTTTTGCCAGGTTTTCCACTAACTAAGATCTCGTTGTGTACGTTACCGATGAATAGTTACGTGTAAATACATGAGGCACTTTATTAATGAATTGATGAATTAGTCATCTGCATCTGGTCCACATCTGTTACCAAATAAAGTTGTCACTAATTGTAAATAAAGTTTCATAATCTTTGTCTAATGTGTTGATTAATTCATGCTTGTTATCGGTAATGTTACCTTTTTTATCAAAGACTTGGCAGGCACAAGATTATAGTTTTGTGTCAAACAATGGACCTCCTATGTCCTGGTCCATAATGAAACTGAAACTAAACCAGTTTCTATATTGTCATTTTAATGGTGCAATGAAGAATATTAATGTACAATAAATGCACATTATTTCAAATATTAAAAATCGTTATGCATACTCTGTTTCATGTTATTATGACTAATGTTTCTTAGATTCTACCTCGAACACGATCTCAAAGACTTTCGAGAAATTCAACGCAAAGGCTTCGTTCAGATGTGACGTTGTCAACCATTAAAAAACACATCAACAACGCCATAGTTGTTCACGTGTAAGGAAACTGCAACTGCGCGCAACAAAAGTATTACCCGTAATCACCTACCTATGTGTTATAAGGTAGAGATATTTGAAGCGTTCTACACTTCCGCCATGATGAACAAATAAATAAATATAATCCGCCGCAGTTTACCACTGCATGCATATGTGAATGAGGCATCTAGTGACCTCCTCTATCACCTTTTAAAATGTGCAAATATTACAATGTCGTATTACGCAATCCGAACATGATTTCTATGTGATTACCACAATGGTATTGAAATTGCGCTTGAGCTCATTTTTCGAAGGTCTTTGCGATCCGTTGTTTTCCTTCAGTTATTATGTCAAATCACTTCGTGAGAATGAAGCTTGACGATGATTATTTCATACAATGTTTAAGACCACTTCGCAGCGGGGAAAGAAACTATTTCACTTTAAAAGATGATCTATATATGGTGGTAATGGAATATATTGGGATCAACCATTTTCAGAATATTTAAAGGGGTTTAGAAGATTATTTTTTTAAGAGCTAAGAAAAAAGAGGGAGAGAGAGAGGGGAAAGGGAGGGAGTTCTGGTGGTGTAATAAAGCTACTTGGCATGACCACATGTATTAAACACTCCGTCTCGTATATATACACGCTCTTCAGAAATATTTTCTTAAGAAAGAAATTGTGCTTTTCCTTATGTTGCACGATGTACTGCTGTGTACGGAATTTCTGGAAGCAAGTTCCTCATTTCCCTTAATGTTAAAGATAACTCGAAGTTATGGTTATGTGATTAAATTGTAAAAGAAAGATGTCTGGAAGCAATTGAGAAATGCTGATGATGTACCTAAGAATAGGTTTAGAATCATCAAAATTATAATAAATCTTACGCTCAATATTGCTGGATGTCATACGCACTAGTATAGTAGTATAGCTTCCTATTTCCCAGTAAAGCTTCCTGAGTGAGCTGCTAAAGGGACGACTCCATCGAGTGGCAAATACTACTCACATAACTTAGTATATGGACTGCACACATATGGCATGATGTTTGGTTAAAAACTTTTTAGTTATTTGTAGTAATTTCTCCGAATATGGGGGCATCCGAAGATTTAACCTTTTTCGGTGTATATTTCTGCAAAGTTATTCTGCCAACCTGACAAAAAAAAGATTGAGAAAGCTCAAAATTATTACCTTAACCTAAACTCAATTTTCTCTTTAAAAATATAAGGTGCTAAGCTACACAGGGAATGGAAGTGACGACCGTGTCATGGATAGTTTCTCTTCGAGATCATAAATCTTACACTCCGGTACGGTTATCTGAACGTTTGATAAGATATAGATTGTCATTGACATCACATGTCCCAAAGAGATTTGACATCCGGCAACAATGTTTGGAAGCACCTTTTTCTTTTCTCTTTTTAACCTATCACGGTATAATTCTGTCTTCGTTGAAAGTTCATTAATTGTGACAAAGACAGTTTGGATGACACTGTTCCCTTGTAAATAATTAATTCGCAAGCTTTGTTTGTATCAATGAGTTAACGAGATAGTTGAGTTTTGTTGCAGAGGGCGCTACACAAATGAATATTTTTGTGAGATAATGAAAAACTGAGTGTCTAATTTGAAAAAAATATATACAATTTAAATGACAAAATATTAATTGTTTGATCAAAATCGGTTGAGATACGGCTGAAATATCCATAAATATAACCATTTCTAATATTTGTGGTGCCCCACAAATATTCGGTAATTTTGAAACAGCCGTTGAAAAACGAGATAGCGCCTTATACGTTTTATTCCAGCCAATGCCAATATTGGCTTTTTGTTGGCCTTTTCTTGTTGGTTATGATGCGCATAACTAGCCGGCCCGTATATTGTTATTATTAATTAATTATTTAACGGTCACCGTATTTTTTTAAAAGTGGTGCTGAATTGGTATGATCGTATTCAATCTAAATTCACACATTTTGGGGTCTAAAATTACCTTCATAGCAATTTAAGATTCTAAAAGGGCACTAGATATGTCATAAATAAGAATAAAAGCAATAACCATGCACTTTGAAGGCATTTGCGATCTTAAACAAGAACTGAACTATCCCTTTAAATTTAAATTTAAATTGTACATTGATTATTATATCGTCAAAAACCCTCTTCGAAGAAAATTGGTAAATTGATTAACATTTTTCAACATTCTTCAAGTGGTCCTCAGAGACAGAAGTGGTAAAATCAGGTAATGAAGCCAATGCAACATCGATCACTAGTATCTTGATTTATAAATGTTCTATCTAGAGAAGCACTGGACATTAATGGTGACTAGGGAATAATATTTTCTGAAATGTTCGAAATTCTTGGCGACCAGGGTGCTCGCTTTTAAAACCGTCTTGAGGAGAGTTTATGTGAAATATATCACTTTCAAATATTAGCTTTTCATAGTAATTCTACTTTAGAAATATGAATAGATTCTCACTAAGCATGTAGTTACTCTCGTGATTCTTGACAATACGGGACTTGTGGTTTTCAATGTCCAAATCGAAATCATATTGAAAAAAAACGGACAAGCAGAAAACATGTAATGGAAATCTAAATCCTTGTTAGGATTGTGGTAAAAATGCAACTGTATTTTTTATTTCGTCTTCAACAACCGCCTTTGCCCACAATACATTCACTGCTTTTCTAGTTTATACCGAATAGTGAAAGACAATTTCACCCTTTTTATGAAAGAGTTTGGTAAAAAAATTCTTTTTAGAGTTATAACCAAGTCTTTTACAAAAAGTTGATTAAAATTTGCCCTACTTGTTTGGTTCTCTAGTTACCGATAAGTGAGTCAACTTCGCCCCTTTAATGAGTCAGACCCTTTACGCTAATATTGTACTACAGGATTTCTCGGTCAATTTCGTAAGCTTTTCATTCGTTTTGATACAAAGTTCATTCAAATTCGCAAAATAAAGCTGCCGGCGTGTAAATTTCATTCAAAATAACACCTTTTTCATTGGATTTACATATTCGGTCAATGGATTTAGCACTTGTTTCATTCAATTTAACAACCGCTTACAAATGCGCAGTTTGCATTCATTTTCGTCAACAATGGCAAATCGGACGTTTGTACCATTCAATTTCACTTTGGGTCATTCTAAATAACAAAGTTTTCATTCATATTCGCCTATCTTTACAAACCTATGGTATACATGGTATATGCACATGTTTCTCATCTAAATTAAACAAATGAGTTATTGGTAATTGTGACTGTGATCACGATCGTGATTGTGATTCAGTGTGATGGTGATTTAGATTTTGATGTGATTATGATTGTGATTGAACTGATACTCATAGATTGTTTTTAACATGTTCAATACAGACTAAATAAAATTTATACAAATATAAATGGCTTCAAAGAGATTACGAACATCGAATACATTATCAAAAACAAAACCAAACAAAACGTAAAAAATAAATCAATGTATAGAGTATTGATACCCACCCCCCCCCCCACCATTATGGTACGCTACTCTAAAAAATACAACTGTAGTCTGTAAACACACACTTTGCATGCACCTATATCATTGCATATTCATAAAAAAGACACTCTTGCTTAGTTCCATGCTAATTCTATATTGATGTGGCTAGGTTATACTTAACACATGATCGTTCAGTTGCTAAATATTGATGATTTAGTGGGTATAGAAACGAATTTGAATTCACGGAAGACGCTATGACGTAATCGCGAATCGTCCCGCTTTAAATTGAATTAAAATTTTACGAAAAAGAAGCACGTTTTAATTCGAATGAAAATAAAATGTTTTAGAATGATCGTTTTATGAATTTAAATGCTAAAAAACGAATTTGAACGAAAAATAACAGCTGCGGTGACAGAATCGGCGAAATTGAATGAACATAAAATGAATTTGTGTGGCCAACTTACGAAATTGACCAAGAAATCCTATATTTCGATGATAATAAAAGATCTATTAAATGCATACAACACGATGGCAACTCCTTTAAGCAAATCAACCTAAGGCAAATTTAGTTGTGCGTCACATATTAAGTTGTGGGAACATGTCAACGGCTTTTACGTTATCTTAACATGATTTCTACATACAATAGGGTATTGAAATTGCCCTTGAGTTTATTTTTCTTTTAGAAAAAGTTGCTTTATTGATGACTTTGCATTAGGCTTTGGAAGTTTTTGTTCAAAATAAATTGATTTAACCCTCTTTTTTGTATACCTATAATCAAATAGATTACAAAAAAGAAACTGGATTAATCATTTTCTGCATGTGGATATTTAGTTAGACGAGCGTATGTCTGTTTTGATCCGTTACTGCTTTAAGATTACGAACAATCTAAAATGCACATTACTTAATGTAATTAAATCAAGATTCAGATTTCTATCATCGTAGGTTCTTTAACAAAATTCAAGGCTGAACGTGTTTTGCAGGCTGAAGACGCCATCAGGAGCGATGATGTGCGTGTATTTATGAAATTCCGTTTTAATGTTTCGTTAAAGCCCAACTACAGGGCCTCTAAAATTAAATTTCAACGAAATAGAAAGGAAACCGATTGAGGCCCATAAGCTTCAGTGCCTTTCGCTTGACGCAAGTTCCTTGTATTTTCAGAATACAGAATATATCATGTTTCATATACGATTTACTTTGTAATCAACCCAACCCGTGCCTTTTACCATGATAATGCATCTCATACAAAGCAGTTGTGCGAATTTAAAACTCATGCATGTTATACTCATTAATTCCTCGATTTCTTTAAATGACGGATTTAAGGTTTTTCAATATTTTTGGGTAAAGGAAACGAATGTAAGGTCAACTCACAAAAGAGATATGTCTCAAAGAGATTTTTTCAAAAAGCTATTTTTGAGGTTTCAGGAAAAGTTCATAGAAAACAAAACCATGTCAATAGCATTGCACAAACGTCCATGGATACAAGTATACAACATACAAGCAAGTTAATAGTTACGTCTTTCTTCTATAACCTGCCATTTAAATCTTTTAATAATATCAAGACCACTTTCATTAAAATCAAAGTTTCTTTCAACTGTTCTTGCTTTTCTTTTGGTAATCTAAGGATAATGTTCTTGTTATATACAGACCAACTCCCCCATATCGAACATGCGTAATCTGATATAGGTTGGATTGTACATTTATACATTTTATTCAACACATTCGTATCGGTGAAATTTCTGGCCTTTTTTAAAGAAAATATTTTATAAACTAACGATTTACTGAGCTTCTTTACATGAATGTTCCAGGTTAGGTTTTCATCAATTTCAATTCCTAAATACCGTATATTCTTTTCATGTTTTATTGTATTGCCCTCCAAAAAAAGTTTAAATCCAGAATAGTTTGTGAGTTGCGTTTCAATAACAGACTGTTAGTTTTTTTAGTAATAACTTTTAATTAATTTATTTATACCACTTACAAATTTCCTCTAGATCAGCCAGCAGCTTAGCACTAAAAACTTCAATATTTTTATCAGAACTATATGTAACAACATCATCAGCATATATATTGCCTGAACTTGATCTTAAACATTCACTTATATCATTAATAAAAACAATAAAATGTAAAGGACCCAGTGCACTGCCCTGGAGTATTCCAATAGACAGACTATTAAATTTAGACAATTTATCATGACAATAAACATTTTGTTTTCTATCAGACAAGTAGTTAGTAAACCATATCAACTCATTATTCTGAAAACCATATCTTATACTTCTTTTCCTCTTCCGCCCGTTGTTGGTGTAAGTGAATATTAGAGCACTGCTTTGTTTGTCTCTCTCTCTGTGTCTCTCTTACGGTTTGTTTCCGCCTCAAACTTTTTGCTGCTCATATATCTCGCAGTTAGAAGCTCACATACATGTAGATTTTAAAGCTTCAAGTTATGCCTACAAATTGACATGTTGAGCTAACGGTATTATAAAACTAGTTGTATGTTGAAAAAGAAAAAGAAAAGAATAGAATGAATTCCCCGAAGTAGTTCTTTATGCGGCATCTGGGACATACCACTTTCTTTTGTTTGTCTTGATTATATCATTAGATTGTAGGGTTGTTATTTTTGTTTGTGAAAATGTATCTATTGCCTTCAAGCAAACTTTGAACATCAATTTTCCGTTGTTTTGTTCAGTTTTCCCTTGCGCTCTCTTCCCTCTTTTGTTGCTCTTTTGCCAATGTATAAATCTCCAATTTATCCACCTACACAATGCTGTAACCACATTCGCGGACATGTGAAAATGGCGTAACAAGTGGGACAAAAAGGGTCAATTGTTCCGCCCTCATTCGTAAATTATTAAAATAAATGTGGAAGTAGGTGAGATAGTCATAGGAAGAAGTGGGGATACAATTAATGTTCAACCCCTAAAAATGAATACACGGCGTATCGGATTAACTCATCTTTAATTATTCTCTGCCAGCGGGATCGCTCCCGCCAACATCCCCTGCCCCTTGACGGGGTCCACATGGCGCCACTAATTCCGAACGCCAACAATAAATCATGTACACGAGACAAAATTGTAATTGATACCTTGTGGTTTTTTAAACGCTTTAGGTATGGAGATATCACATGTCCCACATTGCCTTTTCCCTCAGGGTTCCTATTTTCACAAATTGCATATGCTCCAGAAGGGAACATAACATCATTAGCACCCCCACCCTGGTTTCGAAAATGGAAAAACCCTGTCACAAACATTGGGAACAGTTAAATATTCTGTAAATCTGATATGAAAATTAAACCACATCTTAACTTTTCAAATGTCTAGTCATTCTAGTGGCAGAACTTTTTCTCAAAAGTGTGGCTACTGGATATGCTCTACAGATGTTTTGCTTAAAAGCATATATTTAAGGATCCTCGATAGAACCAACTGAAATAGGAGTCACACTTGAGGAAGAACAGTCAACCTGTTTTTTCTCTCCGCATTTATAACCTGTTCATCAGTCCTTTTCAGGACTCCACTCCAGACGAAAGAATATCTCACTTGATATTTTTTTCACCATCTCTCTCCAAGTCTCCATAAATTATCAAGTAGTACTATTTTCAACAAAACTGAGAAAATATTCACTCTCTTTCAAACCCGACAGTCCTTTTCAGGAATTCCAACAGGGTGAAACCGCAAACTTAATGAATGTTAGTACATAAGTTGTCTTTTTATTGGAAGAACAAGCTTGAATATCAGCAAAGGCGACTGTTAAGCCAAAAAGTTCATTGTCTATACTTCAAGTGCAAATCACAAGTCTCCCAAGGTCCATTTTTCTACTTTCCGCTGGTATCCAAAACACATATTTTCTGATATCCGGTTTATTTGAAGTGACCCTCAATCTGCTGCCAAACGTTGACGCACCCTTGAACTTCCAATATGGCGACACACCTTTATGACTTCCAATGTCGTCGCGCTGCCCGCCGGAAGGCCGTAACAGCTCCAGTTAAAAACTAAATTAGTCATGCCCCTTGTAAATTTGATGTTTATTTTTATTTTTGTTTTGTTCGTAACTCAAGAATGAAAGGTTGACCACTTCAATTAGGGTCTTTCTTCAATACTTTTAGATGTTACCTTCAACGTGTCACATTTTCAAGAAACATTTATCAGGACAAAACAACATTTTCACATATTTAACAATTACAAAACTTAGTAAGGGTATGTATAATTTAGTAGTTAACTGTATGTACTGTCAAGTGCAGTATCGGCCTCCTAGCAGGCAACCGACGAGGTATTTGCTGTTGGGCCACTAATCTAGTCGAAAATCGAAACCGTGATTTTTACATTTCTTCGTGTTCTTCGGTATGCTAGGACTAAAATACCCTCACAAGATGCGAATCGCTTAAAAAGTCATGTGCTTAAAGGCTTGGTTTAACTGAGAGGTGTCGTAGTCGAGTGGTTTCAACATTGGCTTGACCTGAGATGCGAAGGTCTCGGGTTCGATCGTTGACGCGGCACTATAATCCTCTGGCAAGACGTTAATCTACATTTGTCACTCTCCAGCAAGGGGTTTGAATCGGATACCGGTAGGAAGGAATGCATTGAATTCCGCGAGCACGGATATGGGGGAAGGGAGAGGGGCGCGCCTTGAACACTAATGGAAATGCCGCTCTCCAAATTCACAATATTTTATTGCAGCAGAAAAGAATAATTATACTCGAGCAAAGAAATAAGACACTCTACCTATAAAGAAATAGAGATTATTCGAGGGTCATGACTAAATTCAGCTCCATTATTATCTAGAATATAAAGTTTTCCCCATACACAGTAGGATAAATGCAATTGGATTATCTCCAGAGCATCGGGAGAAGCCTATATTCAAACTTGAGTTATAATGATAACAATAATTATAGGCATTTCTATAGCGCCGTCTATCTAGAAATTCTATTCCGAGGCGCATTCACTGTTACCCCGGCTTTAGCCTAGCTGCCATTACAGCGCTCTAGCATTTCAAGGAATTAATTCCTGCCAGGTACCCATTTACATCACCTGGGTCGAGTGTGGCAAATGCAGATTAATGCCTATATATAGGGGCACTGGTACGATTTGTTGTTGTTGCTTATATCCGAATTTAAACCTTAAATATCTGCGGAAAAGAAATCCTGATTTGGGACAGCTGTGTTAGATCCAATATTTGCAGTGGTGTAAAGTTTGGTGTCGGTAAATCATGAACTCTGCAGTTCTGTCTATATTTAGAGGTCGGTCCCCATCCTGCTCCTCATAGTCAATATTGGAAAGAAAGCTTCGTAAACTTCACAAGTTTAAAGAGAGGGCTGAGTTCTTATTTATCTATTTATTTCTGACATTTTTGCTGGGTAGCACATTTTCACCAATAGTGGTGGTCTTCCATGAGGCCCTGTTTGGTAACTACAAAACGCATTAATAATTATGAATATAAACCCATAACAGTAACAGAACAAAGCACCGAAGAAACGAAATATGTATAGGTTATGTATACACATTCTTTGGTATCCTCGTAATAAATGTGGAATATTTCAACAAAATGCTATTGCATATTTGTTATATTGTATTACCTGTATAATGGTATGATGGTAATCTGTTTTTAAATGAGGTAATATATAATCACTACTTTTTAAACATTTATGTTTTGGTAAAATAGCCTCATATACTTTCGGTAGTTCATAAACAAAATGGAAAGACGATGTCAATTTGGAAGAGTATCATGGAAGAAATGTCTGAGCCTGCAAAGGATTGTTCTTAAGATTCCCTCATATTAAAAAATATTGCAGGACGCTTTTGGAACGATCTACCTAAGTATATTCTGGCTTCACCATCTCTTTCTGTTTTCCAAAAGTCCCTCAGTACCTGTTATTTTCAACCATTATATCAATCATGTTCTTAAAATCTATATTAATGTTTGTAAGTTAATTACTTGTATGTACATTTTATTTTAATAAGTTTGTAAAACGTGATGCAGTTACTGTAAAAACTAAAATAAGTGTCAATATTGTGTTGTATTGTATTAAAAAAGTTTGGACCAACCATTTGTGTGTAGTCCCAAAAATCCATTTATGTGTGCAGTGCATGTGATCTGTAGCAAGATCGAGTTTTACAGTATTATGCAAATGTACATAATCACCTTTTTTCCCAATTGCTTCCAGACAATTTCTTTCACAATGGAATCGATTGATCAGTACGCAGCTGTATATTAAAGATATTGTACAGTAAGACGCAAAATAATTATGCCCTTTAGCGTGATTAGATTGTTCTCTTTCATTCTTTCTCTATTCAAATCCTATAGTCCCCTATTTCAACATTCATTACTAATCAGGTTTGTCTTTTGTAGCTTTTTTCAGTTTTCTGCATGTATGGAAACTATCGAATCTCTATAGTCGCGTTATCAGCATTTCATATCCACGGCCTTCGAAATAAAGTTTTAATCCAACTAGCGTTAGTCCTGAAGACAGGTTAAGGGTTTGTGTGAATTAGACAAAGACGCAAAAGTATTTCACTATTTGCAAAGAAACACTATCTGTGCGGATAGGCGCTTATACGGTTTGTTTGTTTGTTTATTTCAATACGGTGATAAAAAACATGCTTTCAGCTTGGCACAGCTGTTTTTCGGCATGTCCGTACATGGTACATTAAAATACATATCAATAAACAGATAAAATACAAAGTATTAAATTAAGTAAATTTAAAGAAAAAAAAACATTTTAAAAATAATAACAAAGACCATATCAATGTTAAATGTAACATAGTACCTTTAACAAGAAATCGCATTTTTGCATTAAGCACTGAACACTTCGTCCGCATTGCGAAGTGGTGCCGAGGGCAATTATTTCATTATCGGATTACAGCAAAATGCCAGATTTGATGGGAATGCCATTTAACTAAAGCTATTAAAACTCATTAAAAATAAGAACGAAAGTAAGAATGACATTCAAGCAGATATTTTCCAGATGACACAAAGACATTAAATATGTTTGAAGCTAGAAAAAAGTACAAAAATGCCGGGCTATTAATAGTGTCCAGGGAGAATAAATCATTATGGGAAAACATCGATCATGAATGGGAGTCATTTAACCAAACCTATTTAAACTCACAGAGAATCATATCGAATGTGAGAATGAAATTCGAGGGCTTCCTTAAATAACAGTAAATGGATTCAAACTAAAAAGAAAAAAATGGAAAAGGAATAGCTATGAAAAGTGCCCCGGAAAACTATAATCATAATGGGGAAACATCGAGCATGATAAAGGTGTCATAATAACTAAACCTAATTTAAACTATAAGCTCAGATGTGAAAATGAAAGTAAAACGGATCCTAACATAAATGAGAGCAGACACATTTGAAGCGTGTAAGAGCACACACAAAAGATAAGAAATCTGCACCCATGTTTATTGATTTAATATGTTTGGCATTTAGTTTATATAAATTCTGTGTCCACAAGGAAAGAATCGCGATCATTGTGATGAAGAGTCTACAAACTCAATGGTTTTTTTCTCCCTCTGTATGTATTGTCATTTATACATGTATAATCATTTCTTCCACATCTCGCAGTGAAACGGACGTCTTCTCAATTCAGAAGTTCGCGATCCGATGTATGAAGGATCTCCTTTGATGTATTAATAGTATCCCACGCCTTGTATTGAGCCGAGGCTATATAAGGCGCCATTTCGTGACGACCAAATGAATGAAGGTTATGATTGTGTAATATATATCACGTGTTTATCAGCAATATCGAAGCTTTGACCGTGAGTAATGTGCAGATTATTGAAGGGGTACTAGTTTACAATGAGACGGAGGCTATTATTGCCAGTATGAATAACTAATGGATGCTATATACATGTGTAAGTTCATATCAGCTTTGTATTGTTTTACCATTGAAGTATATTGAAGGGATTGGGTATCTTTGCCTCAGACTGTGAACTAAATCCTGGACTTAGCTCATGCTGCAATCATAATTATAAACCTTTAGGCCAGTCAGGAATCTCATGACTTTTACAAGCCGATCACCCGTCTGATTATCAAAATATTTATGAATGGAATTCGAAATTGCTAAAACAGTTTTCCCAACGTTTTTTATAACACTACAGTCTATTGGGGAAAATGAGTATGGTAAAACCGGTAACTCAAAGATTTTTAATTTTGTTAAGGCACCTCATGATAATTTTGAAGCTCAATTTTTTTAGGGCTTCAATATTACACCATATCACAGACACTGATAATACGTAGGGTCATGCATCTCAGATTTGTAAAACTGGAAACATTGTTTGAATATAAACTATGCCTTTAACCCTTTACCTATGGGAATCAACGACTCTAGCATTAAAGCTCTGAGAATGATAGCACTTGTAGTTATGCATGATACAGGGAAGAGTTAACTTGATAGTGTTGGTTTCCCATTTCTGAGAAGGTAGGTGGAGTTCATATTGCTTCTCGCTTCATACTTTGACGTGCCCTTGATTTTCTTAGTACCCCTGCTAAAACCACCATGAACCTCATCACGCCGAATATATTATTTTTTTGTTTTCTTCTTCATTTCTTCATGTTACTGCATATCTAAATGCACAGACACAATATGAATTAAGAAATAGATGTTCACTCCACAAATGTATAGCTGAGGAAAATCGTTTTGCAAGGCGGTAGGTTACATAGTGTTCAAATTTCTTTGCAGCATGAATACGTGTATGCATATTTTTACGATATTCAATAGGCCTATAGCCAGGAGTTTCAAATTTTGATATATTATTTTTTTTTATTTAGCAAAAGATGGCATCGACAGCGAGCACCAGCAGACAAAATAGATAGATAAAAACACAGCCACACATACACACGATGACAGTAACCCAATCTTTACATCTGACACTACCCTAAGCATCTTTCACACTGCCACTTGTTCTTACCTGCTTACCACAAATCGGCATGTCGATGTACGATTCGACTTCTCCGTATACCTTTACCTGTTGGTGCAATGAGAAGAGTCCCTCCCTCTGTGTATAAGCCGCAAGAGCTGGTGAGTTAGGAAATGAATTGACTCATTAACGGCACCACGAAATTTCCCTGTGGAGTAGTCTGAAAGACACAATTTGATTAAACATAAGATTGTAGCCACTGACAATTCAACTTGAAGTACAGAGAACTGGTTTAAAGAAAACATTTACAACGGTAGTACTGTATTCTAAAGCCACAACTGTGATTCTGCTTTCCCTTGTTCAATAAACCGCAGTAAATAGAGATCGTATGGATAAACTTATTCCTGTTCACGTCAATCCTTAGTATTTATTCCCATAACAGCATTTAAAGGTTAGACTAAATTGGAAGACGATAGTCCACACATTTGCTCGCTCGCCAAAATATAGAAGCTGGAAAGTTGATATTCAGTCAAGGGTGGGTCAGCCCCACTCGCAAAGATTTGCCCACACGCTTATGCCACCTAGAAGCCACAATTGTTGAGGAAGGTTGGTTTAGTGCAAATGATAATTTCAGATTTTTTTTTCTGGTAAAAGCTATATTGCAAAAAGGCATCTCATCCTTAAAGTCGCTCTTTAAATGTAGACGCCTTAAATTCGAGAAAATAAAGTATATCGGAAATTAAAGGGTTGCTTGAGAAGCACGCTGCATATTGATATTGAACACTATCGGACAGACTATCAAGAAACCGATAACATAAGGCAGTAGAATTACTTATCGTAATGATTATAAGAAAAATCAGGATCGTTATGATATGATTCGAACATATGAAAATATATAAAGTACTAGGCTATTGACATTGTCTTGGATTTTTATTCAAATAGCATGCGATCATTCACGTAATAATAATGTTAAAACAGTACAACTCTTACAAGGTTCAAATATTTATGTAAACAGTTATTGTTTAAGCAATTGTTGTGTACTAAGAAGAAGCTTCTTCATCTTTCTCTGAGCTTTAATTCTTTTCTATACTCTCTCTCTAACTTTCGAACTCTTTGTGTCTATCCCTTTTCTTCTTATGTGAAGCTGTTCTGCATGTGTTGTATATGCTGAGTGGTATTTGTCTATTGGGGTGTGAAAACGGAAGTGGTATAGGTATTGAAATGAATGGGTGTATGTGGGTGTATGTTTTTGTTTTTATTATTATTGCTTGTTGATTAATTTTATTCAAATTTCTTTTTTGTTCATTCATTTCTTTATATTTGTACAGGGCTTTCTTAGGAGTCCTTCCAATGTATTTTTGTTTGTATTATGTCTTTATTATATTTTTAATGGAAAATAAAAATTGAATTGAATTGAATTGATTATACTATTAAAAACCTAAAAAGCATACAACCCTTTCCCTTTATTTGTTTGTTGTTGTAAATACCTGTATAATACAGTAGCTGCTCGATTCGGCTTATATAAGTGCACTTTTTTCTCCATCATAATTGTGTTGTATCCTACTCAAATTGCACTTTTGCCACATATTTTGTTTCATCATGTTGCACTACTGCGCCTTGAGTATGCAGTTTTAAGTGGATTTGACGCTTTACAAATCTTATATTATATTATATTGTTGTTGTTGTTGTTATTATTAGTATTTTTCTTTATTCATCATTATTATTACTAAATATTTTGAAATTGTGGAATAGCTAGATGCAGGTCATTCATTTGTGGGTCATTTGTAGGTCTTTAGAATACTTTTCTCCTGACGAACGTGTAATTGCCTTTGTCCGACATTACTTCAAGTTTTTACATATGCCGTCTTGTATCAATATCGCTGAATCCGGACAAGATTAAAGCCAATGTGAGACGAAGCTGGACAATACAGTTTTCTGGAAAAAAAACAATTTGTTGTATTGATTCCTTTCAATTACGGCGTCATTTTATAGTCTGCCATCTGCTTGCGTGCTTCCAGTGGCGAAACCTCATTAATGCATGGTCTAAAAATGGAAGCACTCCTTTCAGTATGGAGCTTCGGGTTGGCGTATCCTGTTCCAATTTCTCAGGTTGCAAAGGAATAAAAGGGAGCAAGATGCTCTTTTGTTTTCTTTCTTGCGTGGCGAGAGGTTTAACGTTACAGTCTGGTCCACTCTGTTGTATTCACAAAAATCCTACATGATTCTTGATGTGACTATGCATTGGAGGTGTCGTAATATACAGGTTCATTCGCTTGACTCTCAATCCAAGGGTTGGGGTTTAGAATCCCGGCCCGCCACTAACGTCAATTGGCAAGACATTAATCCACCTTTGCCACTCACCAGCAGCCAGATGTAAATGAGTACTTGGCATTTGGTGGGTTCATGATATTTGCAGGGCCCTCATGAAGAAGAATGTTTTTGTTTTTTCCCCCTCTATTTAGTTTTTGTAAACAACAATATTATACTGTATTCTTGTTTCGGTGGCAGCGCCAATAAAGCCTTTGGCTTTCCTAGCTGTCTCCACATTCATATGACATATTTGTTTTTGTTGTATTCTATTGTGAAAATGTTTTTCATTAACTTGTACACTATCTTTTGTATTTTATATGTTTTTTTATGATGAATGAAATAAAGATCAATTTCAATTTTAACATCAATTAGGCTGATGAGGCTTCCCTAGTTAAACAACACTATTATTATTATCATTATTATCATTATTATTATTAACATTATTATTATTATTATTATTATTATTATTATTATATCATATTACGAAGCAGCAATGTCGTTATCGCAAAAATCCCCCCCCCCCGAAAAAAAAATGTTGTCAGAAGGCCCGGTCCATCTCGTGAACTCTCTGATTAGTCTTCAGTAGGTCTACTATATGTCGGTTTCGATGATAGTAGCACTTTCAAAAATAATAACGAAATATAATTGGTATGGTTAAATCATTCGGTACAATAAAAATGCTGAGGGTTTAAAGCGATACTGATGAACTCCCTGCTATATCGTACGGTTTATTGCAGAGCGCAATCTCATGGTCAACCTGCCAATAGCGTTTAACTACTTCCCTCTTCACAGAAAGAGGACTCGATACGGGAACCAAATTTTAGTATTGACATGTGTACTTTTTTTCATGAAACATTGATGTTTGTGTCTTTAGTATGAGATACATCGATACATATATTAAAAGCAATCTGATAATTCTTTGAAGAGCGTTTCAATGAAAAGGTCACCAAAGTTCGAATAGTTTGTTTATAAGTTTCATGTACTTCCATTGATACATTGATCAGGTTTACATGGTCATGCATCATTAAATACCCAATTGACGGCGATTGTGGTATATATATAGCAATGATATTCAATTCCAAAGCTACCACCAAAAAAAAAACAATTATTTCCCATAGAATATTGTTTAAAAAGGGTTGAGGTTCGTTTAATGTTCATACAAATACTACTTATACACACAATGATATCAGGTTCTGTGAACCCCAAATAACAAGTATATTTCATCCCCCAGCCCTTCCGCAGGGGTACACATATGTACTTTTTTACACATCGGCGGAAAGAGTTGCAACAGTGCAATTCTCGAAGGATTGTCCTGATGGAAATCAAGCTTGATCACATGGATATAAAGTTAATATATGTAACTATACATATTTCATGTCTAGGTAATCCCGAAGAGAATAGGCATGGTGAACCAAAGAGGTCATATAACTGATCCCTGCCGGACTCCACTATGTGATGTATTTATAATTTAGACACGCGGAGACGGCTATTGCGGTCGATCAATCATTACAACATCTACTGTAAGGCTCACCGGGGATTTGAAAGTTTATTCAATTGCATAAAATGCTGCAGACAAATGCGGCATAATACGGACTAGCCAATTAATTGTTGACGAAAAAACATTTCAGCTGCACACTCTAGAGATATTTATTGTATAACATGGTATAATGTGCTAGGCTAAGAGCTGTTTCCATCTCCTTGATATCTTTGGAAACAGATGTATTGTAAAATATGAAAAGGGTCAACATCCTGATTTGTGTTGTTAAAAAACATACATGAATATTTATTTACAAAAATTACAACGCGCAAAGATGAAACATCCCATTCATAACAAGAATTACTTATGAAGTCCGACGGAAAGAAAAATGGGCTTTGTTACAACGGCAAAAAAATTAAACCACCCAGACGATGGAAATTCACAAGATATGGTATCGTATAATTCGACTAACCTGTGACGGAGGACAATACGCACTTTCTTTAACCCAATAATCATGATAACCATGATAACGATTCCCTAAGATATCGACTGTCCTGTAAATTATCCCCCCCCCCCTTTAGAATGTGTAAATTCAAAACAAAATTTAACATGATGCTGCTTATAAGTATCGGCTTGCATGGTGATGTAGATATACAGTGGGCTTTAATATAGTACCCCCACGTCCGCAACCCGGTGACTTAAGCTCACGCACGCCAGCTATTCCCCACTCCTGACGACGGATATAGTCAACCTGTTCGAAACGTCGAGCCACTCCTACAGTCCATCCTCTCCAACCAGCTTAGAACTATAAGCTAAGCAAGATAACCAACAGTCTTTTTCAAGACTACACCAACAGTCCTTTTCAGGACTACACACACTCAAGAAAAAATAGATTACCGAGAGCCCTTTTCAGGACTCCCCAATCCTCCCAAAGCCCACTGTAAAATTTAACATATATTTAAATATCTTGTACTTAGATATCTTATACAAAGTATAATATCTGAAAATAGTCTATCAGTGTTTATTCTTTTCATCTTATTAATACAGTAAATACATGTATGTTGACACGATGTTGCCGTAAAATTCTATTTAGTGTAACTTAACAATACTTTTGATCAAGCGTAGGCTTCATTATTGTTACTTGTATTTAGCACAAACGGGCTTCACCATGCTCACAGGGCCACATTGTATATAAGTCTTGTACTGATCATGTTGTTTTCTAAAAATATGTGCAAATGATTATATTTCAGAATTGTTTCTTGCGTAAATATTTTTTTTTAAAACGTAATGACACGCGTCGCAATAAACAACAAATCGACATCTAAATTAACAACAACCGGACGAAGATATTATTAATTTTCAGAGAGTTTGAATTTATTTATATTAAAAAGATTATGTGGCCGTTGTAATGACATTTCGTGTTATAAATTTGTTGGCATAAGTTTGTGGTCGGCTCAAGCATTTCATAACAGGTTTCAAAGTGGTTTCCTAAGTTGCCCCAATTCATCCACGATAGCAGGCTATTTTCTCGACCATACCTTCCGAACTTTGACTTGTCGTAGTAACTGAGCATGGTGGTAAAACCCAATGAATGGGTTTTTTGCTGGGAAATCGTGTACTGCGGCCCTAAGGTTTCTAAAAATTAGGTCAATGATCACATCCCTGCAGGCTCATCTTTAGATATTGGTTGTCGTTATGTGTCTTATTGCTCCGCGTGTGACCCAAATATCGCGTGTGGATATCAATTGCATAACGACATCGATTACTAAAGACTTGTTCACATGTGACGCGATAAACCGGGGCTGTTGTTTTTTTTTTTTGGGGGTGCTGTTTTTGTTGTTCCTGTTTTGTTGTTGTTGTTGTTGTTTTGATGTCTCTTTTAATTTTTGTTTGTTTTTTGTTCTAGCGTAACGACGTGAACGTAATATGCTTTATACTTCGTAGGACCTTTGTTGCGAGCTGTAACTTTATTTTTGTTTGTTGCGTGTTTGCTTTTTTTTTGCGCAAATAATCTCAAATTATGTACTTCGAATACAGTGGAAATGATTTGATTGAATAATATTATGATAATCAATTGTACATGTATGATTTTATTCTGCAATACCCTCCTTAAGCTAATCTTGAGCTCTGGTATGGGAATCGTATTTTGAGAGAAAATTGCTATGATTTGTTCTGGATTGTTTATTCTGCAGTAGATTGGTTGTTTAAACCAGTGAAATAACAACAAATGCAAAAAAAAAACTTTAATACCGGGCATCATCTTCGATAAAAACCACAACTCCCATTTGCATATAGTGACCTGTGTTAAGCACCTGGTGTTGGACCTACTTACCCGAATGTCCTTATCTGTCTATGCTCATTACGCAGCCACTATACATTTTCTACCAAAAACCATCATATGTGACCGAGCCTAATTGAACCATCCATCATAATGTCGTAAGACTAAATATTATGATCTATTCCATACCCTTTCTTCACCAAGTTACAGCCGTAGCGAAATATAAAATCCCCTGACATTCCTAACCTTAGCCAATCAAGGATCAAACTTTTGTGAAGTAATGCGTTCTGATTGGATAATACTATGGCCTGCGAGGGGGTTGGGTTTGGCCCTAGCGACCGATCGCAGATCTTGGTGAAACCGGGGCCTTGGATTCCCAATAGGCAGAATCAAATGAGTATCATTTCAGTTTTACGCGAACGTAACAGTTTCCAAAGATCAGTTAAGGAGAACATTAGGAGATATTAAAGAAAAGATATTCTAACTCCAGGCAATTAAACATATAGGTCATACATTTGCTGGACTGTGTTAAAAATATCACGATATCTGTTTCCAAGCATGAAATAGTGTCGTTCTATTTTCCGGAGATAGTCGAGACCTTAACAAGATCAATTCTCCGAAACAATCAATCAGAATCTTATGACGGAATATTCGATCCAAGAACACAGAAACTTGAGAGGTTATTACACCATTAATATGAATTACGATTCACATATATGTATAGGCTTGTTGTTGTTGTTTGTCTTTTGATTTTGTTTTCGTTATTTTGTTTATATATTGCGCAAATATCACGTTGGCCTCTAATGGCTTTTAAAAGTGAAAACAAACTTAGAAAACTCGGTTTAATGGTTTGAAAATAGCAATTTTACTTTATAAACCTCTTTTTGCTCGTGATTACAGCTTTGGACTTTTGTGACCATCGGTCAAGTCATTTTGCCCGTGTAAATGAATAAGTTTGTTTCGTTATACGCAAACCTCTTAACATCAAGCGGAAGTGATCAAATCAACTTTAATCGATCATCATCTCAGCAGACCTTTGGCAAATTGATCGCAATATCGACATCTCTAAACTTCCTTTCATCTCTCACCTCGAAGAGTAATATTTCCGGATAGAACCTACAAATGATTCATAAGGTGGTTTTCAACATCTGTTCATGATTCGGAAATGAGTTTAAAAAAAACCCTCAAACATTTTGAAATCATGAGTGATTTATAATATTATCACAAGTCCCAATCTCCAACTCTCAAGTATGTACATCTATCTATTTCGCTACCGATTCGAAAGAGAATCGTGTTAAAGATTGGTCCGACGACCTTGAAGATCCTACACTGACAGGCCCCCGAGTACTTGTCTGAGATGGTGTCAGTAACTCTAAAGTCAGCCAGTGGGATCATTGAGGTCATCGAGGCCACAATACTGGTTACTTACGGAGACAGATCCTTCGCCAAAGCTGCACTGGAACTCACTTTCTTCTTATCTGAGAAAGTTAAATTCCACAGAACATTTCAAAACAGAGATGAAAAGTTATCTGTTTATCTAAAATTTGAATGCCGCTGTCTGTAGATTATCTGTCGAGCTATTTTTGGTCGTAACTTGCATAATCATTATTTGTTGCAGATTGATCGGATAAGAGAACGTTATAAAATCATGTTATTTTATCATTATGATTATTGTCCTTATTATATTAGTATTATTAGTAGCTATCTCTCTCTCTCTCTCGCTCTCTCAAATACACGCACACACACACACACACACACACGCACATTTTCATCTCCTCCCTCTAGTTTCCTATTACTTTAACCCCACTCACTCACTCTTCCTCATTTTTTTCTCTCTCTCTTTCTCCCTACTCATAAGTCATATGTATACACGTGTCTCCTTTTTTGTGCATTTGCCCTTCTTTATCTACTTGTCTCTAACTGCATTTCTTGCTTTACATGCTCCCCTATCTTATCTCCTTCTACTATTTCTCTTGTTCTGATACCCTAGCCAGTCAGATAGGTTCAGCTCGTACTTTTTTTCTCCCCTCTTCTTGTGCTTTTTTCTCGGTAAACCTGGACGAATTTTGAAGGAGATAAATCAGCGAGCATCCGACCCCGGCCGCTTCCGTCGTACCACCACCTCGAGTTCCGAACCCTGATCATATAGCACGATCGACGTAAGACACTCTTTCCCCTCGCTCCCTGGTCGCCTACGGCATCGAAGACGAAACCGATCACCAGACTGAGGGCGGAGAAGAGATTCCGTGACACCGTCCGTGAATGGGCAAAGCAAAACAACGCATAATATTCCGGGATCTTCGTTAAGCAATCGTGTGTAAAATAACTCGCTAAACGTGCCCGTGAAATCTCGATTAAGATATGCCTAGAATGGAAAGGGTTTACCTGGCAGCCAATGAACTCTTAGTCGCACGTCGCTTAAACAACACTTAGGCCTACGAAATAAAATCCCCCCTTTTTTCCACCAAATAAAATGCTGTGTGACATTATGGCTTGGGCTATTTTGTATTCCCTTGATAAGTCGAAACTTAAGCTTGAGCTGTTTAATGACTTGTTCAGTGGGGAAACTTAGTAATAAAGTGACACCAGTGCCCCGCAACGTAAAGATCGACTTACAATCAATCGTTACAAAAAAACGTAAAATCGTAAATCCAATATTGCTGCAATTAATCTTCCCAATCCATCTGTAACACAATCTTAATCATAAATTATTATTTACTGTAACGTTATGATTGATTCAAGGAGATACAATTACTTTGAAGGAGATGAGATTAATATGTTGTTGTTGTGTGTACCATGTACCCTTTGAAATGGAATAAGCGGATTTAGTTTTTGACGTTTCGATTCGTGTTCTCTAACAACGTGACGTCGTCGGTGGAGGCGTTGGTGATCAGAGCTATTCTAGAAGATCATTACTTTCGAATATTTAGACCGTCTTGAAATTGAAAATATAATTTGACACTGAATGAATTCATACCCTATTACTTTTCTAATTGATGGTATTACTTAGATGACCCTCTCCCCCCCAAAAAAAAGTATATTTATAATTAAATAAATAAACTAAAATAAGACAAATTATTGTAATAACTCCCTTTTTGGGCTTGGAGATTATTTCAACTCACTTTTCTCTGATATAAATCTTCCACCGGCCTAGTCATCATCTAGTTGTGTAGGTTGATGTAAATTAGGTAAAAATCAAACGACAATGTACCCTATTAGCAGTAGCTGTCTAATGTTAATAATTGAGGGAAAAAATATCATATTATTGTCATTTCTCTGTGAATATTTATAACACCCCGCCAATCCAATTGCAAGTAGATTTCAAAGCATTTAATGACAAACAATTTAACAATGCAACCGTAGAGGCCAAATTCTATAAGATTGATCTGGGTTTAGTCAAGGCTTCATGAAAATATTATCTTTATTTTCTTTATTTTAAAACAATGACATTAAAAGTTTTTTTTTCAAGATGAGAATATAGGTGTAAAAACGAAACTACAGATATACACAATTCATATGGTGAGATAAATTCCACTGCAAATGAAGCATGGTCATATCATTGAACATTATGTACAAGATATAATAATACACCGGAAATATTTGAAAGGATGCGGCAAAATGACACATATACTCCTTCCTCCCTAACACGGATGAGTGCCGTAGCTTGTGTTAAAGGTACTATGTCCCATTTGCAGCCAACATCAAATTCTGTAGAACTTTGCAGAAATTATGAATATGTGACGTATGTCCTATCTTTGAAATTTAAACGTTAGCAGGGTCCTAGTATTCAAATTATGCAAGGAAACCCGTTCACTTTCTAGACTTCACTGTCAGACACTATTGAGTGACTGGCTGACCTCTTTTTTCTTTGGTAATAACATACATAAAATGAGCTGTAAAGGGTACATGAGCATTTGTCTACATCAATAACCGACTTCTTGTAATGGCCAAATTTAAACTGATTGAATCTTTGCGCAGCACAAAAACGTACGACCATTCGGTACAAGGGTCTGGAAATCAGACTATTTACTAAAATGATTGCAATCGCTAAAGTCGATTCGACAACTAACTAACTAAAAGACATTTTTACAGCCCTTTCGTTCTGAGGGAAGTTCTAAATTAGTAGTATCTTTCAAATGCCGGTGGAATTTAACCTTTTCATTTGTTGGTCTGCAAATGGGACATAGTACTTTTAAGCAAGGATAGTTTCGAGTTTTGTTTCCGTATCAAACCCACATCTAGCTCTTCTATATTCATATTTTATTTCCAGAAAGATTGTATAAAAAGATAACAATTGTACAAAAAGTATAGAATGAAAAGTCATTAGCAAATAGCTACATGTAAATAGGTAACAATGAAGAGTAAAAGCTTTGTTTTTACGCTCTATTTACTATCTCCCTTTGAAAACCTCATCCTGTACTGGGGCTCCCTTTAAAAAATGTTGATGCTTTTATTTCATATCACCTCATGTGTGCACTATTTACGAACTTTGTTCTATTTATTGTTCTTTAAAGCGAATCTACATATTAAATTCCACCTTTCGGGTTTCGCAAAAAATGTCAAAATCATTTTTGTGAGAATCAATTGTACTTGCGTATTTTACATCGTTGAATGACTTTGTTTTATATAGAACACTGTCTAATATATAATCACTTATCCAACCTCTCACAACTTACTGCTAGCAAAAGAATGCATAATTCATATATTTGCAGTTTACTTAACAAAGCAAACCGACATTTATGCAATGATCTCTGTTCATTGACAGGATATCAAATTGATCAGTGACGGAGACAAACCCTGATTTATTTTGATTTGGGAATTCAGGATGCCAGGCCAGTTACTCCTCTCTTTCATCAAGAAGAAGAGCCGCTGCACATACGTAACTCTGGAACAAAATGAATCGATGAAGTCTGCGAAAGCGTCAATGAAAGGTAATCAAACGGTCCCTGGAAAATTCCAGGTTTCCGTTGAACGCCACGAATTATGTATTATACACATTACACGTTATACACCTTGTTCTGTTTTTTTCATGAAAAATTTGTTTGAGCGTAATTAATAGTCTACCATTTCGAAAGATTTCAGTTTTTCCTTTGTTCGTGGGTGTCAACCAAAATTAAAAGGTCAAAGTCTGTAGCAATGATTAAAATCCTTTTTTTATTAAAAAATAGGAGAAACGAAATATAGATATTGCCACTTCGCCCACATGTATTATCCGCACTCACGTATTCGCGCACGCACATTCACGCGCGCACACACGTGCACAAGTTGTGAAATAGTTATAACGAGTTTATCAAATCTAGTGATTTTGTTTATGACGTGAAGATAAAGACATGATTGCTTGGCCCATACAAGGTACAACATTAACTCCATTGAATACCCCCAATCTATATGAGACGTAAACAAGTTGATCGGCTTATCGGATTTGTAGACTATAAAGCCCTCATTTCCTGTTGATTGATTTTCTTTCCTCTTCCCATTTTCCTGTAACTTCTTTCAAACTAACTCATCATCGTCATACCCACGTCTGTAAATGTCAATATAACTGACGCGACGTACGCCCCCATTAAACTCTGATGTTAAGAAATGAGTCTCGCCATTATCTCGTTAAGGAACATCCTCATAGAACACAATCGCATGTGGTTTCGAAAAGCCAAGGTCACTTCAGTTGCCTTGCCCATCACAAATTGAAATATAAAACATTACAATGGCGTATTACGTATTGCGACCTTTATTATTATAGGGTTTTCGAGTGAGTTGGTTTCTCTAAAGTCTTTGCTATCGTGTTATAGACTGTACATGAAGATCCAGCCCAGGTATGGATTGTAAACACTCACTGCGCAGAGAGGTCTGGCAAGTCAAAGTAGTAATAAACAGGAGGGGAAATGTGTTTGTACACCACTCTGTAACACAAAAGGAGGAATTGGTAAAAACTGATGTGTTTCTGTGGGAACCGTCGCCAGAGCCAGTGTCATCAGACCCACATATTAATTCCCTATTTTTGAAAGTGATTGGTGTCCTTAATCAGTTCAGAACTGCAGGAAAAATCAACGTGATTCAAAACATAATGAAAGGGCTGTAAAGCTATCAACAGCTGCTTAGATGGGGCACAGGGGACTCGTGACCCCCGCCCCCGCCCTTTCCACCCATTCAAGTGCCTTACAATAGGAAGAGAGAAAGAGAAAGCGAGAGAGGAAAAGGAAAGAGGGGAAAGAGAATGTGACAAAGTGAACGGCACAACCTCCTCCCATACCACATCCCATTAAACACTGGCGTAGTTGATTCCCATATTTTCACCATCCAAGTATCCAAGACCACTGCTTCCCCCACCCCTGATACCGATGCTTCCTTACTATCTTGGCACAATCTACGTCCCTAGCTGTCAAGGTCGTTGCCTCGTGTACTGACTGTGACCTTTTCCCCAAATCCCATTGTTTAATCTCATTTCAACGTCTAAACTGCCAATCTTGTTTGAAAGAGTAAAAGAGTGCAAAGAACCCCTTTTTTCGGAATGCGTTAAAGATGCAAGTAAACCCAAAGATTATAAGCGCACAAAGATCAAGAAATATATGTAAATAAAGTCATGATATTCATGGTTTTACATATTTCGCCAACGCCTCTCAGTTTAATATCGAAACTACAGTAGTCACCCTCGGATGGTAACACCAGGAATTAAAGATAATTCAACGATTACGAGTGACACATGTTATTTTGCAAGTATGAATTGATAAATTGAAATTAAGTTCAAGAAATAAGCCCCACATATACAAAAAAAAACCTGCAATGAGTAAACTGCAACAATCAATAGAAATGTGTAGACGTATGTACTTATTTCTTCCATCAGTTTTATATTCTGTAGTTAGGAAACTGCTATAAATCATGTGAAATTATTCGGTCAAGGGGTTTATAGGCAAGCTTACTCAGCTTTTTTCTTGTCAAAATAAATAAGTAAAGTATAGCTCGACAAGGTGTTGAAGGTGATGTCGTTATTCAAAAGAGAAATTGATAATGCCAAATAACATGCAATCAGAGTCAGAGTCAGGGAAAACATTGATAAATTCGACGAGATATTGCCTCCCGTCTTGCATGTGATGCCACGTTTGCTGCGGCGACATTTTCCTCCAGGCTTTTTTTTTCATCAAATAATTAACCCCGTTTGACTAGTTAAGTTTTAGGTTTAGATTTAGGATTAGGGTTAGGGCTATGTATAGCCGTTGGTCCAGGGTGTGGTAGGCAAAGACCAAGGGTTGAAGTCAGGAATTCAGTCAGTGTAGTGAGCAGTTTTCGTCAAAGCAAGTGTGGTAGAACCCGTCCTGAAAATGTTTCATAGCGCAAGAGTTACAGTTTTATCATGCAAATACATTAACTACCCAGGCTAGACTCCAATACTTCCTTTATATAGTACATGTATGTTCTTTTGTCGTTATATCACCCGACCATGAGGCTTCTCAAGGGTGCCGATGTCATTTGATATATTTTTTTTTTTTGCAAATTAGATTTTCTATAATTACGAAGGAGATTGTCGTATGCGATTTTATTTATGCTGAGGAAAATTAGTGGTAAGTAATATGTATGAACAGACTTAACATTAATCATTTTCTGTTGGAGTTCATGAAGCATGTAAGATTTTGGGATTTAAAGCTACATTTTTAAAATTGAACTCATTAATACTGATCTGCAATCTCATAAGACGTCTACCACCAGGATATATATAATCCTTTGCGTGATGTGAATTTAACTAGAAATCTTAAAGGGCAATCCAACCCTTGTATGAAGAGCACATGGATAACATAACAAGAATGGCGAAAATTTGAAATAAATTGGATCAATACTATAAAGATAGTTATTGATATAAAAGGCAATCCAGCCCTTCTATGAAAGCACATACTTAGATAACATAACAAAAATGGCGAAAGTTTGAAATAAATCGGATAAATACTAAGATAGTCATTAATGTTTGGAATATGAGATCACTAAGTATTTGCGAATCTCAAATTGATAGTTTGGTCAGTGGTTTGTGACGTAGTCGCGGATAACTCTCCCGTTTGTTGTGTACAAAATATCATTAATTTATGTTTTTCTCCTTCTCCCTTGGGGCACTACTCAAAACATATTATGGATAGCATAGTATTAAAGGTCCGCTAGATAGAATAGACCCTCCTGAGAAACAGTTTTTTGTTTTTGTTGAAATTGTAGTCATTGTTTTGTGTTTGGAACAAATAGGAAAGTTGTCCGCCACATCAACACCGAGATATTACCGATGTATCTAATTTGAAAAACCCATCAGCATACCTGTAGTGAGTACAACTTTTAAAAAACATAAATTTCTCATTTCATTTTTTGTCCAATTTCGTTCAAACATTCACCAATCTACTTTTCTCATTTTTCTGCTTACTTCTATAGAGTTTAATGCATGTCAGTTTTCATTCTCTTTTGCCTATATTATACAAGGTTCATCAAAATCAATTCACCCTCGTGTACTTCTCCGAGTCTCATCACTGGAACTATCCATAGTGAAAGATCATGCAAGTTTATTATTTGAACACAGTCATCATCTTCGAGTTTCAACGACAGTATCGTCCATCTGGCGCAGATGAATGAATCACAACTCGTCCGCTTCTTTGAGCATCTTCTTTGGCAATTTTTTTCTCTCCGCGATCTTTTTTCTCACCGCTTCCGGGCGTCATCGGAGCAATTCAATCGGGAGAGCGTCGCCGACGTATGAAAGACTCTGTCTGTCGTGCATGGTAAGCTAATTGACGTGTATTCCACAACTTTCACACGACACGAATGCACACTATACTCATCCGGTTTTACATGAGTGACACATGCGGACGGCATCCATTTTTTAATTTATTGATTTCGTACTCTCGATAAGATAAAAAGAGTACGTAACTGAAATCACAAATTCAACTAACCTTTAATAGAATACACGATCGAATTCGATTTGCCGGTTCATTTTGCCGGATGGAATTATTTTCCTTCCGTTTAAAGGTGGCTTATTGCATTCGTTCTGACACCTTTTTGAATGTATAATAGGTATGTTACCAAACCTTTAAGTTATCCGAATTCCCTATACGTGACAATAATTTCGGCTCCCATGGAACAAAGCGGTCCTAGAAAAATAATTTGTGGGCTGAGAGAGGGGGGCTTCGGAATTCTTGCATCTATGTTCTACATGTGCCTCGCAAAACTCTGGAAGGCATGACAATTTTTGTTGAAGATCCAACTTGTTATCAAGCAATATACGTCAGTGCTATTCAAATAGGTAGGCCAATATATGATAAAAATGGAATATTCTCAGAGTCCTAGCATATTTACTTAACAATGGGGCATGAAAATGCACAATGGTAGCCTTTTAAGAAATGTAATAGGGGGAAGCGAAATCAATCCTTAATGTGAGCCAACACTGGGAGATTTTGAGTTTTATATGCAAAAAATGAAAAAAATATTACCACGGTTATGCATGCGCACACAGATACGCATGATAATAATGAATATGTAAAGTAGAAACGCTACACTATGCTATTTTTTTTTTTTTTTTTTTGGGGGGGGGTTGCATTTATCGTCCTCATCTGAGCTCTGCAAATGTTGCTAAATTCTGCGATCCTTTCCTCCATCATTATATCGAGCCGCTTTTGTTCTTTCTGAAGCAAATTCCTTAAGCGTCTGCTCGTAATACGTTAAAGGGCAAGTCCACTCCAAAAATAACTTACTTTCAATAAAAGCAGAAAAAATCAGACAAACCAATAAAAAAAAGTTTGAGCAAAATCGGATAACTAATAAGAAAGTTATGAATTTTTGAAAAAGTATGTAAAACTATGGAACAATGAGAATCACGACACAAATTGCCAAGATGGTTATCAGTTTGTGACGTCATGTCCTCACAACTTATCAATTGCTTTATATAGTTTAATCCCATTAATTTCCTTTTATCCCCAAAACTTGATTTCCCTATGCCTTTGCCCAGGTTATATGATTTGTATCATATTGCGTGCATGACATTTCCCAAAACTTTTATGAATTTTGAAGAATTGATACTATTTTCTGATTATTGTATTTCATAATTATTGATTTTTATATAAATAGTTTATCAAAATTCAAATTTGTTCATGATTTAAATGGACAAAAATTACTCTTTATTTGTGCATCCACTCAAAATATTATTACTAACAATCTAACTTGGATGCTGGTGTGAAGAAATAAGATTCTTATGGTGAAAATAGGAAATTTATATTATCAATATAAAGAAAATAATTAGTGGATAGTGAGGACCATACGTCACAGACTCATGAGTGAGTTGCCAATTTGTGTAGTGATTTTCAAAGTTTTTCATGTCCTTAAAAATTCATTATTCTTATTAGTTATCCGATTTTGCTCAAACTTTTTTTGATTGGTTTGTCTGATTTTTCTGGTTCTATTGAAAGTAAGTTATTTTTGGAGTGGACTTGGGCTTTAAGTGTATGGCAGATGGCAATATTGATACATTTAATGTTATCGAAAACAGTACATGCCAACATGGCAAATTTTATGATGCAGTTTGAATATGTAAACTCAAGTCTTACGAGGAGCGGGGCGTAACAAAATTAGATAAAGATTAGAAACCTTGTTTTTTATCTTAATGATAATTTGTGGAAATTCTATGCTTTTTAAGGAATGTTATTATATAAGACACTCATAAACGGTGGATATTGAAAGAGATTTAAAATATAGCGTGATGGCTTTCCTTTATGGCGATAATGGGTTATGTGTTTGGGAACAAAATACATTCAGAAAATAAAATATATCAGAAAAGATGACAGAAAAGAGGTATACGCCAGGTATACGCCAAAAGGTAGATGTAAAGTGTGAAGGAAAACATAAAAGCTCCGGCTGAACAGTACGGATATGATTACAAAATTGATGTTTTTGAAAGATTCAATAATGTGGGGAAATTTACTACACATTATCAAACTGTAGATACTGTATTAAAATCAAATGTACGTGGCAGAACACAACCCCCCTCTCTCCCTCTCTCTCTCCTCAGTCGTATCAGGACAATTACCCCCAAGCACAACCACCCCGAGGACAACTATCCCTGAAAGATTACCCCGTGGGCAATTACCCCACCCTGAAACCCCCCCGGAAAATTACCCCTGTTCATTAAAAGAGGAAGTCGACCCTGATAACAAGTTAGGGCCCTGGTAGGGTCCAGGGGGCGGAGCCCCCGGAAGCTCAGGGAAAAATCATGCCATTTCAGCAAAACCACTGGTATCGAATTAGAAATAAAGCATATATATGAATTTTATTGGAGGGGGGAACTGCCCAAGCCCCATCAGTACGCCAGCACGAGGAAGCATAGTGAACGAGAGGGGTGAAGGTGACGAAAGTGACTATCCCTCACAGTTTTTTAAAGTTTTGTTGTATTAAAAAACTATAGTATAAAAACAAGCAATATACTTTTTTAACATTTCACTTTAATTTCTACAATATCTACTTGTACATTTTGAAGGATATTATGCGAGGGAGCGTAGCTCCCGAGTGAGAAGATTTTTGCATTTTTATTTGTCTAAACGCTGCACTCTTGGGCCCTCCAGAGCCTAAAAGTGTGTTGCAGTCTTCAGTCAGTATTTGCTATACATTTTTTTGCAGCTTTTCAAATTTTCAGGGGGGATGATCCCCTAAAAATCGAGGGGGACGTGTCCCCCGTCCCCCCGGGATCGCCGCCCCTGCCATGCTACCTCGTGTTTATTCTCAATGTTTGTAGGTAAGTCCCTGGAGATGAAATGCGATCGAGGGGAGAATGTTGTGACGAGAGGAGAATGACTACATGATGATAGGCAATCTGAATCTAATGCGATCACAAAGTGCGAAAGGACCCCTCTCTCTCCTTTTGTTTATTCTCACGATACTCCTTTCCGAGCTGACCTTGAACGTGATCATGACGATGTTTGCCTCAAAATCCACTCACCTTACTCTTCAAGGTTTTCATATCTTAAGAGTTCTCGTACACTCGACAAGGACTCTCAGCATGTTGAAGTTTAAATCATAAATTTCAAATTTTAACTTTTAAATTTTAAGTACAAATTTTAGATTTGGAACTTAGGAATTCGGAAGTTTTAATTATAAATAATAATAATTAATTTTAATTTTACGTTTATTTGAACCAAGAAGTAGGAAACGGAATGTTTGCAAAGCCATTTTCTCTATCCTGTCAGATCATTTATCAGTACTGGAGTGCAATAACTGGGTATCCCATGATGAGCTATAACTTTCTTTCAGTTTCAGTATTTTATTATTTGACATAAATTAGTAAAGATAAATCACCATGTGAAAATGATTGATGTCTCAACCCTTCCTAGTTTTACTTTTTATCATTCACGCTAATTGATTGTAATCAAAGACCGTTCTCTATGCATGTATGTATACACACTTTTTATATAAAACTAATTGTTGTTTTTAAATCAAATTTCATGCTCTCTGTGCGTTGTTATATGCAATAATTGACAACTTTTAGAGCTTTTCTTTATATTTAGTTTTAAAAAAATAATATGTATATATATATTTTCATGAAGGAATTGCAATGAAATGAGTGCTTACAATAGACGTTTAGTTAAAGTACAAGTACCTTTGTTTCCATAAAATGAGACCCTTCCTATACATGTACTTCATGGGTTTTTGTTCTCCTCAAATGTATAGCAATAGTTAAAATTACCCCCTTTACTAATGCCAGTTCCAATGCCGAAGGAAAATGACTCATCTACCAGATATCGTTTCGAGTCCTTCATTGGTGAAACTCCTTATAATTTGATGGGTATTAATACAATTCCGGACAATGACACATGATATTGACCTAATAGATATTGCCTGTCATGTCTACGTAGTTAAAATGCGATTGACATTCTCTTCCCGAATCGAAAATTGTCTCCAACAAAGATATTACAAATTTCACTTTTAAATTCGATTAAGAAAAATTGCCAGTAATTTTCGCAACGAAATAAAATCATGAATTTCCTTTGCAATCCCTTAAATGTGCCTCATTATGAATTTGTCATCAAATTAGATTTCATTTCAAGAAGGATATTGATATTAAAGTTTATATCACGGTGGACATCATGAGCGCATTTAAGGACGCTATAACGTATTTAATAAACATATGGAATCATCCTTAGCTAACTGCAATTTTATTTCTCAACATTCTCATAATAATTTATAAAACAGATAAATACATAATTATAAACGATTGTTACTGACTGCGTACAAATCTTAATAAAAGAAATCAAATTTTTTGGCATATACAAGGAATTTTTATCATGAAGAATAATTATTGCTAACCTGAAAGTATAAATCGAGTTTATTTTTAAAGTTCACTCGATATAATTTGGTGACTACGAACAAATTTTTCGTCCTTTTTAAGTCTCAGAGCAGACGTAAAAATATGAAGGTTTTGATATTTCGCACGGATCGTACAAAGATTTATCAAGTACTGATATTTATTTAATAAAATTAACTAATAATCATATTTACAATTATTTAATGCAGCTACTATATAGAATCCTTTTGGAGGGGAAAGATGTTCATAACTCAACAGTACATTATATAAATGTTACATGTCATCAACAATTTGTGTACGTTAAAACCGAAGTTGTGCATGTGCTCCAATCAGTTCATCATTGCCATGTGATATTATGTTAGTCTTTTTAATCTGAAACTTGCATGGATCGGACAGGAGATCTGGAGTGGAAAAAATAGTACAGGAAAGTCGGTAAGTGAACCTAAAGAAGAACAACCTGGTAGGGCATTCGCTCGAGGGCGCAGATTTTTTTTCTTTACTTCGGCGGCGGTTTGGACAGTATCTTCGCGCGTCACGAAAAGCCGCCATATGATGTTACAATTCGAGGACTTTTCACACTGGTCATAGTATACGCTAAGTGAAAGTGAAGGGTCTCGTAGTAAGCTGTTTGCAACAACAGGAAACCTGGCAGCTATTCTTATGGGCTCTCAAACAAACGAAGGAAAGAAAGTCAAATTGGGCTCAGTTTGTTCGTGCGTGTGAGGTCGGCACTCTGTTCTAAAAGCCTTTTTTCCACCTCATGACCAATAAAGCATTGCACTAATTATCATTACATTGTACTTTGCTATACATCACCAGCAGAAACAGTACAGTAAAGTTACTACTATCATAATCATAAACATTTTAAACATTATTTTCATGGTGATAGTTACATAATTTAAAAGGTGCATTCGCAGTAGTAGTAGTAGTAGTAATAGTGGTAGTAGTAATAGTAGTAATAGTAGTAGTTATAGTATCAGTAGCAGTATTATTATTATTAGTAGTAGTAGACATAGTATTAATAGTGGCAGTAGTAGTAGTAGTAGTATTAATAATAGTAGTAGTAATAGTAGCACTAATAGTAGTAGTAGTAGTAGCAGTAGTAGTAGACATAGTATTAATAGTGGCAGTAGTAGTAGTAGTAGTATTAATAATAGTAGTAGTAATAGTAGCACTAATAGTAGTAGTAGTAGTAGTAGTAGTAGTAGTAGCAGTGGTAGTGATATAGTGGTAGTAGTATTCATATAAGTAGTAATAGTAGTAGTAATAGTAGTAGTAATAGTAGCAGTAGTAGTAGTAGTAGTAGTAGTAGTAGTAGTAGTAGTAGTAGTAGTAGTAGTAGTAGAAGTAGTAGTAGTGGTAGTAGTAGTCATATTAGTAGTAATAGTAGTTGTAATAGTAGTAGTAGTAGTAGTAGTAGTAATATAGTGGTAGTAGTAGTCATATTAGTAGTAATAGTAGTTGTAATAGTAGTAGTAGTAGTAGTAGTAGTAGTAGTAGTAGTAGTAGTAGTAGTAGTAGTAGTAGTAGTAGTAGTAGTAGTAATATAGTGGTAGTAGTAGTCATAGTAGTAGTAATACTAGTAGTAATAGTAGAAGTAGTGGTATTTGTAATAGTAGTAATAATAGTAGTAGTAATCAGTACTAGTAGTAGTAGTAGCAGCAGTAATAGTAATATAGTAGTAATAGTAGTAGTAGTAGTAGTAGTAGTAGTAATACTAGTAGTAATAGTAGAAGTAGTATACCGTTATTATGAAATTATACCTGTCACTGCAGTGTATTATGCATGTAGCCATGTATTGCAATTTTGTGTGCAAGTAGCCAAATCCTGTTAAACATTTTCTTCTTTTTCATGTGCTGTCTTTAACAGATTTTGAAGAGGAAATCAAAACCACTCGAAATGGATGTATTGAAGTCATGGACGAAATGTGCAATCCTGCAATCCTTCACTTCACCCAGTGTGCTTTTTTTTCTTCAAATATAGCGGAGAATGAGGTAGAATGACCGTTCACTGTGTTTTGATCCGCAGTTGTAGACATACAGTGTTTGGGATTCGATAACAGATTCGAAAGAACAACCACCTGTCCCTTCTTCCACTAGGACTTTAAAAAAATGTGTTGATGGTATTGTTGGTAAGAAGACCATCCAAAAGATTGTTAAACTAGAAGCACTTTTGTTAAGTAGTTCATATTAATCTGCTTCTTTGTACAATGACACACATTACACAAGAAGTGTATAAGCTGAGACGATGCTAGTGGTAGGGATGAATCAGTTGCGTCAAAGTACAAGTGTAAATAAAGTACCTTATATCTTTAAACAGTACTGTGATAGGAAAGAGCATACATAATGGGCAATAAGAAAAGTGCCGTAAGACGTTCAAGCAATAAGACTGTGAAACTACGTAATGTTGAAACAATAGATGGCTTTTTTAACGACAGGTTGTTTTGTACGATTTCCTACACATTTATATTTAAACAAAAACAGTTTGTTATATGTAATTTTACATTAAACACAATTTAATATGTATATTTAAATTTTTGTTAAATTGTTTCAAATTGTATTGGATTTTAAAAAAAGATTTATTTGCATTGTTGTCAGTGTAACATCTGCCTTGTATTGTAACTGTAACTGTCACCAAACGCCCTAATAGATATCTCTTGATCAATGACTGATCATTGAAAAGTCACTCTTCTGGAGATTGAACAGATTTCCAGAAATAGATTCCTGGAGGCTATTTGAGTTTGGACATGCGCTCTTCACGATAAATTGATTGTTTTATCTCAAAGAGAAGATTGGGTTCTGGAAAGATGAAAACATACTTGGCCACCTCTATCAGTTCGGAACAATATCCTAGAAGAAATGTCCCGTGAAAGGATTAATCGTTAAATATCTTTATATTCGACATATGACGAGAAGCAGCTTGAAGGTTTGAAACAAACTTGTATGGTACATATGTTCATAATTTAGGTTTTTCAAGTATACAGACAAGGTAGATTTGTAGAGCTCCTTCTGAGGCAGCATAAACAGGTTTTGTTGGGATTTGAACTAAGTATGTCCAAAAGCAGAAAGTGACTGACATTTAAATAACGTTTTTATTTTGCACCGGGGGTGCATTGCACCGTTGGCCTACCACCAGGAGGGAGTATTGTTCATAACGGGCCGAAACACTTTGTGACAGGTGAATGAACATCCGATGATCCCCCTGTTGGTGCACGAGACAAGTAACACCATAGTCCCTTGTTTTCTTGAACTATGTGGTTCCATACACCAATTGTGGGGCAATTTCTTTTCATTTTGATCCTACCAAAATCTCATAGAAACATTAATTATTCACAATATGCACTACATAATAAGCCATTCCCCTTTAAAGGGACTTGGTAACATTGTTCAGATGAGAGAAAATGGTGCTAAGGTAGTGACTTCAATGCTAGATGTAGATGCACAATTAAAGATCATCTGAAAGTTTGAGTGAAAACAGACCATTAATAACGATAAAAATTCGGAAAAACTGATCTGATCGATTCCAGAATATATTGTTATATTTTAATTAAATTTTAGGTGAATGAAAATCGTCACAAAGCAATGGATTGGTTCTATATACCATTCCAAACATTTAAGAATTGAAAGATTTTTAAAAGCCTGCTTTATGTCTTATTTTCAAGGAAGAACGGTTGGGAAAGATCAAAAATTGGTTGGGAGAATTTACTGTAAGAGGGTGTCGCACAGTGACGCCTTCGTAGAAAACCATAAATATCTTTGTGGTTAGAGAATTTTTCAGGATTTTTTGCATGTTAGAGGGTTGGTACGGTAGAAGGATTATAATAAGTAGCATTTCATACCAAAATCACGCATTTTTTGCATCAACCTTTAACAATGTTAACGAGTCACTTTAACAATGAAATGGCAAGGCCAGTAGTAAATTTTATCTTTAAACACTGATTTTCGTATGAAGCACCAAATGAATATCGTGACGTATACAACTGCATTAATATTTCACTGCAATTAGCAAAGTCTAGGGTGTAACAATAGCATTTTGTTTGCCATATACTCTTTCTCGCAGAAGAAGTGAATTACACAACACAGAGGAGAAGAAATCCGTGTTATGTGTCATTATATTAGGAATTATTTCTTTTAGATTTGACTTCCGTGAATTAGTGAAATACTGGTTTGATTCCACTTCCAACGAAACGATCCGTAATATGCCCCCAGAAAAAGCGATATTTTCGGCTCCTGTACATTTAGTGGGCATATTTATAGAGAGGACCAACATAGTACTGTTTTGAAAGGTCTCGAGGCCAGCCTACAGGTTCGTGGAAAAGCCAACCGATTGGTCACGTGGTGAAAATGATACACCGCTTCCACCATGCCATCTGCTTGGCTGGTGTCAGTTTGGCTAAGCGTATTACACCAGGAAACCTGTCGATTGTCACCGAGAAGAGCAGCGAAACATGTCCGTTTTCAGTCAAATCTGACCTCGATTTGCAGGCTTCAATTACAAGCTTTGATTGAATCTGTCATGTGTATCATGTATACATCCTTCAAAGATACTATACATTACAACTTCCTTAGTATTTATCTCTCCCTCTGTTTTACTCATTCTCTCTCTTTATCCGTCAGTCTCTCGTTCTGTCTTCTTCTCTCTCCTTATCTGATCAGCCCAATAATGCTTTATTTATTTCTCTTTCTCTCTCTTTCTCTCACTCTTTCCCCATCTCTCCCTTTTTCCTGTGTCAGTTTCTTTCTGTCTATGTTTGTTCTGTGTCTCTGTTCGTTTCATTTTCATTTGAAAGGAAATATCCCACATTCGCTCTAGAATTTTACATGAAGTATCATATTCAAAGGAATACACGTATCCCTGGATTATAAGAAGCTATTAACGACTTACTTTAAACACACGGTCTCTTTCTCTCTTTATCCTTCTCCCCTTAGTTTCGGTTTTATCACCCTCATTTCCTCTCTGTACGCTATTCTATATTTCCCACTCTCTTTCTGTATTTTTTTCTTTTCTTCGGTTTGTCATTTTTGTACCAGAAATCGAAATAGGTAACCAAATCTTGCCGCCAGAGGCCGTTACATGAGGCTAACGCTGGGCGTCTTGGATAGTCAGCCAGATTGTGATTAGTAAAAAGAGAACTTTCTCGTGCATTCATAACATATATTTCTCTCTCTCTCTCATTCTCCCTACTTTTTTTTTATTTTTTTACTTCGTTTCCTCTCTTCGTTAATCTTTATCACTCGTTTTCCCCACATTTTCTTTCTCTATATATCTGTTTTCCTTAACCGATTCGTGATTTTCACTCACATTTTCATTATCGTCTCGTGTATTGTTGCCATGCATATGCATATATATATATATATACTAATAAAGTTGAACCTTTCCAACCTCTATATTTATCTATATAATATATAGATAGATTCGTTCATTTTGAAAAGATATACTGTTATATATATATATATTTACCAACTTGTTGTATTAACAGGACATCTATACCCTACATGGTACATTAACCGGACATCATACAAAACTGGTATATTAACCTTAACCCTAACCCTAACCCTAACCCAAACGTACGTAGAGGGCAGTACTTCTTTTGTTCAATCGTTAACAGGACACGAAAATGTCCTGCTAATGACCATGTCTACTTAATGTCTCATTTTTTCACTACATATGTCCGTCTAATGACGCCGTAAGGTAAATATACATATATAAATATAATGAATATAGAATAGCATTTGTTTTTCATCATGGTCATGGTTTAAAAGCCATAAATACCCTTTGCATATTTGGTATATGCAAATATGAATTTAAAGACTACGTTCATATATATATATATATATATAAAACAAATTACCAGACATACATTTAAGATTCTGCACTTTACATGAGATATAGGAGAACGTAAAAAAAAGAGAATAGCACAATTAGAAGTAAAACCCTTTACTATCCTCCTGCGATCTTATTTAGAAGAAATGGCAATTACATTAAATACTGAAATCTAAACGAACATCATCTTCCAGATTTAGGTTCTTAAAAAAGATAAGGATACTAACAACTAGGATTTTAGTGCATTTAATCATTCTGATCAGACTAAAAGCTGAATCGGCTTCAAATCGTAGACAATCACACTACTACGACGTCACCACAATTTTTTGCCGATTTGAGTTTTCCTAGCTCCCCAAGCTAGTTGGGCTTAATTAAGAGTATAGATTGGTATTCTTAGGGATAAGGTGTTTTGGCAATTTAATATCTTCAATGCCATTCCCACTAATATGCTTTATATAGAATTACATTGAATGGTGAAGTAAACTTAATAAAAAAACTGAACATACAATGAATTATAATTGAATTATTCTGATATAACAACTGAAGATACAATTAATTACAATTGAATTATTAGCGCAAAATGCCAATTAAATCAGATGTACCAATATTCTGATCCATGCTTTAATTAACTAGTTTTCAATTTTATTTTTATTCTTTTTAGGAGGTATTTGTTTACCTTCCACATATCAAAAATATACTGCATAAAACACAATGCTCTCCCCGTTGTTTGTATTGCACTCGTTCAGGTGCTGAAGCAGCTTTTCCGAAAACCACAAGTAGGTCGAACTTGACCGGTGCTGCATGTTTGCTTTTAATTGTGAAGTGATGTCACCTTCACATTTCCGCCATCTAAGTAAAATCGAAGTCATTATTTTTTTCTACCGTGGGCAATAGAAAGCATTTGTTTACAATATTAGCACTTCTTCATATCCCCAGGCGGTGGGGCATTGTGGTCAAACTGTTCCCGCCACTCGACCGCTGATTAAGGTGGGAAAGGGGAAACGTGCGAGGCGATGAGGGGTAAAAGATGTATCTACGGCAAGTAAGATTCCCCACTCTCTCTCTCTCTCTCTCTTTCCACTTTTACATCGCTCCCGCTTCCCCGTTTTTTTCTCTCTCCCTGTGAGCCATCATTATGTTTAACAAAAAAACAGTGAAAAAATGTAGTAATCATTTTTTTCTCTCTCTCCTCCTCACCCTCCTCTCCCCCCCTCTCTCTCTCTCTCTCTTTCTTTCACTTTTTCATACTATCCTTCATACCCCCTATCTCTCTCTCTGCTTAACGTGATGAAAGCATATACAGTTGGCAATTTGTATCATTAGCCTAACTTTTGACAGTAGGTGTGAGCCATAATCACACCAAGGTGTAAAAGGAAATATATACGACGTCTCGATGCACCGTTACAATCCATTTTAATGTTTAAGTATGGTTACGCCACCATCGCCTGTATTCTCAGGCGCAGTCAGATTTCAATAGATTGAGGCAAAGTAAATGAATTTTAGAGTTTTGCATCTGGACAGCCCATCTGGAAAGCTGAAATAGCAAAGGTTTGTATAATCAGTTTGTACTGTGAAGATCGATGGAGGGCCTCCATACAGGTGTGCGACCAGAAAACAAAGAACAACAGAGTTAGCTGCATTCCATACAGTTAATTCGTACGATGAATAACGTAATCAAATCAGCAATTGATCTCTAGATACAGGTGGTTGCACTGTGGTATATTGGTAAAAGCTATTGACACCCATGAGAGATTTCTTGCGCGGGTATGTTTACATCCTTGGAAAGGGGTTTTACCCACATTTATCCAACTCGATAATTTATATATAATTATGTGGGTACCTGGCAAAGATAATTATTGCAGAACCCACAGGAAGTATGGTGTGGTTATTAATAAGACCACCCTGGGTATATATAGGACGATGGTCACGAGAAAAAAATACTGATTCCACATTACCGCTACACTTTCATTGTGTTCTTCTTGACAAGTACCGTCGATAGAGGGCGCATATGCATCCGGTGTTATTGTAATAGAAATATTTAATTTCATCAAATTGTTATTATCTTTGTTTTTATTGCAGTAGATGAGACGAAATTGTTACACGATCTCATTTAATTAGATAATGAAAAAGTGTAATCTAATTAGCGTTGTGAGAATTATAAAGATGTTCTAACCACAAGAGCTCCTAAGAACAACCATTTGTCAATTAAGAGAGATTTTTCCTATAACCATAACTTACATCTAATCTGTATGGATCCCAATTGGCACATGTTGTGATGCTTACTCAATACCGGGAAACTCGTTTGAGCGCTACATACAATTACATAATGTTACGACGGCCCAAGTAATGGTTGCAACATTAATTTCGTATGCATGTACTTTCTATCTCACATCAATACCTCTCCATAACTTTGAAGCAACCAGACGATAAAAGGAAGATTTCAATTGTATTCAATAATGAACCGTTCAGAGCATAGCAAATGCAAAGAACTAAATGACCAGTCAGTTTATTACATGACGAAGACAAAGGAAAATTAAGTTTAACATCACACAAATAAAATGATGAATATGACATGCCTAATATGGCACATCTTGAGGATGGGACATGAATCTGAGATATTGTTAAATCGATCAATTTCAACAAATTACTGCCCTTTCCGATAAAATCTTGTTCCCTTGGCAGATTGATCAAGAATACAAATTGTATCTGACGAGTGGTTATCATTGATTTAGGAGAACATGACCATACAATACTTGACCCTACAATACTTATGCGTAATTTGGAAAACTATGGATTGAGGGGTGTTGCTATACAATGGTTTAAAAATTATTTAACAAATAGAAAACAATATGTATGTTATGATTCAAATGAATCAGAAATATTATCTTTAACGTGTGGAGTGCCACAAGGGTCAATCATCGGCCCTTTGTTATTTTTGATATATGTAAATGATATTTATAATTTATCAAATGCACTATTTTATTCGCCTTAATACTGCCTTATATTTCATATTGTAACATTATATGGGCAAATTCAAAAAGCAATGTTGACGCCATTTTACTGTTACGGAAGAAAGCCATGCGTATATGTACTGATTCTTCATATCGCGACCACAATCCCTTGTTTTCAAAACTAAAAACTCTAAAAGCTGATGATATAAATATTCTACAAATTGCACTTTTCATGCTTCGCTTACAAAATGGTTTACTACCTTCATACTTTCCCTCATTGTTTAATTTGAATAAAACCATCCACTGTTATCCTACAAGGCAAACTGAAAAATTCTATTTAAGTAATCCAAAAACCGCATTGGCTCTCAAATCCATTAGACACACCGGCCCAGACATCTGGAACTCTCTGCCCATTGCAATAAGAAACCTTCGGATATTGTATTCTTTTAAGAAGGCGGTTAAAACTATGTTGTTGTCTAAGTATTGATTCTGTTGTGTGGCATTCTACTATATTCATGTTTTTGTGTACAGTGACTGTACATTCAACCAATAATGTATAATCATCCATGGCCTAGCATCATTTATTCATCCATGAATGAACCTGCATTCAATCAGCAGAAGTATTAGTTTTATTGTATTAAAAGAAAACCAACGCTCCTTCTCTATTTTTTCCTTTTCTTCTCTGCAAGTCACTCTTCTGCTTTTTTATTGTTATTGTTGTATCTAAGTTGAGGGCTGCGGGCACGTCAAGCTACTCTGCTAATGCTGTAGCCCTCCTGCATCTAATGTATGTTAATTATGCATTCAATATATTTGTTTAATTTTGTATATGTGCTGTATAAAATTATATACATATGAAATATTGTATCAATCCAATGTTAATTATGCATTCAATATATTTGTTTAAATTCGTTTATTTTCTGTATATAAACATATGAAATATTGTATCAAACCATATTATGTTCATGAAAATGTATGATGAAAAAAAGAAAAAAGATGCAGAAACCAATAAACCAATAAATCAAATCAAATCAAATGCATAAAAGGTTCGAAATGAGCCATCAAAAGAAGTCCCTTTTTGCTCGGTCGCTTCGTTTACTTGATTTTTTTAGTGAATCGAAATATATTCTGGCAAGAGACCAAGTGACCAGTAAGATTAATGAGCCCCTCCCCCTCCAATAATATTAATAACAATAAGTAAGTAAATTACCTAATAATTGAATAATGGCATTGATAAATAAATGGATATATTTGATAAAGAATATACAAAAAACAATTATAACTGATGAAGTAATACGTAATAAAGAATAATACAGCCAATGATGAAAGTACATTGCATATTTTGGTTGCTATTATATTTTGCATATGGTATTTGTCATACTCCCCGTAAGTTTTGTCAGAAACCACGCGCGTCAAGTGAGGAATGGGTCAATAGATATGATGACTATCATGACGACACACTTTAATCAAATATACCATGAACTGAGAGGCTCCGGTATGAATTATTAACTCCCTGAGGTGAATGGCATAGCACTTTTTTTCTGAGGGACCCAGCCCTGAAAAATAGGTACCATACGTGTTGACGAAGAGAATGCACAATTTGACTAGTGCCTCGGAAAGAGTGCATGGTTTATTTGGTTTCCGCCCTTCAAATAAAAGAAGAAATTGAAAGATTAAAATATTTATGAAGGTGAAAATATCATTAAATCACCCGTTTTGTTCGAACTAATACTGACAAATTTGGGGACTAATCGCAGTCACATTAGCGCATACGCCACAGTGCGCGTATGGTTGCGCAGGGTGCGTGACGTCAAACGGGTTATAAACAGGATATACCCCGTTTAACGTCACACATCTATTTTTTCATGGTGGAAATATTTGACATCACGTGAGCCATCCCTGACCATTCCCTGCACGGGAATTTGTTTACATACGATACAAACTTTGATATCAAGAATATGATACTTATGATCAGTTTGCATGGCAGGTACTCCACTGGGAGACAAACAAAACGTTTTATGTTTGTCAAAAAATGCACTCCCCTCATCCATAATATTCAAAAGGAGCATATGAGACCCTTGAAAGAAGGATGCAAATAGAATCATAAGAGGCAGTGCGAGATGAATTCGAGAGATTCCAACAACTACGTGACTTGAAATACAAACGCCATATTATGCTTTTTTGTCAAAGGAATCCTGTCAATCTATTGGTGACCTTTATCACCGTACATCCGCTGGTTCGATCCTAACGATTCATCTTTGAAAAAGTAGAAATAGGGGAAAATATCTCGACCTACTTTTGAAATATATGATCGCATATTTATATCTTGCTAGAAATTATATTTTTAAAATGTAAAGTTATGTTGAACTATTGTTCTGCTCGTTTTACCTCTGGCAGGGATATTATTTTTACTCGTAACAATTCAACTTTAGTCATTTTCAACGATGAAATTTCATGCCTCATAACCCTTAATCCACTGTAAGTCACCCTCTTGCCATTGTTAACATGATTTATATTTATACTTCTAAAAATGTTTCGGTGAAAATGTCACTTTTTTCATTTGTAATTTGACTAGCAAGAGTTTTAGACGTTTTCTCATGTTTAATTAACTTTAAGAAGTTTTCTTAGTTTCCTCTAAAAGATTACATGTGCTTCTTTAAAGACACCATAGAATATCCGGGAGAAGAAGGGAACGGTGGGAAAAAGTAGGTCACGGCAAAGTTCAGAGCGACATCAAGTCAGAGAACGGACATGTTTGTCCACCATTTTAATGCATAGTTTTTGTCTGAAATGTCTCCGCGAGGGGATCATTTGTGTTCAAACGTATCGAGTATATCCTGCTATAGATGTAGGTATCAATTAGTTTGGTTAAAATGCAATTTAGCAAATGTATAACGTTGAAATTTAGATTTAAAATGTAATGTTGACATGGAAAGTTAACGAGCGTGGAATATACACAATTTGTATGGCCAGGTATCGCGGGAGTGTTTTTGGTCAGTTAAATCATTACCAGAGAGTGTTTTCGTTCAGTTTATTCATTACCATAATTTTCTAATTGTCTATAAAAAAAAACGAGAATAGAAGTCACACTTTGCAACACTTGCATGTAGAAAGTGGGTAAATGAAACAGATGTTGGTTTGCATCAATTTTACATTCATACATGATTACAGTGTGATGATATTTGGACTGGAGAGTTCATGATTGTATTTCCTTTATTGCAGTTGAAATAGATAAAGGACAGGTTTTAGAACAAGTAAACCCAGAACAAATTATTGAACAGGCATTACTCGAGACGAGATTAAAATAGATATTTAATCTTTATTGCAAATATTCATTTGACATTTAAAGTGAATTAATAAGGAGTACATTTATACGATAGGTAGGTTTACATGTGGTAAATACCAAAAAGGGGTTTTGGGTGCAAACTAGGGATAAAATTGCTTAGCAAGGTCAATATTTAATGGTCTGCCAAAATGATGTCACTGGTTTATGAAATGATTATTCAGCCTTACCTTTATCTAGCCTTACCACTACTTCGAATATGACTATTAATTAATATTTTACGTATTTGTTCCTTCCCTTAAATACCTTGAGACTGGGTTGGGAAGGGGGGGGCTGTGTGAGTAAATGGGAAGGGGTGTATAGGGGTGTTGTGTGTTTGTTTGACTATATGTGTGAATGCATGTGGGTTGAAAAGACCAGTTGTCCTTTGTTTTGTGTGTGTGTGGATTTTTTTTTTTTTGGGGGTAATTCTCTTTCTTCAAGGGTATTACTATGTTTTATTTACAGAATTCATATTTGTGTAAAAAAAGTACATATATTTTGAATATTGTTCTTTTGTATATTGTTTTGGATGAAAAAGAAAATGTACGACATTAGTTTTGACTTGTAACTGATTTAACCTCTGAATGATGTAATTTGTGTTTACATTGTTTTGATTTTTACTAATTCTATTTGGAGAAAAGAAAAATTTCATTAAAACAAACTTATTTATGTTCATGAACTTTTAGGGTTGCTGCATGTTACATACAGAATTGTAAGAGGCTTTTGTACCAGAGGATCAACCCTTAAACGTGCTACAGTGCCACATATGCTGCCCTCACCCCTCCCGTAGAACAATGCCTAGTACATCGAATTACTGCTTTGCCGGTCACAAATTCAATATAGGATATACAGATATAGGTTAAAACAGCGGGAAAGGCAGACAATCACGAATGTGCAAACATAAAGAAACCACAAACACGACAAACCACAGCCATCTTTCTACTTGGTTGAATTACAGATTTTTTTTAAATCCAGGAACAACCAGTGTTGCCCTGAATTATTCAAATTGTATAAATATATAATATGAATACGCTATGGCCTAAATAGAAAGAGGAAGTGCGGAAGCTTTGGGAAAGGATAACATATTTACACAATAAGGCTGGACACACAAAGAAACTCGATGAGTTCGAAAATGCAAACAGATTCAATGCAATAAATTCTTTTACATAAGCCCTAGGTTATAAACCCTGGATGAATATATTGATCATGAAATGTTTAGAACTCCCCTCTGTGTGATCTGTTTTTCAGTATTTCTTGTATTTTATTCATTTAATCACAGTTAAAAAGCCTGCTTTCAGCTAGAAGCTGCTTTTCAGCAAGACCATGAACAATAGTTGAACTCAACAAGTAAACGAAAACACATATTATATACAAAAGAAATCACAAAATTATCATAACAACATAATAAGATGAAAACAAACAGGACGAATTAAAAATTACTTGGAAAAGACGGGAGTCTAGAATATGACGAAATTTCAAGTGAAATTATTGAACAAAGTTTCCTTCAAATCATCATCATTGCTCTGCTGGGATTACACCTACAAATCAGCTGATCCTTGAACTTGAAAAGAAAATTATCCATAAATATTTAATTGTTTATAGGTGTTATTTTATCAGTGACTATTCTATTTCTGCTAATTTTAGAGTTTAGCACAATTCAACCTGCTACCAACACCCACATGTAACTACGACATATATTTTCATTTACTAATTTTCAACATTCAAGTAAAACATGGAAAATACGAAATAATATACATTTCATAAAATAAAAAAGAATATATGAAAATCAAGTAATTAAACATGGTAAACTAGTATGTGAATAGAGAAGGAAAGAAAAAAAAGCAAAATTTATTTGTCAGAGATAATTCTCCTAAAACTATAGTGTGCTAAAGTTTGTAGCTCTTCCTCTTCAAACATCCACTCACTTCCTCTCTCTTTCACTCTATGTCTCTTCTCCTTCTCTCTTCCCCTGCTGACGAGAAATTCGAAATCGTTGGCAGCAAAACCGGGAGGATTTTTAGTAGTTACTCAATTTGACTTTCCTTTTAAAAGCCAGAGCGCCATCTATAGATATACCAGCACACAATCAACTAATGACAAGGAATAAGGACAAAAATTACATTTTGTAGCTTTAAATCTTCAGACTACAGCTGTATTTTCATCAGATAAATAAATGGGCAGTGCATTCTACGTTAATGATTCCCATGATTTTGTTTGAAAGCTAAATCATTATGTTAAAAATACAAAATCTTTTTTTAAAAATGAAGGTTCATCTGTAGTCCTTACATTTGGCAAACGCAACAAACGTTGCAAGAGTGAATCCACAATAGTGTGCGACCGACAAAGATTCCCGCCTTTTCGCTGCCCTTCTGCTATCAACCTTGGGAAACCACATGAAGTTTTATACTCTGACTGAAGAAATTTTTTTAAAGGTATTCTCAGATTATGGAAATTCACTTTGGGTAACTAACTACAAGAGTTTCAGTATAAGATCTGTGTTCATTTTGTGAAAATAATGGGGAGTCATATGAACATATTTTTTATGAATGAGAAAAAACTGAGTAATTGTCGAAAACTTGCGGAAATGTGTTCAATACTATATAAATTAAATTGGCAAGAAATTCATATTGGCATTTGAATAACCCAGAAATGGAACAATTGGTACATCATATAATTTTATTGGTAATATATATGATATTACAATTTTCGAGAGACAAAAATAGACCTCCTTTGATTAGAGAAATACAATAACAAATGTTAGAAACTAAAGATGAGGAAACAAAAATTAGCAGAAGAACATTGCACTTTTGTAATTCATTTCCGAAAATGGGATAATTTTACAAAGAACTGTGACACATTAATTAAACTGCACCAAATTATTACTATGAATATTATTATTATTATTATTACGTGTCCTTCCATAATTTACCTTGAGACTGGGTTGGGAAGAGGGAGGGGTGGTGATTGTGAGTGCAATAGGAATAGGGTGGATAAGAGTGTTTGTTTGACTTTATGTGGGATGGAAAAGGCATCTCAAGAAATCTCAAGAGACTTTCGTACAACAGTATCTTATTTTCTTCTTCTTCTTCTTCTTCTTTTTTTTTTGGGGGGGAGGAGGGTTTTGTTTGTGGTAATTCTCTATCTCCAGGGCTAATAACATGTTTTATTTAACGAGTATTATTTTTTATGTAAAAAGCATTGTTTGATTAAAAACATATGTAAACACTGACTAAGTGTATATTTTGAAATTTGTTCTTGTTTTCGAGTATACTGCTTTGGATGAAAAAGAAAATGTACGAATTTAGTTTTGAGTATTAAGTGATATAACTACTGAATGATGTCATTTGAATTTACTTTGAATTGATTTGTACTGCTTCTGTTTGGAGAAATAAAACATTTCATAATTCAAAAAGCTAAAAACAAAAGCATTTGATTGATTACAGTGTGTACCGTTACTTTCTTCTTCATAACATAAAATAATATTCTATTCCCACGTGTGACGTCAGCTTGATGCACTTTTTAACTGTATATATGCGTTTGCCTCGTTTAAATCTTCTTTCTTTTTCTCTGCGAATGTATATTTGCAATAACCTTATTTTGTGTTCATCGCAACAAAATACGTGACTTGTCCTCATGCATGACAGCAGCGCGCGCAGTGCTTGCAACAGTGAACTTAATCTTGCGCGATGGTTGCATTGTGCAGCGCCATCTTCGTTTGATTTTATCTTATTTTATAATTTGTCCCTGCCTCGAGTGAAGAGTTTTGAATTGTTAACTGTATTTGTTTTTTCTCCAGATAACTGAGCAATTCCCATCTTCGTATCATGAAATCTTGTCTTGCAATGTGTATTTGTGATTAGTTCTCATATGTTGGACACATTCTTGTATGCACCGGCGATACACAGGTTGAAGTTTATTTTCAGGAGGGCAAACAAAATGTATTGTTGAATTAAAGATACCATGTCCCTTTTGCAGCCAACATCAAATTCTGTAGAACTTTGCAGGAATTATGAATATGTAAATTCCCTAAACCTGTAAATCAATCCATTTTTGGCCAGTAAAGACAACTATATATCTAAAATCTGTAAGAAACAATTTTCCTATTATTTGGAACTCTATTCCTCCTGAAATATCCTCATGCAAGTCTTTAACACTATTTAAAAGAAACTTGAAGCAGCATCTTATATCTAAATATCAATGATTCTTGTACCAGTAATTATATTTTACAACATTACCTATAACTGTAATAATAGTTTTGTCTGTATATGTAAATTTCTTAATTACTGTTTGGGGAACTATGCCTCCACAAGGCCATTTGGCCTTATATTTTTTTTTTTTTAGTTCCCTATTTTCATTTTCTTATATATTGCATATGCTTATTTATATTGTATATTTATCTTTGTATTGTTTTTATTAAAAATGGAAATGAATAAAACGAATTGAATTGAATTGAATTGAATAGTCGCTTTAATAGGGCTTAAGTCAAATCACTGCCATGCAATTTATTCGTTCAAAATTAAAATGATATCTAACATCGTTGATCTTCGTCCGCCTTATGAAACATGTACCAATTAATTCATACTGGTTATACGAACGTAAAGAAGTGAATATGGATAAACCATCGTCATACTTAACTTTCCTCTCGGAGGTACCTTTGTAGATTCCGAGAAGACGTCCCAGTATGAACTATCCGCTACGCAGTATACTCTGTAGAACCAAGTCCAATTAAATTGAAACTTTTCCTCTATTAAAATCCGATGTGAAATCCACGTATAAAAATTTTCCAGTACGAAGTTCCCTCAGGCTCAATAAAGCCCAACTAAATTAAATTAATTTGCCACCGATTAATGTCTACATCCATCCTCTACAAAATCCGCAAGTTGAATGAGAATTCTCTCGCCAACACCGTGGGAACCCAATCCATCCCGGCCAATTGAATTCCATACATACATTCAAAACATACCTCGCGCAAATTCCGATATAGCTACGCGCACATGAAAGATACAGCGCGGCTGACAACAAAGGGGGCTGGTATGTTATTGTCTCCTCTCAAGATGCCGCCAAAACTCATCACAAAAGAAACGCCGCCGCTGACGCGTGCTGTCACTGATGAATGTAAATCATTTATATCGCCCTACGTGCGATAAAATTCCGTATGTCCTATTTGTGAAATTTAAACGTTAGCAGTGTACTAATATTCAAATTATGCGAGGAAACCCGTTTGCTTGCTAGACTTCACTGTCAGACACTGTTGAGTGACTGACTGGCTTTTTTTCATCTTTGGTTATCTTTGGTCGCGATGGTTGTTTAATTGCGAGCTTGATTGTCCCCAACAAACAAAAAATTGAAGACGAATGATGTGAATGAATACATGTATGCAGTTATAGTCGGCAAATTGATTACTCTTTGGGACGCTTGTGTATGTTTGTAATTTGAATGATTATCAACATATTTGTATAATTCCCACGCTGCGATATTATTCTAGCGTCGTAATGGACAAAGGAATTATCATTCTCTCCCGCCATTATTCACGCTACGCGTTGCACATCGTCACAGCCTGAGCTTGGAAGAATTTGTATTTTGTCAGTCAAATCCTGTTTTTGTTCTCCTCCCTTGACTTGGTTCTAATAAAAAAAACCCATATTGTATTAAAATAAAACTCGATGTATTCTTTTTGCGTCGTGTCTTTTCTTCTCATGCCGTTCTTTGCAATAGTCAGACGGGAGAGTTTGACCTTTTTTGGGGTAATCAATGAACTCACGGTGCGTCATGATCAGTAAAGGAAAATCTTTTTAAAATGTATAATAAAGATACTAATGGTAATAATAACCATATTTCTAAAGTGACTTTTTTTTAACGCTCTTCCATATCCTCCCCCAAGTTAGTATATAGATATGAATCGACAAAAATCTGAACGGATGTATTTTTTGATATTTCAGCTGTTTCTGAACCGATTTTGATCAAGTTACATTAATTCTGTCATTAACAAAAATTGTATACTCTTTCTAATTTGACAAATTTGCGCAAAATAAGTATAATAAAATTGGCCGCGTATAATCGTCTTTGCAATTTGTATACAAGTTCATGTCATATCATACCTATCTTCGATTCTTAGTGATACCACACTTTGCTTTTCTTATTATTCAGCATTTTATTGTTGAAATATTGTGGGCATAATGTAGATCATTGAGTCCTACAGCATGAACGGATACTGGTGATATTTATAATTAAACTAACATTCCATAATGAAACGCGCAATTGAACGAAGCCGGCGAGTGGATTATATATTACATATTTTTATGGGATTCGTGGATTTTAAAGCGAAAGTGCAGTATTGGCAAAGAAAGTGGTTAAAAAATATATTTCTTGAAAATTTTGAAATAGGAAATGCAGACATCAACGAGTTTCTGAAGGATGATGGCATGCCTTATCTTTTAGTACCAAACTGAATTATTAACAATTGTGTTCGATACCATAATGACAATATGAATTGATATATTTCATACCAAGTAGTATGTTTCCAATTCACCATATTGTTTAAAAGCATTTCGTCTTTGTTTAAGCACAATTTACCGTCCAGCCGGTTGGTCCGTTTTGTACAAACTTTCAGTAAGTGAACTAGGTCAATTAACCCGTTCCTACCGACATTAGGGACTTTTAGATTTGCACGACGAGAACGTGGACTGCTACGTGAACATCCTTTTATGGCAATGTGACGTCCTTTTAAGGCACACTGCCGGACACTGCCAGTATAAACAAACAAAAAAGAAAGTAACTAAAGAAAAAACATCAGAGCTGTGTGTGTGTGGGGGGGTGATCGGAGAGACAAATATCATAATAATAAATACAGTACAGACTACGTCCAACTTTCTATCTCTCCCGCCCCTCTCTCTCCCTATCTCCCACTCGATCTCTGTCAGTCTGTCTGATGTATGTTTGTCTTTCTATCTCTGTCTTTCTGTCAATGTCGTTTTACATCTACACCTTTCATGTTGTTTTATATTCCACCATTTGCTTGTATGCCGGCATCATCCCTTCCTTGAGATAAATTATTATAACATATCCCTGATGATGTACCCATTATACCTTATATTTATTATAGGGGACGAAAATAGAGAACGAGCGGCTGATAATGTCGAAATGGAAGAATGTTACTGTACACAAATTATAGAGAGTAAAAGTTTTGATTTGGAATGTAAATCTCTGTTGCATCAAAATAAAAAGATACGTTCATTATATGTTATTGACAAACATAATATACATCGGGCATTATATACTTTAGCACAAAAAGGTTAGATAAAAGAAGGTGGACAACATTATAAGAGAAAGTGAAACAAATAGCATAACTCCTTGTAAACGTGATCAGTTGAACATCCTTCGGGCTCTTATCAGATTGAAGCGGCTTCATCCATAAGTCATAAGACAGGGATGGATTATTTGATTAGGTAACCTGGTTGTACCAAGCTCCTTCGCTCACCACTTCTTAGCCCCCCCTTAATAGAAAATGGCTTCCCCCCCCCCAAGATTATAGAGGCACCATTATCATTACCATAACAGCGTCTGAGAATGCGTCTCAGAATATGTACCTAAATAATCAACACGAGGTCTGTAATTGTAAACAGAAATTGTTAAGTTAAACAAATTACATCATATGACGTACATATTTTTGAAAATTAAATTTTATGGCAAACTCCAAGAGGGAAATGTTTTAATTCGTACAGACTAACAACTAAATACATTTCTGTCAGGAAATATTCGTATGATTTATTGAAATCCTCAGTTTTGAAGCTGGCACATTTTTGGTGTGATGATGTAATCAAATATATTTATATTAAGACCCACATTCCATGCCGTGAGTATTAACACAATAAAAGGATTTTAATAAACTGAACTTGATATTGAATATTTCACCTCCATAGATTTTGTAATCAATTGGTATGAGTATCATATCACATTTCTACATCTTTACTCAAGGTTAAGAGTCAATTTAAATAATGTAATGGACAAGACGAAAGGTCCAGCTGTAACAGGCATATTTTTCAATGATTGGATAACGTTAAAAAGGAGGTGACGTTCTGATACAGATATGGAATAATAATTGTGAGCTTTCTCATTTTTTTGTATGTCCGTTCCAAACAATATCATTATTGAAATTCCTCTTGGAAAGCGTTAAGATTCGAATTCCCTAATAAATTGATATACGACGAGATGTGTACAAAGTCAAAGTTTGGATCAAAGTTTCATGCCAAATGTCCAGTTCCACAAAACAAACTCATATGTACAATGCATGTGACTTTTCAGCGATAGTGTGTCAAATTATTTTCAGTTCGATCATTCGGAAAAACCTACAGTATACTTCAATTAGTATGTACTATATGTATAATTGACAACTAAATTACTCATACCCCTAGCAAGTTTCCTAAAAGTAGCAAGTATGTGTAATTGATTTGTCCGATTTATGTTTCTTGAGAATGTGACATAACAAAGCTTACATCTAAAAGTATTCAACAAAGGCCCGATTAAACCAGTCCACCTTTCCTTCTTGAGTTATAAAAACACAAACATTTACAAGGGTTATGAATTGTTTCCTTGTTACCTGTATATAATCAAGCATTCTCAGTTGTTTCCAGACAGTTTAATCGCAACGCAATCGTATGAACAATGCAGTAGGTAATGTTATCTTTAACAACGCTGTGTGATCCTATCTTGAATAGCCCACAAAGCGTAACTGATATTTTATCCACCATGTCCTTTTCAAGAAGATATGTTCAGACGGACATTTCATCAATAGCTGGCCCCGGGAGACGTATAAGATTCCGAAATCTATTCGAAATCAATTGCAGAGCAAGATAAAGATACGCTTTACTACGGATGATAAAATTAACCCTCTTGAAAACATGTTCTTCTTTTATTTGATGTACGACTGAAAGTGTCAGGTATATTTTAGACATCGAAGCTCAAAGCTGTACCTGTGGCTTCATGGATGTGTCGTCGTATAGTGTTTCAACCACTTGACTCTTTATCCAATGGTTGAGGGTTCAAATCCCAGCCCGACACTAATGCCTTTTGGTCAAAAATTAATCCACGTTTGCCGCTCTCCACCCCCCTGTAAATGGGCACCGCGAAAATTAACTGGGTCATATTCATTGTAGGGCTTGCAGGAAGAGCAGTATAAATACTTATGTGGCAACGCTGGGGAAATAAGATGCAGTTGTTATTATCTATATCATTATTATTATTATTATTAGTAGTAGTAGTAGTAGTAGTAGTAGTAGTAGTAATATTAGTAGTATTAATTGTATTGTTATAATTATTATTATCATTATTATTATCATAATTATTGTTATCTGTATTATTGTTATCTGTATTATTGTTATCATTATTTATTCTTATTTTATATTACGATGGTTTCAGTTTAAGGTTTTGCAACGCATGTTATAAACGAACGATTTACTGTTTAAAATTGATATAGTCCCAAGAAAAGAAAGTACATTTTATAATGAACAGAGCGAAACCGTTATACATCTGCTATGTGATTGTACGCATGTAACATGTTAAACATACTTGGGATAGGTTGGAACACTGGATATATACTGGAACCGGAAATAAAATAATATTTTCACTACAAGATAAATTATTTGGTTCAAGAGGTTCAAATAATTATGCATGGTATACTGATTGTTGTGTGACAGATGGTGTATACCTGCAAAATAAAGAAAAAAATTGCCCGACTTGATAATATAAGTGTTTCGATTATATATTATTTAAAAATGAAAAGTATATTGCAGAGTCGAATTGTAAAAATAATAAATTCACAAGAAAATGGTTTCAATTCAGGAATGTGTTTATATAAAAGGATATTTGTCTGTATTCTGTATTGTATAGCCCAATAATCAAACGATAATATGTATCTTTTGTATTGTTTTTCCTTTTTTCCCATGAATATTAGAAATACATTATTGACAATATGTATGTCTTCTGTTAACTCGACAGTTCAACAAATATTTGTTTCTTGAGTAGTCAATGTTATTTATATTATAAATGTAAATTACTTTGAATATATGTTTATTAATTTGTTGCAAATGAAAATCAATAAAATCCCTGTGGAGGGGATAGTATGAAAAGAAAAATTATTACTTATTATTCATGAGTGTCTTCAAAATTATGAATAATATGTATCATATTGATTGTTTTGATCACGTCATATCAGCCCAACTCTCACAATAACCCACTGCAATACGTTCAAAAATGTAAAACGATACCAACCACCAAATAAATGTTTACTATCTGTAAAAAATAGCAACGGCCACAAATAAATGTAATGGGTTAAAAAGTAACTAGCCTAAACAGACTGACAAGAAACGCGAAAAAATTCCATTTTCAGTCGTTGGTCCCTTCATTGTGTGTTCATTTTAGAGTTTTTGCAACAACAGTCAACCAGAATATCGTGCAGAACGTTTCCACACATTATTTAACTACATTTTTAAATAGGCTGGCATTTCAAAATGTAATACTAAATCTATTCATAGCCTGTTTTTATCGTCCACTGTTTTTTTGTTGGTGAAATAATGACTCTCTCTCCCTCCCTCCCCCGTCTCTCTCTCTCTCTCTCTCTCTCTCTCTCTCTCTCTCTCTTTCTCCCATTCTCTCTCTCTCTCTATCTCCCTCTTCAGGCGCGAGTTTGCTTTCATCCAACACGGTACGACCTTCAACTGACAATTATGATGGAAGATATCTGCTTCTACTAGTAACTAAAAGCAGCCTCCGCGCCAGACTCTCTGCAATGGCGCCACTTTTTCCAGCAGACTGAAGGTGTAAAAGAAGCAATGGCAACGTTACCCATACTTGGGGAGGCGTACGTTCCGCCACGAGATGCTTGAAGATACGCACTGACACGCGATACTGCGCTATGAATGGCTGTTTAAGTGTTATCACGTGACAGGGCGATGACCCTGAGCGATAGGGCGCCACGGTTGATTCCACTCGTACGACCCGCAGTGATGGGCTTGTAAAAATAGAAGCATGTGGGGCGTAGGATAAGACTGCTTGGGTTCCAGCTTGCCAGTTGTAACTTTATATGGACATGCGCCTGTTTAATTTATTGCATTCCCCCTCCTCCATTACAACGCATATTCTTCTTTAGCTAAAATGAAAATACCGCATCTTGTATCGGGGAAATAGATACCTTTCATAACAAATGTTGAGATTTATGTTCATTAAACTAGAATCCCGTATCCAATGAAAGATAAACCCTTTACAAATTTATATTCATCTTAAAGATAGTAGAATTCCGTATTCTATACCAATGAAAAAAAACCTTTTAACAAATCTATATTTATCTTCATGGTAGTAGAATCCTGTGTTCTCTATAGATGAAAGAGAATACTTTCAGAAAATCTTAATTTATCTTCATAAATGAAGGATCAGCACTTCATAGGCATCTCGCGATGGCTTGATTGCATTCTATGCATCCATTGAACAACCGACTTAAAGCCCAAGTCCACTCTGATTTTCAAAAATTATAACATGTTGTAAATAAATCAAAGGTTAAACCTGCCAAATATCACGGGCGTACTTCAATCAGGTGATTTTTAAGAGCGATTTTTGTTTCGGGTATTTCTAGCAAAACATTTATATTGCTGTACGGATGTGACGTATGCTCCTCACAACGAAAGTGCCAGCGGTATACATTCTGACAATAGGCTATTTTCGTAATGTAACCAAATTTAATGCATACGTCTTTGTGAAGTGCCTCTATACAAACTATTTCATTCACCTGATAAGAATAATAGTGTTTCATTATTCTTATCAGGTGAACGAAATAGTTTGTATCGAGGCACTTCACAAAGACGTATGCATTAAATTTGGTTACATTACGAATCTGTGTTGTGAGGACCCTACGTCACAACCGACTCGATCATTAACTTGTTTTTGCTCATTAAAAAAAATTATTAAAAATAAATCTGAGCACCATTTTCCAAAACCAAGTTATATTTGGGCTTTTTAGATTTTTGTCTATCTAATCAGCTCAACTTTTCAGTGGAGTGGACTTGTACTTTAAAGTGATCTCAAATTCCGGCTAATAGTGTCAGGTTATTATATGATATATCCTATATATGATTTATTTTAGTTTAATTTTAATGACTGACACTGAAACAATACACATATTTTGCATTCGGTATGCATGCACCTTACAAATTTCGTGTTTGTGAGTCGTAAATGTACAATTTTGTTGCAATAGGGAAAATATAGTGAGCAAACGTCATCATGCTGTTGTCATAAACCAAAATGTGTAGATACAGGTAATTAAAGATTAAAAAAAAAACATATTTAAACAATCAACACTATGTCCTAGTAATTAATGTTTGGATATTTTTTAGGTCGTGTTTGTTCAATATATGTTGTTATTGTTAAAAAGTCGTTCAGTATGAAGAAAAAAAAGTATATTTGTATGGCACGTACACAAAAAAATGTTTGTTAAATGGCAGTCATTTCAATTTTTGTATTTGTATGAAGGACAAAAAGAGAGAAACTCTCCTTTTCTCTCCTTTTTCTTTCTTTCTTTTGCTCTCTCGCTCTTTCTTCCTCTCTCTCTTTCTCGCTCTAATAATCATGATAACGCCCATCCCACCAAATGACGTAGAGCAGTGTAAAATATTAATGTTTCCATTCAATTTATTTGTGAATAATTGTCTTAAGAGCACTTGAAAGCCAACGCTCATCGGAACACGTTTCCACTACCTAATACTTACTTTCTCCTTCCCCTCCTTTTCATTCTTGTTTCCCTTTACTTCTTAGTACTCTATAAGTTTTCCAATTTGTTTCTGTGTCTTTTTTTATCAGCCTAGACCTATACAAATGAACTCGGAATCTACTTTCTTTTGTGAGTAAAACCGAAGCCCACTCTTATTTAGTTAGAGAACGCATTTTATACTCAGTGACATGTAATGTTACTCTCAATACCGTCTTGATGGGTTTTATCTACTCGATGAAAATGTACAAAATAATACCACCTTATACGTGTAATATAAAAATATTGCAGAAAAATGAGTTGTAAAAGAAAACTATAAAGAACAAAGTATGACTCTTTGGCATTTTCGGTAACTTTTTTGGTTTTTATCACCAATACACATATTAACCCTCTTTCTTTTGTTGGTTTCCGCATTTATTTTCTCTTTTTACTCGTTCTATTTTCAAGAATGGATTATCATGATTATTCTCTCATCTTTTTTCGATGTATTCTCGACAGCTTATATTATAAGAGTCAATGTACGTTATGACGTTACAAACTTTCCGATATTCAGCATTAATTCAATTGTTTTTTGTAGCCCCTCCTTTTCCCACATCAGCTTCCTTCCTGTAGTGTAACACTGTCTCGTAATCTTTTATTGCTGTCTCAGCCATCTGAACGTGGAAATGTTGGTGTTATAGTTACACAGGTTATCTCTTTTTTCTGGTTGACTTTATTACTGCATTGAGTATTATACCATGTTGATAACTACTTTAGTTTGTCACATCTAATCACGGTTCTTGACAAGTTAATCCGACCTAATAAACTGATCTTTTTTCTTCTTCCATTTTCACTTTTGTTAATTTGAAAATTACAGATTAGATCTTATTTCTGGATGCTCTTTTATTTGCGGATTATCATGCCCCTGTTTATACACCTCCTTGGGATTTTTAGAATGAACAAATCACCGTAGAATACTTGCACTTTCGACAAAAACATTAATTTGGTGTATAATTATGTTTTAATCAGCATCGCCCACCCTCTCCCAGTAATGGAAAACTATCGCGCTTGCTTTGCAGTCTTTTTTGTTTAAATCTTAAATATTTCTGTGATTATTTACGCAGTTAATCTCTTTTTCAATGTAGGGTAGAATAGCGGGAGGCGTGATATTATTTTCAAGAGTAAAAGATGAATTTGGAAAGGGAAGAACAAGAACAAGAAAAGAAGATAAACAGGAAAGAAGAAGAAAGGAATAAAAAATACAAATAAAAAGGAATTTGTCTTATCGAATCGACAAGGCATATGTACATGTATACTGCAGATCAGGCTCTGTTAATTGGGATGGTTTAGACTACTTTATTTCATCATTTCGCCCGTTAGTAATGAAATATAACCAAAACTAGATGTAATTTATTATAATTGCATCCATGTTGACTTTGTTTGTACGACACCTCTGTTCACACTAATAAGCTTCTCTTTAAAATCTTCTTAACCAAAAAGAAAAAGATGAAGAATGATTCGGGGATTTACCCACGTTTTGCTCTTGTCAATAATCTGTCATCAGTCATGTTCAGCCATGTGAAAAATCTAGTCTATTTTTTGCCACATTTATGTCATTTGTAAGTAGATGAAAAGGCACAAAGTCGATCAGTCTGTTGCTTTTCTGAATTATGCCGGTCAGATGTGGAAAATGGCTCGGCAAGTCCATTAAATCACCCACTACCTCCTTAACCTTATCAGGAATTAGCTATTTGGCGTATGTAGATCTCGATTGCTCGTTTTTCTTTCATACCTCTCACCAATGATCTTTTATGAGTTTTTCTTTTAGAGATGTCTTTTCGGGGTAATCAAAATTAATGTTTTAAGATGTAGAAAGGAATAAACATTCAATAAGAAGAACAAGAACAAGAACAAGAAAAAGGAGAAGAAGGGAAAGACGAATAAGAAGAACAAGATCAAGGAGAAGGAGAGGAAGAAAAGAAAAAATAAACCGTAAAACCACTAGAAGGTTTCAAACAAGTAAGTTTGATATTTTTCGATAACAAATTCTCCCACCAGCCCAGTGTATTACCTATGCATGACCATTAAAAAACACTTAGGCGAATAAGAAGAACAAGATGAAGGAGAAGGAGAAGAAGAAAAGAAAAAAGAAACCGTAAAACCACTAGAAGGTTTCAAACAAGTAAGTTTGATATTTTTCGATAACAAATTCTCCCACCAGCCCAGTGTATTACCTATGCATGACCATTAAAAAAACACTTAGGCGAAGAGAAGCTAAATTGTATTTCAATAGAAATACCAACAGCCATCCAACACTCTACAGTACAATATAATAATTCACATATGATGATATAACACATCCACTATGCATTTATCCATGAGACTAGACATGGTATCTGCAGTATGTGATGTGTCATACAACTAAATAAGAATGTCCTCAACCATCCTGAAGACTTCACTAAGATACCTTTGCTATTGTAAACATCTTTTTCCTATTAAAATAGATGTTCAGATCTAATCATGTTCCTTGTTAATGCATAATTGTTAATGATGGTGAATAAAACCAACAAACGACGTCAGGAGATATAGTTGAGTTTTGTGAAATTACATTTTTCCTTTGTCCGTATCAAGCTTCATTAGGGTTACCATGAGCACAAAATACGTATTATAACCGATAGAGCAATTATTTACGCTGCACTTCTCAATTTAACAATGGATTAAAAGAAAATTATTACAAATCCTTACGAATGTAAAATTGGAAATGCTTAGGGAATTTTTCTTATCGAATCGACAAGGCATATGTACATGGTATACTGCAGATCAGGCTCTTAATTCATCATTTCGCCCGTTAGTAATGCAATACAACCAAAACTAGATGTAATTTATTACAATGTACACAATTTCATCCATGTTTACTTTGTTGTATTGTTCAGACACTTCACACACACACACACACACACACACACACCTTTGTTTATTGTTAATCAAATCTGTTCCATTTGGATAAACTGCATTAAGTCGATGGCTTGCAAAATTAACGTTTATATCTTTGAGAATTAACATGCAAAGCTATTGAACGAAACTGTATAATATCAATTGGTTTTTATTTAATTCTTTAAATGCCACACAAATAATATTCCTGTGCCACATTGTATTAGATCTACCAAATGCTTCCAGATTACGTAATTGTCTTCAGTGCAAGAGGAACATGTATCTATACCGGTGTTAAAATGTTGTCGTGGTGCTAACCAAGACCGGAAATAGGTAATTTTGGAAAGCCTTTGTGTCGCACAAAGCTATCCTTCCATCAATTTGTGCCTATTGTTTTGTGCAAAATTTCACTATTAAATGACAAACGAGCAACCTTAAAGAGTTATACTAGGAAAGTGACTGAAGTGTTAAATAGCACTTTTCTTTATTAAAAATAAACATCAAACATATCGGACCCTAGAACTAGTTTTTGTTTCTTTCTTATTCCATGTCTTCCTGTTTTTGAGGAATAACGATGTAAAGTTGATTTTAATAGTTTTGTTTAGAATTAACATGTATTGATTCATCTCCTTAAGGTGCTTTGTTTAGTTTCTTCTTTTCATTTCCTTGTTTCAGTCTGTTTTGCTTTGATTTTTTATTTAGCTTTGTCTCGAGTTTTTTTTTCTTCTTCAGGGAAACGAAATTACCCCATTTACAACGTGCTTTGGTATGAAAAAATAATAATTCGCAGGGGCCTTTCCTCATTGGAAGACAAACAGTACATACTTACTATGAAAGATATGTGTAGAGTTGTCGTGGTCTAGTGAATATATATGAATATATGCAGTGTATTTCTTATTTTCTTTGGTGTTGGCAATGCAAACGTACCGCGTTATGTACGAAAGAATTCACTGCGAACAAACAACTTCTTAGCTCTGGCGCCGAACTCAAAATGACAGGGAATAACTGACCGGTCACGTGACTCAGTAACGCCAAGAGGCGCAGGTGTGTAGTCCGTTCTTAATATTAAATGTCGATAAAGGGTACATAACAAAACTGTCATTGCGCGCTTGAATGACTGTTTACGTGTTTGTTTTTCTTGTATCACTTGCTCATGAAATTACCTTGCGGTGTTCGAATCGAAACGTAGAGGCGTATGGATTGCGCCGTTAGATGAATGGATCATTTGGGTCGTTCTGATGTGATGGGTGTATCGAATGTATCGAGATACAATGTACGTACTTGTCCTGAGGACGAGTTAGTTTAGTTTTGGAGTTGAAGAACGAAGCTCGAAATGACGATTGAATAAGACCGGTTCCTGAAATCAAACCACTTTGTGTAATGTTGTCGTCTGTTGAGTGACGTAAGGACCTGGGGACAACGGGTAGAGGACATCACTCGTAACACTGATGGATCGTTAGAAAAGGTAGCATTAGGTTGAAACATATATTTATCAAACGGATCTTTTTCGTAATAGCATAAACATTACCATCACTAATGTTATTATCATACTATTACTATTAGTATTATGACCGGGTTTTTCATAATTGATATTATACTTATTATTATCGTTATTATTATCATGTTTACTATCATTATTATTGCCACTATTATTATTATGATCATCAGTATTGTTATTATTATCATTATGACCAATAACATAATTTATCTATATATTTACTTATTTCATTTTCTACTTATTTATTTAGCCACATGGGCTATCGTATGTATTCTGTTATTGTGAATAAAATCGGTTGATGAGTAAAAAAGCCAAATGCAGATGGCGAATGTTGATAACGACTCAAAACTGTACCCAAATTTGGTACCCCCTAATTAAGAAGTCATGACCTATATGACTTTGAAAGCTATTTCATGATGAAGAGTAACTTGTTTTCTTTCCAATGATACTTTATCCATAATATTTCTGCCACGGGTGACTGAGCAGCAGGGTCTTTAAAAAGTGTTATCAGAATCGCCTTGTTCCAAGTTTGGGCTGACATAACGAATGTCGGTGAGGCCATATGCATGTCCTTATTTGATCTTAAATCCTTCATTGTCTAAAATGATGCAAGGTATCTATGCTTAAACAGAATGTTTCAGTCCATTGGATAACTTTAATTATTTTGAACAGCCTACTAACTTCTCCTCTCATGATATCTAATTTCTCTCTGATCACTTGTCCACTGCCATTTCACACGCGTAAGGAGCATAATGTGTTTATCTCGAATAGCGAATGGAAAATCAAAGGTTACTAAACCCAAAAACCAAAACATATGTATTAATTGATATTAACACTTTTTTTCTTTCCAACTGCCTAGCTGTCAATGTAAATAAGTGAGCTTTTTGGGAAAGAGATAACACACAAATAATGGCTTTTGGCCCACACTCATTGCTTCAGCCAAAGACTTGGTACAAGAGGATTTTGACAATACATTTTGAAAAGCCTTCTGCTCAGTAATTAATGGCAGCACAATTATGAAAATGGTATCATTAGACAGGCTATTAGTAACCCTTTACCATGAAATGGAATTTAAGGTCACATAACTTATAACCTTTTAATTAGAAGCTACCGATTAAGTTGTGTACACTTTTTTATATACGCACAATGTCTAACGAACATGCCACGAGGCTGTAAAACGTTCACCATCTCTCTCCCTAAATCGGCACATATATCCAACCAGGTATTATTTAGACCAAGTGTTATACGATAAATTCTGAAGACACACATTGAGTATGGGCAACAAAAACGTGATTCACATTCATACCAGACACCTTTTGCCAGACTCCTGAGCATATGAGAGAAATTGTTTTGCCTCATTGTTAGGTGTATGTTTGTCGATTTATTTTTAAAAAAGATCGAGTTTATGCCACCTACGTGCGGGTTTCCGTGAGTCAGGTGCGACCTGAAAACCGACTTTTACATAAGCTTGCCCACAAAGAAGAGTAAATTGATTTGAAATTAGGTCAATAGAAGCATCGTGTCGTACATATAGGACAAGTTCCGTTCCTTAAGACCACTCTGCCTATCTTTCAATCGATTGATCACTATGTCTTATACAGTACTTGCTAGGGAGGATTTTTAAACGGTTTTGTTGAGTGTTTTATGGAGACTTGAATCCCTTCTTCCCTTGATTTTTTCTCTGCCACCCATTTTTCTTATCCTTCTTTTCTCTTTTTCGTCATTCCATATGCGGGGGCTGCTCTTCAGGAAGAAAGAGAGGATATCAGGTTTCTGATTGGTCAAAAATGTGAGCATACAATCGACTTGTAACTGCTCAATAGATACTACAGGGCAATTGTTAAGACTAATACCCGGCTTTTCATCCTACAACTCGGCGACGCGGTTCTCATTGGATAGTGCAGCAAGACATGAGCAGTATGAAAAGTCTTTGGTTGCAATTTTTTTTCCATGACCATATTCCCTACAACTAAATATCTTTGGAAAGGCATATTCCAATCAAAAATTTATTTTGTTAAAGCTCCATACACGGGTCACCGTTTTGTTCCCTAGGTAATCTTGAGACTGTAGTATCTCCTCAACCTACACTGACACGAAAATAAAATAAAAATCATCATTTTGAGAACATCATCCCATTACCCTCGATCTAATTACGTTCCCTATGTTGGATGAATCCGCTTTGATAAAGATTGGGTCACGGCGCGAATAGAGTGTGAAAGAAAATGTAAGCAATTGAATTATTGGGTAATGTAGGTCTGTTTTTAATAATCACAATGAAAGGATATTTACTTAATCTTGCTGAAAGTCATATTCACTGCACGCAGAACTGGACGACGCATACATGTGGCATTAGCAATTTCTTGTCATAATTCGAATATAAGGAATTTTATCGCACGTAGGGCGATATAAATGATTTACATTCATCAGTGACAGCACGCGTCAGCGGCGGCGTTTCTTTTGTGATGAGTTTTGGCGGCATCTTGAGAGGAAACAATAACATACCGGGCCCCTTTGTTGTCAGCCGCGCGGTATCTTTCATGTGCGCGTAGCTATAAACGGAATTTGCGCGAGGTATGTTTTTAATGTATGTATGGAATTCAATTGGCCGGGATGGATTGGGTTCCCACGATGTTGGTGAGAGAATTCTCATTCACCTTGTGGATTTTGTAGAGGATGGATGTAGACATTAATCGGTGGCAAATTAATTTAATTTGGTTGGGCTTTATTGAGCCTGATGGAACTTTGTACTGAAAAGTTATTATACGTGGATTTCACATCGGATTTTAATAGAGGAAAAGTTTCAATTTAATTGGACTTGGTTCTACAGAGTATACGGCGTAGCGGATAGTTCATACTGGGACGTCTTCTCGGAATCTACAAAGGTACCTCCGAGAGGAAAGTTAAGTATGACGATGGTTTATCCATATTCACTTCTTTACGTACGTATAACCAGTATGAATTAATTGGTACATGTTTCATAAGGCGGACGAAGATCAACGATGTTAGATATCATTTTAATTTTGAACGAATAAATTAAAAACAGGCATTTGAAAGACAATACTAATTTAGAACTTCCCTAAAAAAAGGGGCTTGAAAATGTCTTTAAGTGGGAAAATAGCAACTATTAGTTGTCGAATCGACTTAGGAGCTATAGAGCCAGTAAGTAATAGTCTGATTTTTCAGACCATTGTACCGAATGGTCGTACCTTTATGCTCCGCAAAGATTCATTCAGTTTAATTTTGGCCATTATAAGAAGTGGGTTATTGATGTAGACAAATGCTCATGTACCCTTTACAGCTCATTTTATGTATGTTATTACCAAAGATGAGGAAAAAAAAAAGCCAGTCAGTCACTCAATAGTGTCTGACAGTGAAATTTTGCAAGTAAACGGGTTTCCTTGCATAATTTGAATATTAGGACACTGCTAACGTTTAAATTTCACAGATAGGACATACATGACATATTCATAATTCCTGCAAAGTTCTACATAATTTGATGTTGGCTGCATAAGGGACATAGTATCTTTAAGGATCTAAGACAAAGTTGCCAGATCCCTCTACAGCCGGTTGGGTTTGAATAAGTTTGAATAAGCGGGCGCTTATGGACAATAGTGAGTGGGAAGGGTTCTAGATATGACACAAGTCGAATGGTGGTGAACAATAAGCTGCCGGAAGTTTTTTCTTTTTATTCCTGTCGTAGGTTGATATGATACACTGGTTAGCCGCCTTCGCGCTCCTCCCCGATGCCCGCAGCATTTGGTCCAGTGTGTTGCCACGAAGGACTTACACAGGTTTCGACAATGACGAACAGCCAAATACTTCTAGAACGCGGCTAGTATTTAACAAGCATGCCAGGAATATATGCCGCAGAATCGGGGGTCGTTCATTGGATTATTCGGGCTTCGCGCACGAGCGACACGAGCTGTTTCCCAGTGATGCCGATGGAATACATCTTTTTGGCAGGAAATGACTTGTTCCTTCAAAGCCTTATTCGCGAGTCGACGAACGTCGGAAAGACTGCATTCCAGTTCTTTGTTGTGGTTCACTCTAATTTGTTATTAAATTATTTGTAGACTGTTTTATGAGCTTGGTCTCGCCCGCGTTCATAACGGCGTCTGTCACTTAATACTGTTTTCGGTTTTCAAATTTATTCATGTTATTGTTAAAACGAAAGATATTTGTTCACGATTAATTTTGTTAATGGGCCTATTTGCTCAAGCCTCAAATCGCTAAAAGGTATATAGTTAAATGAAATTAACCAATTAGGTGATGGGTTGAGATTAATATGTTAAGCTCATATACTTGGTGGGGTTGTTATATTATGGCACAATATGAACACTTAATTAGTGAAGTTAGATTAAATGTTGATTGGACTGTAGAAATTGAATCTAAAATTGATGATATGAAATTCGGTTATTATTAATATTTACACCCCTTTTAAAGTATCGATAATGAAAGCAATCTTTTCAGCGTATTACGTTTTGGTTGGATTATTGCATTAGTACAGTAGATGCTCATGCTTATAAATATTTTGAATTGTATACGTGATGTACGTAAAACAATATATGCGAATACTTAGGCACTTTAGTGCAAGTAAAAGATATGCAGACGTGAATATACCTGCATGTTAAGTTGTCGGAAGAAATTTAATGTTGAAGTTAATTCAGATAATTGACGCTGAAAAAAGTCTTGAATTGAATACGTAATGTACGTAAAAATAATATATACGCTCAGTGGCGGCGGGCGGTGCCCGTGTGGCGGAAATTGTCATTTTTGCCTCTTCGCATATATATATGTGTATGCGTATATATGTTAATATATACATATAAAGGTTATTATGTGTATTACACACTGCTCCAAAATACCTCATGGGAGGGTTGTGTTTTTGAGAATATGAATTGGATTATTTTAGTTGGCCATTGTATCTTGCAGAGCTCAATATTTATTGGTTTCCGGTTGGGGCCCCGATGATAACAGGCATTCCGTCCTGTCGTTTATTTATAACATGTACCCGCCTGTAAAGTAGGCATCTGTTCGCCTGTTTTATGCAGTGGAACTGTTTGCCTTCTTTGATGCAGTGGGGTGTTATACGTACATCCTAGTGGTACTCACAGTTCCAAATGAGAAGGTAAACTCTGTTCGCCTGTTTAATGCAGGAACATTGTCGCCTTTTACGGGCTGTGGGGGTGTACACAAGTTCTCGTCTGTTGGTGGCCCCTATGCAGAGAGTACTTTGGGTTGTTTTTAGGTGCAGATACTTGTATAAATTGATTAAAAGATTCGAAAGTAATACCCGGGTCCTTCCCGGGGTGGATTGGAGCAGTGTAACATTTCAAGTAAAAGTATCCTATATTCAGTTGGGAAAGTTTGTGTCGTAGTTGTTGCTATTGTCATGATGTTGATATTCAGGGTAACAAGATTCCATCCTCTATTAAATCTCAAGTACCCGCAAAAACGCATTCCGTTTAATTTTGTTGCTGTGAATGTAAGGGCATTTCTACTATGATATTATTCCAAACTGACATACCTAAATTTAGAAAAGTCACAAATCAACCTTCTATGTGACACCCGATTGGCATAAACAATAACCCGTACTAATGAAATACTGCTAAATCGTAATACTATGTTTAAACAAAATCATAAAAGACGTTCTTTTATAAAACCAGTATGGCATATTAGTACTTCACATGTAGCATATAAATACTTCTAGTATTAGTAATAATAACAATAATAATAATAATAGCTAGTTCTTATATAGCGCTTTTCAGGACCGAAGGCTCACTCAAAGCGCTTTACAGATATATATATATTATTACCCCGGTCATCGGATTCAGGCTTAACCGCACACAATGTATGCACATTCTCCACTCCCTGGGGAGCATTCCAGCCAGGCGTCATTTTTATAAGCGCACACTTGCTAATCTAAGCACATTAGCTTTCGCATCCTACCGGGTACCCATTTAACACCTGGGTGGAGAGTGGCAAATGTAGATCAATGGCTTGCCAAACGACATTAGTGCCGCGGTGGGACTTGAACCGCGAACCTTGTGATCCACAGTCCGATGACATATCCACTCGTCCACGACACCTCTACTAATAATACCAGATATTTATATAGCGCACATGTCAACCACATAAGATTCTCAAGGCGCTTCAATATTATCCCGGCTCTGCTCGGCTACCGTATCAGTGCTAACAGAATTCCTTCCTGCCGGTACCCATTTAACACCTGGGTGGAGAGTGGCAAATGTAGATTGATGTCTTGCCAAAGGACATTAGTGCCGCGGAAGACTGAAACCGCGAACCATGTGATCGTCAGTCCGACGACATGTCGACTAGACAACGACACCTTTGTTCACACTGAAAACCTTCTCTTCAAAATCTTCTTAACAAAAAAAAAATGATTCGGGGATTTACCCATGTTTTGCTCTAGTCAATAACCTGTCATCAGTCATGTACAGCAATGTGAAACATCTTGTCTATTTTTTGCCATATTTATTGCATTTGTAAGTAGATGAAATGGCACAAAGTCGATCAGGTTGTTGCTCTTCTTAATTATGCCGGTCAGATGTGGAAAATGGCTCGGTAAGTCCATTAAATCACCACCCCTCATTAAAGTAGAAGTCCACTCCAAAAATAACTTACTTTTAATAGAAGTAGAAAAGTCAGACAAACCAATCAAAAAAAGTTTGAGCAAAATCGGATAACTAATAAGAAAATTATGAAGTTTTGAAAAAGTATGTAAAACTATGGAACAATAAAAGTCACTACACAAATTGCCAATTTGGTTATCAGTTTGTGACGTCATGTCCTCACTATTTATCAATTGCTTTATATAGTTTAATCCCATTAATTTCCCTTTTTATCCCCAAAAACTTGATTTCCCCATGCCTTTGCCGCGGTTATATGATTTGTATCATATTGCGTGCATGACATTTCACAAAATCTTTTATGAAATTTGAAGAATTGATACTATTTTCTGAATATGTATATTCATAATTATTCATAAAATTCATAACTTTCTTATTAGTTATCCGATTTTGCTCAAACTTTTTTTGATTGGTTTGTCTGATTTTTCTGCTTCTATTGAAAGTAAGTTATTTTTGGAGTGGACTTGCCCTTTAACCTTAACAGGGATAAGCTATTTGGCGTCTGTATATCTTGTTTGCTCGTTTTCTTTTATACCTCTCACCGATGATCTTTATGAGTTTTTCTTTTAGAGATGTCTTTCTTTCATTGTTTGGGGTAATCGAAATTTATGTATGTACCGACTTGGGATTTAGCAGGTAAACCCTCACCTGTAAAATTTGCCAAGCCAACGTATTTCTTCACATAATTTTAATGTTGACTGCTGGAAAGAGATCCGACATTTTTCTCCAAGGACAGTCGCTCCGGGCCTTATGCCGCCAAAGATATGAGGCATTGCCCGTCGCACACGAGTCGTCATTTAAATTGCGTTATTTACCTGCGCTTGTCAAACCAGTGAATGCAGTTAGCCAATACGCAAGTAAATCTCGCTATCGCCAATACCCCCAAATGCCCGGATGTTCGACTCTTGGATATAACTGAATTTCGAGCCACTTACTGGACTTACATACATCCGGTGTACGCATGCATGCGGCGTGCGCGCGGTACACGTTTTATGCATGCTCAATATTCGTTTCCAGAAGCTATTTCTAGATTCCTCTCTTGTCGGCTGCTACTGACTCCTTGGATTTTTGTTTAAAGTCCATGAAATGCATGATTTTTCAAGAACACATACTTAGGGGTCCCTACTGCATGTCCGTCATTTTGTAATTGTTCTTTTTCAAAATGCCGCGACCAGAGTCGCGATCGTGTAGTGATTTCAAACTTGTCTTACATTCGGAGCAACATTTCCAGGTCACGCGCTGTGTAGGATTTGTAGGGAATTTCACCCAAGTCACATCTCTCATTCATAGATATCTCCGAAGGTTTTTCGTTTATTTTCGTGCAACCAGCACACAGCAGATTCACAGTATTGCATAATACTCCAACTGACAATTCAGTTTATAAAATATAGAACATTGTTTACGATATACTTGCCACCATCCAACTATTGCAATGCGTATATGGACAGCTAGCTCGGTGACTCCTGTCTGCCGCGCCTGCCGAGACAGGACTGCACAGTAGAGCCGCACGAAAAAAGACGGGAATCGACTATATCACCAAGCTATCCATGAGTGCATTTGAAAGGGGGTCATGAAAGGATCATTTGGGCATTTGGGGGTATTGCTCTGTCCGCTTTACATGCATTCTTTGTACAATAGGGATTTTTAGATTTACACAACGAGAACGTGGACTGCCACCTGTGCCAATCTTTCAAGGCACTGGCCCGTGCCCGGCAGTGCCTTAAAAGGACGTCACATTACCTTAAAAGGATGTCACCGTGGCAGTCCACGTTCTCGTCGTGTAAAATCTAAAAGTCCCTAATATCATTCTCACAACGTGCGTCGAGAGGCGGCCATTCGCTGAGGCAGTCCTACTTCAGGCAAATGACGTATCGTGTAGGACAGGAGTTACAATAGGGTAGGTTTACAGTAAGGGTTAGTTTAAGGGTTAGCATTTAGGTTAGGGTTATGATTTGTTTTAGGTTTAGATTCAGGGTTATGGTCAGGCCGGGTTAGGGTTAGGTTTAGAATTGGGGTTAGGATTGGGGTCAGGTATAGTCTCATATTAAGGTTCGGATTAAGGAATCCGGTTAGTGTATGATTTCTATCAACATTGTCAGTTGTCGCCAGAGCATATGTTGTATAACCTTTCCATCGTCACTTATCTTTGCTCCAGTCATATCCAGGCATCAAAATATTATTATAATTATGGAAACTAATCTGTGTACACAGAGTCGTCAATTCCGGAGGCAGGTCCAGATTTGTCGTTCAAAAATATGTATTATTGTAAAAAGTCACCAATTACTTCGCCTCCCTTCTCTATTAAGACGGTTGACGTCCCCGCGTTCATAGATAATTTAATCGTAAGCAAACACAACATTACCTTAACGTTACCGGCCCCGAACGTTGCCCTTGTCGAAATTTCTCAGTCATCGATTTTTGATTTCATTTCATTAAGATCATATGCGGTAATTTGTTAATATGGAAAAAAAAATAAACTTAACGACGAGTGTAATAAATAAGACGAACGACATCTGAAGAAAAATATAAAACATAAAATAATTACTCTCTCACTCGCTCCTTGTATACCTCTCACTTTCTCTATATCTCTCTCTTACTCTCTCTCTCTCTCGCTCTCTCGCTCACTCCCCCTCGATCCCCATCATGCGGCTCTCTTCCTCTCTCTTGAACCAGAAGTCTATAAAATTACCTGTGTTGTTAAATCTTCTTCATTTTGAAAATATGCCAGCATAATCATAACCCAAAAAGCTTCGACAACGGAGTTTTACACAGATTCAACACAACCATGTCAACTGAAATCTGAAGATTTGCAACAAGAGTAATGCCAATACAAAAAAAGAAGACCAACAAATCCAAAACCAAACATACATTCGCTTGCATTGCATTTACGTCGAAATGATCTGTTCAAATATTAGCTCACATGTAGAAGCTGGTCTCTGTGTGTGGAGCGTGGGGAAATCAATTAAACCATCAATGTTCCACTCATTTTAAAATCGTGACTGGATTATTTGGAAACTATGGCAGGCATTTAATGCCGTAGGGTCGGTCATTATAAAAACATACCAACTGTATAGATCATGTGTATTAAGAGGGCAGGTTTTTCCACTGATTTATATGATTAAAAAGAAAATGATCTTTAGAGGCTACATAAACACATCGATCTTGGAAGTCCATATAATTATTCATTAAAAGAGATCTATTTTTCAGACTGATCCAGAGAGAGAGAAAAAAAAGGGATTTTGTTTTAAAATATAGATAGATATTTGGATCGGACTTTATGGCAACGCGTTCATGCCATACAAAGCGACCATCGCTTGCCCAGTAACGATGGTAACGGCAAGGCTCTAAATACTCTTAGCATAAAGTCAAACTCATTCTATATCTCCCTAGGGCGTCGCCATGGAAACTGTTTTCTCGGGGCGTGGTAGGGATGGGGAAAAAGTTATTTGCCCCCCTCTCCCTCTCTCACCCCCCTCCACCCTTTGGCAAATCAAAATTGGAGAGCTGGTCAAGGGCATCGATCATTTAAAAAAAAATACAAATGTCAGAGTAAAAAAAAAAGTATAATAAATATGTAAAAGATAAGTATAAAAATATGTATTTTGTCTTGAAAGTATGCTGAGCCACCAAGTTTCGTATTTTCCGTAGATTTAGTATACATAATTTGTAGTTTTTATTTTAATGGTAGTTTTCGCCATTATAAATCGTATAAATACAGCGGCGTTGTGTATGTTTTTTTTTACCGTGTGCAGTATGAGTCATTCCATACTACTGATTGTCATGTTATCTCTTTGATGAAAATCATGACATCCTAAACACCAACATTTTGCATTTTGGTCTAATAAAATGGATGTTATAAGAATTTCCTTTCGTGTTTTTTTATTGTGTTACTTTAATAAAGAGTATACAAGGAAACTGGAGCAAAGCAAATGGCTGTTTTATAAACCTATGGAAAGGCGGATCACTCTATTTTCCCTTACTATTAGTACACTTGCAATTTTCATAAGTGGTCCCAATCCTTGGAAACACTATGCAATAACCTTTATATTTCTAGCATAAATCGCCCCATCACTACACCCACCGGAACATTACGGTACGTGCCAAATAGAACAGTTGCCCCCTGCAGGCAAAATCCCTTGTCAGTATTTATGCATAAAAGAGGATCTGGGAAAGGAGACTATACAGAGACCACAGTATATAGGCACTCTACTGCAGCAGCTCCTGAAACAGGCAAAGACTAAGGTTAGGGAAAGCTTAAGAATGTAGTTTAGTGTCAATTTAGAGCATGTGTTTGTAGACTAATTGTCCCCCACCTGCACCTAGTTATTCGAAGTTAGCGGCTCCTTTTTGTGTTGCCATTCTCGTGTTATGCTGCTCAAGTGTCCTATTCCTAAAACATATTGATGAAGTTTTAACATGTTTAATCAGACTTGCCCGCTGTCAGTAAAGTTACAGATCATGATCTTTAGAACTACACTTCAGTCACACCAATTGGAATGAATCCAGAGCAGCATTTCCCGAAGCCGTCAAAATTACAAGTTCGCCGACATCTCTTTGAAGACGCGTTTAAATGGCGGATGTCGTTGAACTTGTACTTACATGTATAAACAAGCTTTATACTCGCTCCTACGTAATTACTTAACACCAAGGGCGTTCTAAGACCATTTTGAAATGGGGGATATCGGATAATCGGATATTGTCCGGGGGGTACTTGTCCTAGAGGATGGTTGTCGTAGGGGTAGTTGTCTGGGGGTAGTTGTCCGGGGTAGTTGTCCGGGGGGTAGTTGTCCTAGGGAGTAGTTGCCCGGGGGTAGTTGTCCTAGGGGGTAGTTGTCTGGGGGTAGTTGTCTCGGGGGGTAGTCGTCCTGGAGGGTGGTTGCCCTAGGGGTAGTTGTCCTAGGGGGTAGTCGACTGGGGGTGGTTATCCGGGGGTGGTTGTCCAGGGGGTAGGTGTCCTAGAACCATCGGTCCAACATGGGGATTTCAGTATTTTGTACGTATGACGGTTTTGTATAACAACGCCCTGACGTACATAGAATACAATACCGGAATGGCTAAGATTTCTCGGTATTCGGTCGGTTTGTTAGGTCGTGTAACCCGGATGTAAATGCTAATATCATATTCAATAACAAGTCGAAATTGACATTGACGTCAGCACAAAATCAGTAAGGAAAAGACAAATAAATGAGTGAATGTATATGCTAAACTTGAGTTCAGGGGGTGTTTAATAAAGACTAAGATGGACTTTAAGTTGGCAGGCCGTTCATGCCACTGGTTGCTCTCACCATTGGTCTCTCAAAAATAATCTTTAGATGATATTTTTACCTTCAATAATGAACTATAAAAAAGGTAAATTCTGTAGATTTGTGACCACGATTTGTAGGCCTTTGAGAGAGCAATGGCAGTAAATGGTGAGAGCAAACAATGGCATGAACGGCCTGCTTAGTTAAGTCCAACTTAAAGTCGATCTTAGTCTTTGTGAAACACTGCCCTGGTCATGCGATTGCATTGTGAAGAAAAAAAATGTATGGAAGCGATTGGAAAAGGCTGATCATGTAGCAGCTAAGCTTTGGCAATTGATTAGTGTATAGTACTGTGAGGTTTTGGAATCATCAAAATAGTAATATATTGGGGCGGTTTTGCTAGAGGTCAAATGCACTCTTCACAGAAATGTGTACATATGCGACTACACAGAATTGCTGAATGAAAGTTATGGACCAATATGAGGGTATTTGAAGAGCCATCGTTTTCAGAGAGCGTTTTTGTGTGTGGATTTCCCAGAACTCAACCTTTTCTTTGACTTTCGAGTAACATCATATCATATCGTAATAATAGCGGGGGGAGGGAGCTCTCATTGGCTACCATCAACAGGGGAAAAAAGACTTTATTTGATTCATATTGGATATATTATAAAGGTTACGCATAAACTGAAATACACTGTAACAGCATTGAGAGGACCTGGGGAATACGGTACTCGTTAGGGGCATTAATTTTTTCTTCTTTTGAAAATGTTATCAACTGAAGCTGCCGTGCAGATGAAAATGGCGTATAGAAATCCGCGTTTGGAAGGTATAAGGTAACAATTGGTATTAGGTTTCGTTTATCTTACCAGCTAAGGGTGACATATTATGACGCGGCAAACACAATTACGCCTCGATCAGCGCCCGTTTGTATGTGGCTGCTAAAATGTTACAAAAACATTTCGTCATTCAGCGTAGCTCAAACAGTTTCCTGAATAGTCTGCTATAATGAGTGTAAAGATGTTCAGTAAGAACTGAGTTTGCACGCCGCAGGTAATGATATTGCACGGAACGTAAATATTATTGAAAGGATACACGGTATGCGGTAAAATAGTACCCCCCCCCCTCCCCCTTTCTGGATGAAAATATGATTATTTGCATCTCAATTATATACAGAATCTCTTCGCTCTCCGTTTCTCATTTATAAGAAATATATATATATATATATATATAGTGAAATGGGGTGCTTTTCAAGATTTTTAAAGAGATGAATCCAGTTCCATGCAAGGGGGCTACTCGGTATGCACATTAAGATTACCACCCTCCCCCTTTCCGAATGAAGGTTGTTTATAGGAAGATGAAATACGCACACTATTATTTCATTTTCCCTCCTCATTTGTTCATTTATCAAAAATGTAGAGTGAAGTGAGATGTTATTTGATCTCTTTACAAAGATTTACACATTTGTAATTAAAGGGGACTTAGATAATTCCTCACAGAACAAAATAATACATACAATATGAAAGATATATAGTCTGAAGACAATTTCGCTTTTTCATTTTTAACTACAAATAAAGAACAAAAACCAAAAAACACTCATGTCATGAAGTCCCATTTAAAATGTATTTCAGTTTCTTAGTGAGCATTGATTTTTTTTAATGGGATTTGAAATTTGATCCCTATTCATCATGCGCTATGTCCACCAATTTATCTTACTTCGTACCGAACTCGTTAAGCCATAATAGAACAATAGAGCGAATCAAAACCATCGTATGGACATCGTTTATAATACAGCAAACTTCGGAATAAGCTCTACGTAAATACAATTTTATGGCATTTTCTTTCGTGCGAGGAAAACTTCTTTTTGTGAATCCAATATAAACCCTACAATTTATCTTTTCGCACGTGCGGAAAGACCCAGTGAATTAGCAGTGGTGTATCTATACAATCATAAACAAGGGGGGGGCGTGTCATCCTACCCGACCAAAGTAAAACGTGATATAGACACATGACAAGTTGCGTATTAAAAAGGCTTAATTCCTCCTTAGGGGTATATGCCATTCAACACCACCCTTTGCTGGATACACAACCTATTTTCGGCTTGTCATATATTAATCTAAACCATAATTAGGCTAATAAGCTCTCTCTCTCTCTGTCTCTGTCTCTGTCCCTCTTTCTCTGTCTCTCTCGATCCCAAGTCAAATGACCCTATATTTAAGCCCAAAGGTGTCTCACCTACTTGTGTTTTGGTGCCCTGACTTTCAAATGATTGACTTTAAAAAGCAAATAAAAATGATAAATCCTATTTGTTCTGCATGTCAGATATTTATTTTCTTTCTTGAATACCCCCCACTTTTTTGTATTATTTTTTTTAAAATACAAATCTTGATCAATCCCTACTTGGAATAATTACTTGGATATGTCAGAAACAATCAATGTTTGCTAGCTAGTAGCTATTATATGCTCTCTCTCTCTCTCTCTCTCGATAAAAAAGAGACCGTGCAGTTAGTCCTGTTGTATCCCTTACCTGCCACATTTGAGTAGTATCTTTCCGTAGGCAACCTGACCTTTTTCGGAGTTTTCGTGACCTTCTTATTGTGACCCTTTTAAGGGTTAACCCCACTTAGAGGTCAAGTTTGCTTTTGTCTCTAAGCTGGCTTGACGAAAAGCAGAAATAGAGTCGGCAGTTCTTGCTAGTTTCCTTCTGCCAGGAGCGCTTGTGGGAGAATAATACGGGGGCGGGGATGGAGGTTCTTGCACAGAGTCAATTATACAGAGAGTATAGCTAACATGGTTTCAGTTTTACACAACATGGCGTACTTATATATTCTTTGTTTCGTGGTTGCCCAACAAAACAGTTTTCGCCATATTTTGCCCATCTTGAATTGGGTAGGCCAAACTCCGTAGACGGGTCTGCACATTCATTTACTACACATGTACGTTTCTTTAAAGCCCCACTGCACTACTTATAGCTACTTGCGCCCTCTTTATAGCAAACAATGCCTAAGTGGTGACCGTTAGTCCCCCATAGTCCCCCTTTTCTTGTGTTAATTGAGAGCTGATTTGATGAGATAACCACCTGTCAGTGATCATGCAGGGAGGTCTGTTACACCCACAAATGTAATAACGCCCACAAATGTAATAAAACTTTACCCACAAATGTAATAACACCAACAAATGTAATAACACTTTACTCACAAATGTAATAATTTCACCCACAAATGTAATAATTTCACCCACAAATGTAATAACCACTTTACCCACAAATGTAATAATTTTGAATCACCCACAAATGTAATAATGACTTTACCCACAAATGTAATAAATTTGAAGGGATATTTTGTCGAATTTGTTCAAAACTAAAACCCTGTAATAAAGCATGGGTATAGCGCGCAGTCTTTACTCCAGACCCGGTTATTTCAAAAATTTAAAAATCTTCAAAACTAAGACCCCATAATCCTTTTCCTGTGGAATAACATGAGAATCGAGCGTAGTCTTTCCTCCAGACCCGGTCATTTCAAAAATAAAACCAATAAAAAACAAAACAAAAATTCAAATCTAAGACCCAACAATCCTCCAAACTAAGACCCTGTAATAAAGCATGGGTTTAGAGCGTTGTCTTTACTCCACACCCGGTTATTTCAAAAATAAAATAAAACAAAACAAAACATTAACTTTAAAACTAAGGCTCCACCATCTTCCAAACTATAAGACCCTGTGATAAAGCATGGGTTTAGAGCGTAGTCTTTACTCCAGACCCGTTTAATTAAAAAAATCTTCAAAACTAAGACCCCATCATCTTAATCCTGTGGAATAACATGAGTATTGAGCGTAGTCTTTCCTCCAGACCCGGTTATTAAAAAGTAAAAAACAAACAAAAACTTTTAAACTAAGACCCCACCATCTTCCAAACTAAGACCCGGTAATAAAGCATGGGTTTAGCGCGTAGTCTTTACTCCAGACCTGGTTATTTCAAAACTTTTTAAAAATCTTCAAAACTAAGACCCCAATATCTTATTCCTGTGGAAGAACATGAGTATTGAGCGTAGTCTCTCCTCCAGACCCGGTTTTTCAAAAGTAAAAAAAAAAAACACAAAAAGCCAAACAAAACAAAACAAAACATAAAAAAAAACTTTTAAACTAAGACCCCACCATCTTCCAAACTAAGACCCGGTAATAAAGCATGGGATTAGAGCCTAGTCTTTACTTCAGACTCGGTTATTTAAAAAAAAAGAAAAATCTTCAAACTAAGACCTCACCATCTCATCCCTGTGGAATAACATGGGTATAGAGCGTAGTCTTTCCTCCGGTTATTTCAAAAGAAATAGAAATTTAAACAAATCTTCGAAACTAAGACCCACCATCTTATTCCTGTTTTTTTCATTTAAAAATAAAAACATAAAAAATATTTAAAAAATTAAGTACTTTGAGCATCTACATAAGGTGCATATAGCGCGTTATAAGTACTCATCATTATCATCATTATTTCTTGGCGATGCATGGCATCGCTTTACATTATTACATATGTGGATACAACACGTCACAAATAAATGATTGGTCGGCGGTCACACGAACTGACGAATCAGTCAAAATGGTCCATATATATAACACACAGAGGAGGGACCGATTCGATGGTTCGTTGACCGTCGACGATTTTTAATCATGTAAATATTCTAACGCCTACAAATATCCTGGAATTCAATGGTCGTAGAAAAAAAGTAATCCAATAAGTGACCTTAAAAGTATTTAAATGTTGACGCTAATTGTTTTATGCATGTAATTATGAAATATGTTCACGATATGTAACATATATATATATATATATATGTACGCTATTAGTGACATTGAAACGTTGGATTACGATGTTATATTTTCATGAGTGCGTGAATGAATTACCTTTCTTCATGTGATGAACGTATCAATTACTTATACTGAAGACTACCAATTCGTACGCGGTACACGGTGTGAATTCATGAGAACGAAATTTATTCAAAGGCAAATACAAACAAAACACATTTATATTACAGTTTTCCCTACTTCTGAAACACTCAAGCAGCTATATAAACAAGAACAAGTCTGAAATGATAATCGGTTAACAAGCAAATAACAACGCATACTTTCATATAACAAATCATAGATAGTTGTATAACGAGATCACGCGAAACATATTTGCATGTTTTGAATGAACGATTGCAGAACCCTTTGACTGACTTTTCCACATATGTAATAATTTTGAATCACCCACAAATGTAATAATGACTTTACCCACAAATGTAATAAATTTGAAGTGATATTTTGTCGAATTCAAAACTAAAACCCTGTAATAAAGCATGGGTATAGCTAACTACCACCTAGCTAACTACCCCCTGGACATCTACCCCCAGTCAACTACCCCCTCCCCGGACATCTACCGCCGGACATCTACCCCGGACATCTAACCCCATCCAACTACCCCTTCCCCGGACATCTACCCCCAAGCGAATTAAGGTAGTTGGGGGTAGTTGCCCGGGGTTAGTTGGATGGGGTAGATGTCCGGGGTAGTTTTCAGGGTGGGGGTAGTTTGCTGGGGTAGTTGGAAGGGATAGTTGGATTGGGGGTAGATGTCCAGGGGGTAGTTGGCTGGGGGTAGATGTCCGGGGGTATTTGACGGGGGTAGATGTCTGGGGGTAGTTGCCCGGGGATAGATGTCCGGGGGTTATTCCACAGGAATAAGATGATGGGGTCTTAGTTTTGAAGATTTTTTTTTAATTAAACGGGTCTGGAGTAAAGACTACGCTCTAAACCCATGCTTTATCACAGGGTCTTATAGTTTGGAAGATGGTGGAGCCTTAGTTTTAAAGTTAATGTTTTGTTTTGTTTTGTTTTATTTTAGTTTTTGAAATAACCGGGTGTGGAGTAAAGACAACGCTCTTAACCCATGCTTTATTACAGGGTCTTAGTTTGGAGGATTGTTGGGTCTTAGATTTGAATTTTTTGTTTTGTTTTTATTGTTTTTATTTTTGAAATGACCGGGTCTGGAGGAAAGACTACGCTCGATTCTCATGTTATTCCACAGGAAAAGATTATGGGGTCTTAGTTTTGAAGATTTTTAAATTTTTGAAATAACCGGGTCTGGAGTAAAGACTGCGCGCTATACCCATGCTTTATTACAGGGTTTTAGTTTTGAACAAATTCGACAAAATATCCCTTCAAATTTATTACATTTGTGGGTAAAGTCATTATTACATTTGTGGGTGATTCAAAATTATTACATTTGTGGGTAAAGTGGTTATTACATTTGTGGGTGAAATTATTACATTTGTGGGTAAAGTGTTATTACATTTGTGGGCGTTATTACATTTGTGGGTAAAGTGTTATTACATTTGTGGGCGTTATTACATTTGTGGGCGTTATTACATTTGTGGGTGTAACAAGGTCTAATCCCTCCTGGACAAACTAGTGCAGATAGGATTTAATGTATGTGTATCAATAAGTTGGCATGAGCAATTCCCCCGCTTCCCCATACACTGCATACCTGTTGCACACACAAATTGCATAGCCGGGTGCGATGGAAAAATTAAAGCATAAACACGCGACTTGAGACTTTGAGTACATGTTTGCCATTGGCTTCATTCTTGAACCCGTCTTGGATTCAGACTGACTCGGCACTAGGGTGTAACTCGTATTCAGCAGAAAATCGTGGCCGACTAATCCAGGGGAGCCGTACTGTTGATCAAGAATGCTTGGGTAATTGTTTGTATTAAACGCGTCTTTTTAATAGAATACCCACATTAAAGATACCAGGGGCAGCCGTAAATGCTAGCAGAAAATTATGATGTTTATTTGCTTGACTATTGCTGTGGGGGAGCTGTCATTTTGTAATTGTCGCCGTTGAATCAAATTTGTACACAGGTTATTTGATATGAATGAGTAAGATACGTATCGAAAAGTTAATACTGCAAATTGTGAAATTGTCACAAAACTATGGAAAGTGTATTATATATAGCTCATGGTAAGATCGTGATTTCGCAAGGATTAACAAACTACGGACGAAATTTTAGTATCAAAACAATGTCATATGCTTCCACTTATGATGGCTCGAAACTGAAATTCGATATCTATAAAATTGAAAAACGTAGGTGCACAAAGTAATAGGATATATCATGGGAGGAGCTCAAGGCTCGTTACTTTCTACAGAGTTCAAAAACACTAACTGCGATTTTACTCTCGTAGTAAATAGATACTGATTTGGAAAGAGATTTATAAATACATTCCAGTAGAAACAACCTTTTCTGAATGTATCTCACAAAAAGATTCGTCCTTCGCGAGAACGGTGCGATATAAACGTAAACATGTCAAGATAGGAATAGACTACGTAGAACATTCGTAATGAAAAACCTTTATATAACAAAGAAGCCGTGATAAACGCCGACATCGGATCTCTTTGACATTTAAAACATTATGCGTGAAAAATGATTTTGCATTTTTTTTCTTCACTAGAGCGCTGAAAGAACAAAAAAGATACATTATAGACAGGGGTATGAAAAATAAATCTGATGAAATAAAGAGAGACAAATGTCAAGATAAATTGATATGCAGTTTTGCAAAAAATTATTTTGATAGAAACCAGTAACACTAAGTATTACAAAATAATGACAGTAATATCCGCAATAAAGCACGTCCACTATGCGCTGTCAGAACTAGTTTACAATCAGACACTTTTATTTGCAGTATAGTCACTGTGTATTCACACCATGTTCTGGTACAACGATCTCAAAGGGAAAGACATCTTACCCTCGAGGTGACCTTTTAGTTTTATTCATGGAAAATGAAGATTTATCGGAAATCAGTGATTGAAAATTTAATTAACCGTGAATAGAAAACATTATATCTCCCGTCAGTTTATATGTCCCCCAAAAAAAAAAAAAATATATATATATATATATATATATATATATATAGGGCGTTATATCAGGACCAAGTTTTAATCATTTTGTTTTTATACAAATACCAGAATTGAGGAAATAATCCTTTACGTGAGGTTATTGATCGTGGAGAAACACCACACGACGTGGTTTGTATCTTCAAGACTATCACTCGGCCTTGTTGACCAATCACGTGTCAGCCCGAAAACTCCGAAATCGGAATAGAAATCTGCCTAAGCGCGCCGACAGCGGTATTAGTTCATTCGCACACCGCTATGTTAGACGAACCGCACATCTAACCTTACCGAACGCGTTAAGGATCATTCGCTAAGGATTCATATCATCGGAAGAGGTTGCAATCAGTGATGATGTACTTGGTAAACATACCGCTAATCTAACTTTTATTTGCTTCTCATATTGGTTCGGTACGTCCTACAGATTTCATTCGTGCTCAGTTGTGCTTGTTTGCAGAAGGACGAGGAGTATTAATATTTGTCATTTATTCTTCTGATTAGCGACGTTGTTTGCGACTCACATAGTAGCAATTAATAAGGAGAGCATGCAAGCCTTCGTCTTTTCCTTTTTACATTTCGCTGTTTCTGCCCGTCTTTGCCTTCGCATTTTTTCTTGAGGATTTAGAGTAACTAAAATGTAATTAGCAAACTTGTAGTGAGTCTTCGCATGTCAAACGCTCACTCAACCTAATCGCACCCGTTTTTACTTTCCAGACTTCTTTCTCGGAGAAGAAGTTTACTTAATCACGTAGTCTTCGTCGTTATAAGCTTTGCCTTTCGAGACAGAGACAGATCGCTCTGTCCAGGAGTGCCAGAAAAGGGAAGATAATTGGAGTAGAGAATTGGTCATCCTCAAACGGACATAACAAGATTGTTAGCCATTGCATTCGATTTGGTCAGTTTCCCTATCTGTCACCCATCAATTATCCGCAGGTGCTCTTGAAGCCCTTTTGAAGCGAGGTGGATTCCAACTGCCATTGAAAGGAGGTAAGGTGCTATAAATCATTGTTTCATCTAATCTCGCTGATTGGAGAGTACTCCAAAATCGTTGATTTTCGTAGCATTATAATGATATATTTAGCTTTTGAATTAAGCTGTGTTTTCGTGACTAGTACATGTATTTTCTTATCCATATGGCAACTGCAATTGCTTCCGGCTTCCTTAACTGGCTTTGTCATCCCATGTTCACGGCGTGCATTAGATATAAAGATGCTAATGATAACTCAATTCTATGGAGTTCTGGAACTCGTTTAAACTTACACAGCTAGAACTAATAAAGAACTTTTCCAGAGCAGAAATAACACAAGTGTAGACAAATGAAGCATATTGCACGATGTTGTTATACATTATCACGCAGGATCTGTCAGAGAGTTACAATTTCCTTCATGTAGCTATCTAGGCGACTATTAATAAATAGTATTTTAAGTAATTATCAGCGTTCCTCCAACCCCTGCCCCCTCTATCTCTCTCTCTCTCTCACACTCACTCCTCTATATCTATTTATCTGTCCATCTATCGGTCACCATCCCTCTCCCCTTCTCTTTCTATCGTTCTCTTTCTATTCATTTAATTTCTCTCACCAACATTTCTCTTTTCCTCTACGCGCTATCCACCCCCTCTTTCGCTCACCCCTCTCTTTCTCTTTCTCTCTCTCCACTTTCTTCCAACCTCTCCCTCCCGTTCTCCCTGCCTATTGCTCTCTCTCTCTCTCTTTTCACATCGTCACTCTCCCCATATCCATTACCCCTCCCCTCCTCACTCTCTGTTTTGCTTTCCCTCTCTCTCTCTCCTATCTGCCCTCTCCATCTTTCTTTCCCCCATCTCCATTCCCTTCTATTTTCATTTTTCTCCTTCTTTGGATCCCATGCAGCTATGAAATGAATATTTTCGCAGCGCTATATCATTGTTGCATAGAATTATCTTTCTTAAGTTTTTCATACCGAAGACCATTGTTATTTTCCTCGAAATAAGAACCATTATCGCATTGATCTACCAACTTGATCTGACCTCCATTCCCTAGGTCATTTTGATCGAGAAAGATTGAGTGAATAGTCTTATGAAATGTAATTTCAATGCTGAGTTTGATTGAGACACGTTCATGTTGTTTCCTCCCACATGTGAGATACAAGTTCTTAGCAATTGGAATTTTATTGTAGATTAAAGGTCGAAAAATTGGAATTAAAATAGAAAGTATGGGAATGTCCTTCCGTAGTTAAAAGAAAAGTTGAAAAGCAATGTGCATCATGGGCTAAAATGTATATCTGCACATGCGAGTGGGTTGACTGTGTACTACAAGGACGACTTTAAATTTGTACGAACATCTGCGAGAGTAAAAACGGCATGCTTCTTTGCCGACAGAGGCGATTGAAACCCTCGAATACTACTTGTTTTCCCCAATATTTACCGTGCACTAAATTATATGGGAAATCATTATGGGAATTCAACAGCTCAGGCGCAGATGTCGTTTGGTACTCATTTCAACAGGTTATAATGGGATATGATATATCCTTTAAAGCTGAAATAATGAAATATGTTTACCTTTAATTGAACAATGACTGATGCTAAACCGAAGGCTATACTTGAACAGACATTAAGTACGTACGTTATTTACATGTTGACGTCTCCAGCTCTTACTTCGTTTGTTCACTCAGCATTGATTCAAAACGAAAAACAATATGAAGTGTCATCAACTCCTCATTAATCAGTTTAGAGATTTTGGACGCTGATCAAGTGGTTCTGAGACCACTTGAAGCTTGGTCTTGTGTCGCAATAATCCAGAATATGATGCTGGTATATGGTTATTAAGTCCATGCACTCCTAATCAGTGTAGGATTGTGCACAGATTAGTTATGATCCCGTGATTTCAGTTTCAATTACAGTTTTGATTATAATCTGAGCAACACCTATACACACATTCATCCATGTTTCATGGTTTGTAAAACAATTTATAGAAGGCTATGTTCGATTTGTCAAAGAAGAAGGAGGGGAGTAACAGATTTCCATGTAAATTATATTGGATACAACTCATTAATTTTATCATTTTACATCGCGTTTTATTTTGAATCGCGTCCCTTGCATAGGTTGTCCTTTTATTTGCTAACTCGGCCGAGGCCATGCACAGTCATTATCAAGCATTTACGCTTACGACATGTGGTCTCCTGCTTTTTCCTTTGTAGGAAACTTGCTAAGCATACATAAGACATCCATTCTCCCCTCATTTCTTATTGTTATGCAGATTATGTTTTCACGATGGTTTGGCACCAATCAATATATTTGTTTTTGCTTGTATTTTAACTAGAAACATATTTTGTCAAACTTACATGTTACTCATTATATTTATTTGTATGATGTTTCTTTGTATTGATGTGAAAAAGTGGAAATAAAAACAAAACAAAACACACAGCGATGCTACAATTTTCAAAAAAAATTACAGTGCGAACAATCATGTAACATAAAATATCTCGCGTCGGCCATTTGCGAGAGAAATTTCAGTATTTTACTGGAACGACGCATGCCAGTCAATTATTGTGCATAGTAAAAAGGGATTTCTTAAAAAGACCACGGTAAAGCAAACGATGATGGTGCTGGGGGAGGGGTCTAGAAAGATTGTATAATTCCTCCCCCTTTGGAATCTTATCTCTCTTCTTCATCTTGCTCTCTCTCCCTTCCTCCTTCTCTCTCTCTCTCTACCTTCATTTCTCCTTCTTTCTCTCACTCTCTCTCTCTCTATCTTTCTCACTGACCATGGACCTACTACCACGGGCCTACGCCAATAGATGGCAGAGGAAGAGAAATGGAAGCCAGAATTGCCTACAATGTGTGATAAGATGCAAATTTGCTTACACGATATTTAGCTTTATGCGATAGATTTTCACACCTTTCCTTTCTACTTTAGATCTTTATTTTGTCCCCAGCAAACACACAACGTTCTTATGACGGTCAAAAAACGTCCAAAGAAGTTTGAACGTTCACTGAACACCATGTCACCTCATGCGAACGTCATGTGTTTGCTGGGTCAAGGGTTAAATGATTGTGGCAGATTAACAAATGTATTATTATTACTACTATAAGTATTTGGCGTCACCTGTGCCTGGGAGGCGAAAAGCGAACTGAATCACTGTAACCCTCGGGTCTCTCCTCCCGGTATAACTGATTGGGGGTGTGCAGGTGGACCACTACACCTGGTTTTCCCCCTACTCTCATACGAATAGTGCAGTTGGTTCTTAACGTGCAAATGTGGTGACTTCCCTCTACACGGGGCCTCCATTTAACGTCCTATCCGAGGAACGGAGTGTTTTCCACTTAACATAGCCTGCGTCTATGAAACAAAGGGAGGGGCACGTTAACACACAACGCAGGCTTCAGGCATCCGCCTTGGTTGGATTCGAACCCGAGATCTTTGGTTCGACAGGCAGACGCTTTACCAACTCGCCTTCTCCTATAGATCAGTTTTAGGTAAAACTCTGCGATGAATAGCTTACTTACAATTCGAAATTCTCGAATCTTTTCAAAAACATGTAGGACGCATATTTACAATGCTAGTTTATTACCATCAAAGTGTAAATTGGTAGTCTGGTTTTCGTTCCAACAGTTCGTGGAATGTTTTAGAAGTGTGGCCTTGAGTGTGCAAGTATTAAAGGTCCGACGATTGATCCTTGGGGGACGCAGTATTCTATACAGAAACTGAATTTGCAGTTGCGTGTGCGATTCGCGAGATAAAAAGCACGTCCCAGCTTAGTAAATTAGATCAAGGATAAGTGTGCCATCTTTCATACCGTTGAAAACGGAGAGACAAAGTTGTTAACATGGTTGAGACAAGCCTTACTGAGGACTGTCTATCTTTCAAGTACATTCAGCCCCCCACTCACACGTACATACACACGCTTTCAGTTTCAGTTTCAGTTTAGTTTCTTTTATTGCACATGAAAACAAAACAATACTTTAACAAAACATAGAATATTTACAAAATTGATATTCATGAACAATAAAGACATCTACACAGCATACGTTTTTATTGCATAGTTACACTAGATATATTTCGAAATTACATGTGAAAAAGGAACTTAATAAAAAGCATATAAGTTCCTCAAAATAATTTCGACACAGTATCATTCATAATCAGGTAGAATTATAATAATATCTCTCTCTCTCAGTCTCTCTCTCTCTCTCTCTCTCCCTCTGTCTGTATGTATCTCTCTCTGTCTCTCTCCCTTTCTCTGTGTCCCTCTCTTTCTTTTTATTGAAGTATAAGATGCTGGTTTTATGTTGTAAAATGGAATATGATATTATCTCTATTACCACCCTATATACTTTGGCTTACTCATTTATTACCTCACCCATTATGTATGTTTATCACTATCCTGTAATATTTTATTTATATGTTTGTATTGTATTACTTTGTAACCAGTGAAAACCAAGTTTCCTGAAAATGGATAATAAATGAATATATTATTATACTATTATATTATATATAACTTCCATCTAATGACCATATGATTTCCACTCATAAATAATGAGCAATGAGCAGATCAAGATAAAACACACTCGCAAAGACGTTCAAGAAATGAACTCATGAGCAATAACAAGACACTATTGTATCCATAGCAATATGATCGGATTACGTAATACTTCATGTTTAAGTTAAAAGGTGATGGATAAGGCTATTGGAATTGCCTTAGGTTGAATTTTCTAGTGTTTGGATAGAGTTATAGGTTCCACAGTGGGGGTGCATTTTTTTGTCTGACTATCGTATGAGCAGGTACATGAGCAACTAGTGTCGGCAAAGGTGTAAAGGTTTCTATAGAAAACTTCGTGCCACAGCTAAAAGAGGTCAGAATTAAACCACCCAGATGGTCAACACACAGATGACGAATATTGACCGCTAAGTTCACTGCTTTATGCAAAATGAAATACGGCTGTTGTCAGTATGGCGATGGAGGCGATACGTTCGTCTGATGCATGGTCATGCTGAAATGGACTTGCTTGTTTGTGACGTCATTAAGGTGCTCTGTCAGTGGTGCGACGTATGCTTCAGTGATGGTCGCTTGGCGGTCAAGTTGAATTCCTCCCTCCCTGAACCCAATACTCTTCCTAGGCCTAAACCTAAGCATAACAGTAAGCCTGACCGAAAATCCAATTGCCTCCAGTTTTTGACGAAATGAACGCCATATGGTATAAAATTAACACCACAGATTTTTGCACGTGAGATTCTTAAGTAATCGTTATTGCTGCCTGAATCAGGTTTTGGCTTGCTTATGTTATCATGAGCTGAGAGAAGTTTCTTGTTATGAGAAATTTAGCAATTTGAAAATAAATATAGGAAATCAAATATTATACAGGTTATATACAGGGTTCTTCAATCTATGTAATGTATTAACACAGCAGTACATTCTTTAATTCTTATTAGCACTGTGGTGCAGTGGTATACAAGGATCTTGACTCTCATATGAGTGGTCCTCGGTTCGATCCTAGCTCGGTACTTACATCCTTGGACAAGTTGTCTTGCCCACATTTTTGTCCCTCTTTATCCAGGTGTAAAATGGGAACCTGCCAATACTGGGTTAATAATTGCAGGGCCAGCAGGACGAGCAGTATTTACACTGATACCTGGGGTAAATATGACCCAATTGTTATATTATATTGTTATCATCATTTACTCTGTATCTTAGCTCAGACTTTTAAAGGGGGTTGTAAATATAAATTTTGAGTCAGAAGTAAATGGCTAAAATGTTTATCTCGTGCTTGTTTGTTCATGTTTTCTTGATAGTAAATTGAACCCAGTACATTTTCGTGATTGCTTTCACAATTATTCATTTTCCTTTTCCACCTATCAACATAGTCGATAAAACTGCGTGTAGCTATCGACTTTTCTATCATAATGTCCATTTAATAACTTCTTCAATTTCACACTTGTACGATCAATGCAAGGAATGAATAAAAATGGCGCAGAACCAATGATGGAGGATTAAGTGGAGAAGAAAGGCCTTCGCTCGACCATCCTTAAAGGGGATAGGAAGGATTCTTGAAGTGAACGGAAAGCTATGTTCACACGAGATTATCATAGTTATTATTTGGCGTCACCCGTGCCTCCCGGTCTAAGTTTTAAACAACGAACCGGTCATTGTGATGGTGGTTCACACGGGTAGTCAAAGTTTAATACTAACGAGCTGGGCAAGCAGTTTGTTTTTACTACGAGCTGGCGTAACTTCGAAGTCAATAATTGCGTCCGCACTGCATATACCTTCGAGCGAGGACCCCCCCCCCCTCCTCCCTGCTCTTAGTTAGCATGCAAGATCGCTCGTGGGTTACAACTTCGAGTAAACGTTCACAATTACGAATGCATCCACACGGTCGCTAACTACAAGATAACTTCGTTGTTTAAAACCACGAGCTGAACTTTAAGTTTAAGGACTGTCGTGGGAATGTAACTTATGGGTTTGATACTTCATCCCAAGGTCTTCCGTTCCTTCTGAAGTACACAATACCGAGGATATAAAAAGGTAAGACATCTTTACCCGCGCCACGAGATGAGGTAGTTTACGTCACCAGTTTATTATTATTATCCCCAACTCTTTCTTAGGCAGTAAATGATGCAGTGAAATGTAATGGTGCATTCAAAGTGAAAAGGGGATTAGGTACAATCATGTTATTGCACTTTATTTCATTATTCAAAAATCTTATGCTATATTGCTGTTAGGATTCACATATAAATATTAGATTAAAATCATTATTGTGAGTATGATGAATAGTAGCAGTAAAAGTACGAACAACCTGAAACAGGATATTGTTACAGGTGCTGTTCATGGTTTCACAAAAGCTCACAAGAGTTGCAGAATCATTATAAAAATGCCATTCTTTATTGTGGCCATTATGCTAGCTTTCTTTCCTTCAAAAGTCATTTTCGGTGGGGATGGATTTGTCAAATGTTATAAATGTCTGTAAAACTGTTTTTGGATCTCCGGAATAGGAACACATTAAATAATTCACAAAATTCGAAACACACACATAACACATCATTTCTAGTTGGCCCCATCAGCCGAATATTGCTTGTTGATCGGCCTTGAAATTAGAACCCCATTTTATCATGTCTATAATTCATTGCAAAGTAATTGAGCTCTTTCGATGCCCTAAACAAACACGTTTCTCTTGTTTTACTCCCCAAGCAATACACAAGACCATATCGGCAAAGATCTGATTCAGTTTGTCGGGGTTAAGCCTCGCCAAAAGCCGACAAGCTAAATATATGGACGATCCCCCCTCGTTTTCTCCGCGGCGTAAGAAATACGACAACAGTTGTCTCATGACGAGTGTTTATGTGGCGCAAATCTGACACGCTGCCTGACTGATTCGGGAGATAAAAGCCTTCGACTTTGATCCCCCTTCGGGCCCTGATCTAATCTCGATATCGATATTGATTCCGCTGTGGTTGTATTATAGACAGGCTCCTACTTCATCAGGGAATACAAATGTAGAGATAGCACCACTCGGGAGTCTGATGGAGGGGACAAAGGACAGTTTGCCCCCCCCCCCTCCAAAAAGAGAGCATTAGTTAGCAGATTTCGTAATCATTAATAAGTCATTAATTGTAAGATTGCACATGGAAACACGAAGGATAAACACATAATAAATAATAATAAATAATAATGATAAAAACGGTGCTTATAAAGCGCTTACCACCGAAGTCTCTAAGCGCTATAATCAAAATATTTGTTTTTCCTAAAATAGTCATTTTGGTACAGCCCACCCCCTAAAACTCAAACCAAGGCCTTCCAAAAAGGGGTTTCATTACTAAATTATATGGATACTTATAACTTGAACCCTCCTGAGGCCAAGCCCTTAAAAAGGGTACTTTTCTTACATAAACATTTTACAACACGTCTAAGCTGAAACGCCCCCTCGTGAAGGTAATGTGTGGATACGTCACTAGGATACAGAACCGTCCTCGTCCTTCGAACGAACGGTGTTGTCTGATTTCAGTGATTTAGCGTCCGGTGTTTGCTTTCTAGGTCATATTCCATCACTCGCTTCCATTTCGAAAAAGGGCATTTATGTTAATATTTTATTATTTCTTGCATTCGACCTCATGCATCTCACCTGCTTTATCTTATTGCGTCTAAAGTGCCGAGGCTAACACGGCTAATGGTGAACACGTCATGTGTATTTTGTTCTTCCCTTCCTTATCTATCCACTTTTGCTGACTCTATTTATTTACCTATGTGGGAGTTGTCGAATTTTTGTATGGATGAGTCGTTGAGCAAAAGACTGCATTATGCCGTTTGAGATATTGATGTAAGAGATAATACCCTAGCTGATATGACATATTATGTTGCCTAATATAACTTTATTTTCTTTAACAAAGCGATCTTTTTCAAAACAGTTATTTGCACATCGGTCGTAATATTTCAAATATTTCATTAAAAAAAAATAAAGGCCTATATACCCTGCTAAGACGTTAACATAAAGAGCAATTAAACTGTAGGCCTGATCACTGTCACTTTGTGTTGTAATTAAAATATACTGGCATAATGTTTGAGCTTTATCAACAGCAGCATTGATATGACGACTCTTTAATTAAACGTATAGGCCCTCGGCTTAATTAGCAGGTGATTAATAAGTACGAATACGGCAACTGTTGCGCACAACGGCAGGGAATGTATTTTTCCTGCTGCTCTTGTTTTCTTTCCTTTATTTGTATTTCTTTTTTTGTGTTTGTGTTTTTTGTGTTTTTGTGTTTTTTTTATATCTTCCTTTGTTTGTTTATATTTGAAGCGATCTACCACATCACGGCTGAACAAAGCTTTTAGGGGGTATAGTTACAAACATCATCCTAGTGATGAAACAACGTTGATTTTGTCAATCCGTACAGGGCGAACATTTTGCAAATACCAGATTAACATGATGATTGCATTACCGAAAAAGGGCTATTATAATATGTCATCAGCTGCCTTTGCCATGTAATGTATGATGGTGTTGTATTACTTGAAAACAATTTGAAAATGCATGAGAAGGGATAACACATCTGCAAATAGAAAGATCTTGAATGCATGAGCCCCTGTTTTAAGATTCATGACTGTCTTACAAGTAAAGAGTAGATAGAATCTTCGATTTCTATCTATTTGAGTACGGTGAAGGCATCCCAGCGGACCAGAACTGAATCCGCACAAAAATTTGTCAGAAGTTTTCGCAAGACAAACATGTCGGTCCCTTGTCTAGTCAAATGAACTGGAGTCCAATACAGTGAAACCTCCATGTACAGACCATTCAAGGGAAACCTGAAAAGTGGTCTTTATAGGCAGGTTGAATATGTACAGGTTCCTTTAGTATAGGTTTCAATGAGAAACCATATTCAAAGGAAACGAAAATTGTGGTCCTTCTAGACAGGTGATCTTTCCAAAGCAGGTTTGACTGTACAATCATTTTCATATGTTTTGAGTATCCTATATAGGTAATCATACTGTTTAACGCATCTTAAACAAAGTCCACGTTTTAATGCACTCTAGGCATCCCTTGAAAATAATAAAGCACAGAGGTATGGAAAAGAGTAAATTGAAAGGAAGAAGGCCGAAATAAAAGAAGTAATTATCCACGCATGTCTACGGTCTCGCATTAACAACGTGCAATATGGGATATAGGGTAATACGTGATCATCCTTGGTCACTGTACAGGGTCAGATAATCTTCTTTTTTTCTTCATGCCAGATCATATGGAAACCTTTGCTTGGATTTGTTGACCACAAACTGACTCCCACACAGTGTTTAGTGCTCAGGGGTCACGGGCCACTGGCTTCATCGGGCAGGTAGCTCCATTATGTGAATGGGTAAATTAACTATGACACAATGAGGGGAGAGTCACAGTACATGTACCATAGGGACACACATTGTTTTTGTTGCGCAGAACATAGTATTTCATTGACTCACTTATTGAATGAAACTATAAAACCAAAATGCAATTTGCGTTCTGGCAATTGGAGTACAAAGAATAATAGCAGGTGAATGATTTTTTTAAAAACGTTTTAGCCCTCCAGAGGCTTTTTTATTGAATCAAAATCAAACAAAAACATTTCACAATTCAATGAAATCAAGTCTTGCTTCAACTCAAATAAAACAAAATACTTTCGCATCTCTCTCCTTTTTTCATATAAACAAATAATGAAGTGCCTGCCACTTAGTAACAAAATTGTTATACATACCAGATATAGAATGAATATATCTCTTGTCTTCATAATATTGAATAATTTTCTTCTTCAAAGAACTACAGTTTGGAATTTTGTTGTTAAGCTTTTGTAAAAATAGTTGATGCTTAATCAAAGTCACCATGCAATTTAAAGCATCATTTCTTTTGTCTTCAAAACCAAAAATTACATTCAAAAATAAAATTACATTAAACTCTAACTGTACTTGAGAACCTTCATTTATCCATTTCACCGTTTCATTCCAGATTGATTTACTGATTTCACAATTATAAAAGAAATGTACAATATCTTCAAGCTCTTTTTTACAAAACGAACATTTATCATTACTCACTATTTTCATCTTATAGAGTTGCTTGTTCAAATACAGAATCCTATTTACTATCTTATACTGAAAATATCTTAAACTGATATGATCTGGAGTAAAACGAAATATCATTCTATGATATTTCTGCATTCTTGGACATTCAGGGGTATAATCTAAATGTCGTTCCCATTTCAGACATATTGAGGGTACACAATTTGTTTTTCCAAGAAAAGTATTTTGATATGTGACGGCATTAAAGGTACTATGTCCCATTTGCAGGCCCAAAAAATGAAAAGGTTAAATTCCAATGGCATTTGAAAGACAATACTAAATTAGAACTTCCCTAAAAAAAAGGGGGGCTTGAAAATGTCTTTAAGTGGGAAACTAATTAGTTATCGAATCGACTTAGGAGCTATAGAGCCAGTAAGTAATAGTCTGATTTTTCAGACCATTGTACCGAATGGTCATACGTTTTATGCTGCGCAAAGATTCAATCAGTTTAATTTTGGCCATTACAAGAAGTGGGTTATTGATGTAGACAAATGCTCATGTACCCTTTACAGCTCATTTTATGTATGTTATTACCAAAGATGAAAAAAGCCAGTCAGTCACTCAATAGTGTCTGACAGTGAAGTCTAGCAAGTAAACGGGTTTCCTTGCATAATTTGAATATTAGGACACTGCTAACGTTTAAATTTCACAGATAGGACATACATGACATATTCATAATTCCTGCAAAGTTCTACAGAATTTGATGTTGGCTGCAAAAGGGACATAGTATCTTTAAAGGATCTACTACATTGAATGAAATGCTTCAACACCGGCACCTGGGAAGGAAGCATCCATAAATTTGAATACATTTAGTTGATAAACGACTCCACATATGGACGTTTAGTGGAGCAGAAAGCAGTGGATTAAGAAAAACAACACGAACTCATTTAGCAGAATGTCGATACGTAAATGAAATTTGGCGCGGTTGGAAAATGCATCTTCCTACTCTGCGACTTTAATGGTACGATCCAGTAATTTAAAACAGTAAAATGGCTCTTATTTTAAAATTACTCATTAAATAAAACCCAAAACTTCAGTGGAATCAGACAAAATATATTTTATTTTACTAATAATTAAAAACGATTTATAAACAGTGTGAAAGTGTAGCATTTTAAGATAAAATACGCCGACTAAGCGATAATGACGTCATTAGAACCTTTTTTTTGGCGAGTGCATCCGGGACTTCAGACGCTGAAGGTTATTGGTCAAGCTTTTTTGTTTCCTTTATTCCGACAAAAATATACAATCAATCAAAACAAGTTTAACATCAGAAGAAAGCTAACGATTAGTATATTCATTAGCCGCTCACCCCAAAGCCGCCTGACTACAATGGAACGAGTGAGAGCTTGCGAGAGCGGCCGAAGTGTGATTGAAAGTCGCTATTTTGCTCTTCTCCAATGCAAAAAGAGACGACATTGTGCTGGATTTCTATGTTTTTTCCGACAAAAGTACAGAGAAATTGCATATTATTGTTTTATATTATATTTTTTGAAAGGTTACCCAAGGGAATCCCGGCCACCCAAATGCTGAAAAGAAACGCACTTTTTAGAAAACCTTACTTTTTCATGCAAAAATGCTTATTTGTTCTATGCACGCAAGTCAGATTGAGCGGATGATACAACGTTTCCATATGGTGTCAAATTGCATGACAAGGCACGTGTACAGCTATTAGTAATGGTTTGTCTTTCTTGACAGAATTCTTTTTAAAAAATCATCGGTAAATCTAGGATAATTCAAAGGATCCGTCGCCCTGTTCCGTTCGATCTTCGTTAGATCTGAATATACTGGAATTAGCGCGCAAAGCATCAAAGCAATGAAATTGTATCAAGTACTGTTACAGTTATGCAATTATGTTTTGCAGGATATTAATATTATTATTTATTTGGCAAAGATAAAATCAGGAAAACATTAAGTACAAAACAACAGTAAATTTGAAGTGAGTCACATGGATGCCGGGAAAAGAAAATGATTAAGTAAATAACTATAACCCGAAGATCTTCTTTTCCAGTAAATTTGTGCCTGTATATGAGTTAGTATCATAGAATAGCAAGATACCCCCAAAAAATTTAAAAAATGCAAATTTAAGCGAAAAAGAAAGAAAGAAGAAGAACACGTATACACAACCAGAACATAACATGAATCTCATAACATTCTCTCTTGTTTTGGTTGAAGTTTTCTGTTTTGGTGGTAGCCCATATGTATAGTCATAATGATATTTTACCAAGCACCAAAGGACCGAACTTAAGGTTCACAATATTTAAACGTAAGCACTTTGTGACTAACATGATTAAAGGTATTACAAAGTGTTGGTAAAAATATTGAATTCCTCTGAAACTGTTTGATCTTATATTTGTTATAGGAATATTTTTAACCAAGCTCCACTGCTGAAATACAGATATATTTTTTTAGTGAATTAAACAGTAATTAATAAATCAATTATTAGTTCCAAGCTGCCTGTATATAAAACAGCCCATTGGATAAAATTTGCTGAATGACACACCAGCCTGTGAATAAACCTGCCTTCAGACATCAATCGTATACCAACATCACAAATGATGTACCCGTTTCATCGAGTTTTGAAGGGTTGAAAACATATACCATTAATGAAGGCATCACCTATGAAAGTGGCCTAGGAGCGGCCTCTGGTAGACGGATTTTAAAATCATGTCGAGTACTGGACACGTGATTAAATTGTGAACGGAACTGTCTGGGAGCTATTGGGAATTGGTTGTTCCTGTAGCACATATTCATGATATTATTATTATCGATGGAAAATGTTATGTTTGGAAGGATAAAAGGAAATTAAATTGATCCAGTCTTGCTGAAGATCGCATGCACTACACACACAATGTTACATGAATGTTAAAGGGACTTGGTAACATTGTTCAGATGAGAGAAAATGGTGCTAAGGTAGTGACTTCAACGCTAGATGTAAAATGAAGAAAAAATCTGAAAGTTTGAGTGAAAACAGACCATTATTAATAAAAAACTGGGAAAAACTGATCCGATTGATTCCTTAATTATCCCAACTATATTATTATAATTTAATTAAATTGTAGGTGAATGTAAGTCGTCACAAAGCAATGAATTGGCTCTATATACCATTCCAAACATTTAAGTGTTGAAAGATTTTTTAAAGCCTGTTTTATGTCTTATTTTCATGGAAAAACGGTTGGGAAAATTCAAAAATTGGTTGGGAAAATTTACTGTTAGAGGGTGTCGCACAGTGACGCCTTCAAAGAAAACCATAAATATCTTTGCGGTTTGAGAAATTTTTTCAGGATTGTTTGCATGTTACAGGGTTAGTACAGTAGAAGAAATATAAAGAGTAACATTTCATACAAAAATTACGCAGTTTTTCATCAACCTTCAACAATGTTACCGGTTCTCTTAAAGATCAAAACTTGTTATCCATTTCTCGTCATATTTTCGCATGTAAAGGCATTTGAAGAGCTACCGTTTCCAGAAAACATTTCTACTATGATATTCTTCCAAAATAACATACATAGACAAAAAAGCACACAAATGAAAAAACAAATGTTTACCCTTCCCAGTTCGCTACATTTGCTTTAAATAAAAAATGTTATCTAATGCAGGTTTGAAATACTATTTAGGTTAATTTTTTTTTCTACTTTAGGGGGTTAAACATTGTCAGTCATAATAATCTTTAAAAAAACAAAAGGTTTGTGATAACTGCCCCGATTATAACGATTCAAAGAATCGAATTCATTTCGCATTTTACCTCCTTACATTTTTTACTCTGACTAATACCCATTGGAAAGGTTTATCTCAATGACAAACTTATGATTATGACCTACGACCCTCAAACGATAATCACCCCCACCTTTCCCGTCTAGTTATTCGCCAGTTTCACCTATCAACGAATTGCTGAAAGGGTACACTTTTAAATAATACATCGCAATAGCTCGTAGAAAGAGAGCGATCTAAGATAAACATACTTAATTGCACCATGATTGTATCACGCTACACCCAAAATAAAAACTTGTTCAGCAATATATAGCGGAGCTGTTCGAACGTGACCCATCATAAATAGAGCAATAAATCCCACAGGTCAGAATTACTCCGAGATGACTGTCATCAGCTACGGACAGCTTGGTGTTCGAAATGATCCAAAAACGTGCTCGGATAATGGTAAAATATTTCCAATCTGAAGGTTGAGAAGAGCAGTTTCTCAAGATATTTGCAACGTGTGATGTCAAGTAAACGGGAGTGCACCATATTGGAAGCTGTCGTTTCCCAGGTTAGCCTTGTGCCATACAAGCTATCCAATTAAGTATATTACTACTACTACTACTACTACTACTACTACTACTACTACTACTACTATAACTACTACTATTACTACTACTACTACTACTACTACTACTACTACTACTACTACTACTACTATTACTACTACTACTACTACTACTACTACTACTACTACTGCTGCTGCTACTACTACTACTACTATACTACTACTACTACTATTACTATTACTACTACTACTACTACTACTACTACTACTACTACTACTACTACTACTACTAGTAGTAGTAGTACTACTACTACTACTACTACTACTACTACTACTACTACGAAATAGTACTAAGAAAATACACATTGTGCGGAACTTCTCATAAAGCGAAATTGGTTTATGATAGCCGTCATTTTTTTGTCATTTCATGTATTCTCACACTATCATTAACACTGAAATCTAATCATGGTCGAGTCTAAAAATGTTAAAAGCAATGTAAACATTTTCTACGGACAGGACAGGGAGGAAAAGAGAAGAGAGACAGGAGAAAAGAGGTGCGGAGAGAAAAAGGAAAGGAGAGCAGAGGAGAGAAATGTCTTTTTTGGAAATAATAAGTTAACGTATCTTCATCACACATTAATAATTTTGTTATTCTTATTAATTAATACAGTTCGTGTCTAAAATAAAGGGTGCTGGAAACATATACAATATTTTTAAAGATAAGGGTTCATTGATTTTAAACTTAACTGAATTTGGTATCATTGCAATCGAAAAATTACACTGATTAAAATTATTACATTTGTGTAACTTGTAGATTCCAGCGAAAATTATAAAATTTGATTAAACTTGACAAAAAATCAACCCACTCAAGACCCCGAAAACATCGTAGTTCAGCTGATTTTTCAGTGCCGTCACGAAAATAAAAATGAACAATGGGCCGCTCAGCTGAAATGATTGACGACGGTGCGCGATGCATTTTGCGTGCAATTCACATGTATTGCATTGACTCTCATTTATACCCATCGTTTTTTACCTTCATCAAAATACCTGGAAATATCGATATGGACGAAAAACATACTTGATTTGAGTTTTGAGGAGATAGAAAAAGGAAGTACCTCGGACATATCGACAACGACAATGGAGATTTCGGAGATCTCTAGACTATAGATCAATTTTATAACTCCTAAATAGCGAGTGGATATATCGTCGATGTAGCGTTCAAGTATACTGTAGGCCTGTCTGTGCATTACGCGTACGTATATACGTACGTACAAGCTGCCTGCATTGCATCGCATCATTGCGCAGCTTGCTTGCCGTAGCCAGCATCGCCTGGCGCTCGATCAAGCCGTGCAATGCAGCCCGGCGCTCGAGCAAGCCGTGAATCGCGAACCGGACTGATCTAAGTCTTCTCCCGGTTTCCCCCTTTCCCCATTTATCTGGTATTACGACTTAACTCATAAAAATCTAAATTAATCGGCCTAAACAGACATTTTCGTAATGAATATCTGGACAATTTTATGTAGATTTGTCGCCTACTTTGCTCCAGAAGAATCGTTAGGTCAGCATGCAAAATGTCCTCTGCACTCCCAGATCAGACACATACACGCTGACCTGCCCTCAGGATATGTTATTATTTCCCGATTTTTATGCTGAAATGTGACGGAAAATAACATAAAAAATCAAACAAACATTTGTAGAAAGTAATATTTGTTCAGTGTATCTCAGTCAGAATGCCAAAATAAAGGAAATATCACCACTGGCGGTAAATATATAAACAACGTTAACCCATATCTAAAAATTGCAATGTGTATCCAACAGTGTCCCGAATGTGTGATGTAGGTTTTTCATATTGTGACGTCACATTATCGTATGTAAATAACGCCGTCATTTCACTTTATGAGTGGGTTCTGGAAAGGGTATCAACATTGCATTTAATTTATTCCTCTCAATAGTGAGGGCTTAAAAAGTACTTTACTCATTTTGTTAATTTTCTCAGCAATCTGTACAGGTATAATTTGCCTATTTTCCAAATTTCAATGAACTTTCTCTTTCAACAAAATACTTTGATCACAACAATGACTTTATTTGGCTTAAACACATATTTTAAAAGGGATAGTGAAATGGGTCACTTCACACTTCTACACCCCCCCCCCACTATTTATCTATCTCTCTCTCTCGTTCGCTTTTGCTGAAACCTGTTAAACAGCTTTAAGACGAAATTGAAAATGCCATGATTTGTTACTCTTTTGGTAAAGGGTGGGCCCGGTGCGGCTTCATGAATTATGGATGACTTCGCATTTGGGTACGCGTGGATACTGAATAATTGAGATCTAATGCATGGCGGTCGTGACGGTTGCACTCTCGAGAGCAGAGGAGTGGTTCAATGTATCTTAATTATTTGAGTGAAATTCGGCGAATTATCCTAAAGGAATTAGGTGATGGGTGTTTACTTACAAGTATTATCATACCCTTGACGCCAGTTCTGAGTTTGGGAATTTGCCTGCATTAAGGAGTTGATGTGGGAAGATGGTATGGGGGTAGACAAGAAACATGCGGGTTGTTTTTAACCTCCCCATCCCCTACCCCCTCGCCCCTGTACATCCCGGTACAATTCTTTTAAATTTAACATTTAATTAAACATTAAAAATCAAAACGAAACAAAAACAAGAAATAATTCTAACAGGAACAGATAAAGAAAGTCAATTTTTACGACAAAAAAATTCTGTTTTCTTCCAGTATTCAGATTTCTATAATTGCACTTCCCAGCACAATGCATTGTGTCCACTGATTATCTAATCAGTATAACAAATCATGAACAATAAGGCTATGAACAGATAAAGGCACGTGACTGATTGTGTTACAGCAAAGTAGAAGTATACGAACTTGACTCAGTGGCAAATCGAAAGAGGGGGTATATAAAGAGCAATGTGCCCTCACTGCAGCCCACCAAATATGTTATACCTTTAGTGTAAAGCTTCTAATACAAACATGTCCTCATGATATTGTTCATTCTCTTTGATGCATATCATAGATACATGTATGTAGTGCCCCAGTATACCAGTGGAACAGGTGCTGCTACTGCTGCTGATGGTGGCGATGATGATGGTGGTGGTGGTGATGTACAGCATTTGTATTACGCCATATTTCCGTTCCTAAAATGTGCAGGCTCTAAATAATATGTTAGGTTTTGAGTCATGAATTGAAGTGTTTTTGGACTTCCATGTGATCAGTTTGTGTGAACACACCATGATGATCTCTCAAGTGGAAACACGGATACTTCGCCTGTCGATACATATTAATTCACCCTTCACTAATTCAAGTTTCACTATCACAGTTTAAAAGTCAGGGAACAACTGGGACGACGGGGTTCAGTGACCAAAGAGATTTGAAGGCGAGGGTGATGATTCAATAAAGCGTGGGGAAAAGAAGACAAAAAAGAAAGACGAGTTGAGTAAAAAAAAGTTCTGCCTTGATTTTGATTATACTGAGATTGCAATATTTTAGACAGAACAGTTTTGCATTCCAATAGAATTCATTTTGGAATTCGATAGACTCTAACTTAGGTTACAAATATATATATATATATATATATATATATATATATATATATATATATATATATATAAATTACGAATTTATCTTTCTGAATGAAGCCACGGTTAACGAATTTGAGAAGAAAAGTTAGAAGGAAGGCTAATGTATAGAAGAAAGACTTATGGTAGAAGAAAGAGTTTATGCTATATTCATACTGTAATTCCAATTTTCCAAGGGCAGTTTTGTTTTTGTTTTTAAATAAATACATTTAGAATTTGAATCTACTCTTTCATACCTTGCAAAACAGAACAGGAATTCGAATAATTCTTTCCTTTTATGACTTATCACACGACTATTGGCATTTTTAAGAAGAAGAGATATTGTTAATATCCAACTTTAAGAAGGAAGGAATTAAAACTGTTATTTTATGAAAATTGAGTTTCTTTTGGAATACAACATTTTGGCGTACTGCGTCAATGATTTTCTACATATTTCAAAACGGTAAGAATGTTCCCGATATGATAGTGAGGGCGTGGAATGAAGGAATTAATTTGATCAAATAAAAGGTGTATTATGTAAACATGAAAAATAGTAATAATATGGACAAATATTTCGAGATAAAATCCATTGCCGCTAAAGGCCGAATTACAGAAGTTCACACAAATGAAGAAAAAAAATATAATGTATAAGAAAACAAAAGTATATGTAGACCAGACAAAAATACCAAGTATGACTAGTACAATTAAAACACTTAAAACAGATACATGTATAATATGAATACAATTAAATTTATTTTTAAAAGGATAACGTAATGCATAGGTGTATTTTTAAATCGGAGGTGTACGGTTTTGGATTAGTGTAGAGAGAAAAAGCGAGAAAAACATATTCAGTATGTGAACAGTGTATATATGTGAGGAAGAGAGGAGAAGAGAATGAGAGAATGGGCGGACGGGACAAGGGCGAAATAGAGAGGCAAGGGGAAAGAACGAAAAGGAGAGGGAGGGGAGAGAGTGAATGGGAACATTGAATCCCGAGGGAGAGAGGGAGTGGGGAAAGAGAGAGATTGACAGAGAGAGAAAAACAGAATGGGAGAATCACTCTGAATGCGTTTGATGCATCCAATTAAATTTGAATAATGAATAAAAATAAACTTCACGTTTTTTTCAATGAAACTGCAGGCGACAGACGTGACGTTGGACATTCACTCCCAAACATATACTGTTGCATCAGGCCCGTACAAATTGGATACCTTTTGAAAAGGTCATGGGGTCCCCCCAGATTTTCGGAGAGAACTGGGGCTTGGTCCACTTTGATGCCCCGACACCTTACTGACGTTTGATCTGACAGATAACTTCGACTATCTTGGTACAATTTCTTTTCCCTCTGTCGTCAGCTTAAGCCGACATTCAGATAAAAACAGTTTTCCCTGTCATTTTTATTACCAACCGATCTATCATGTTTATAGCGTCGTTGAATTCTGATACACCTGTAGCGTGAGGTAGAAAAGCCCCGACGGAATTTCAATCTATAATAATTTCGTGATATTAGAATTGCTAGAAGTATGTCTAAATAAAAATGGACGAAAGAAATTGGTAGCCATGGTAATCATTGTGATGTAGGTAATGTACGGGATCTACCGTGCAAATTCAAGAATCTATTCGAATTTGTTCAGATCTATATGATATAACTCAAACAGTAAAATGCATTTCATAAAACTAATATTTATATTACCCTTGATTTGAATACAGAGAAAGACATATTTTTTTAAGTTCATAGGTAGCTGATTCCAAGATTTAATGCCTCTATAACAAAAGCTCCGTTTCTTGAAATTCATATGTGGCTTTCTCTCATGTGTCTCTCTCTTCCTCTCACTCTCTCCCTCTCTCTCTCCGGCTCTCTGTCTGTCTCTCTCACTTCCCCATCTCTTCTTTTCTCTCTTTCTCGTCCTCTCTTTCTCCTTACATGTAGTTGATCAAAAACAACATGTGCCTTAAAACATGCAAACTCCGTCGATATGAGGGCGCATGGTCGATGAAAGACAAATAATGATGTTGCAGAGAGGTTCACATGAATGTGAAACATTGAGAGGCCGCAAGTGACAAGCTTTCAGTCATGGGATGTAATGATAAAAGAGAAAAATTAATGAGTTCATGTAAAATGTTGTTAAATATTTACACGAACGTAACGGAGAAGTATGATATAAGGCATGTTATGGTGTCATAATACGATCAACATTTTACCCGTCGTAAAATAGCTGAGCAAACATCCACTTCCACATCCACAAGAACGGCATTAAGGTTACAGTTTCTTTTACACTGTAATTGCATGACCATTTCTCAACTTCATCTTTTTTAAGTCTCCACTTTCCCCTCCAATGTTTGCAATCAATTCCTTTTTGGCGTCGTGGGACCATCCTTAACACGTGACCAGGACAGGGTTATCGCGATACCGCGCCGATACCACACCATCTGCGTCGCTGATCCCCCGGATGCGAAGTTTTGAACGCGGGGTAACGCAGCAAATACCTCGCATCTACGCTGATCTAATTGAGTCATTACTCACTACAATGTACGTGTGACATACTCACAACTGTTTAATTAAGGGTAAATTTGCTTTTAGCGCCCACCTCGTTGTTTGATTTTCATATCGCAAACTGTGGCAGGTTGACAAACGACAAGCGACCTAAGTGCATGGCCAGAATCAAACGTTTACATAAAATGAGAAGTAACATCATTTTGTAATGGCGCAGACTTCATTTTTTAATTTGTCATGCGACAAGATCTATATCGATATTCTCCCTCGTCACTTGTATGACGTGCACGTATGAGCTGAAACCCGATTAGTGATGTCTTTTGCTGTCAATCTTTATGCGATGCGAAAATATTCACCTGTCGATCATAATACTTTACACATCAGTCTGAGGGTGTGTCAAGCTAAAGTTTCATACAGTTTGATTCACCTGGTTTTAAATATTTAATTTGTATCTTGTCCACCGAAATGTTATGAGGAAATCCAACTTTAAAGGGAACCAAAACCTTCATCCTATTAAAGTTACCTTTATTGTAAAGTTTAACCGATTTAAATAAGATTAGTGAAAAATTGAACAAAATCAGGCAAGGTATAAGGAAGTTAAATCTAAAGAAATAATTTGTCACCAGAGGGCGATATTTAATTTAATGACATCATTTGTGGACAACTCTCCATGCCTTCTGATCATGGAATTTCATGTTTTTCTTTCTTGTGATTGAAATAATCTACTCCCCTGAAAACAAGATAAAGAATGCAGAATGATATTCTACTTCACATTTTATGAAGTCGGATATTGAACACAAATGAATACGAAGAAAATAAAGGAATTGTGAAATTCCATGATCAGAAGGCATGGAGAGTTGTCCACAAATGATGTCATCAAATTAAATATCGCCCTCTGGTGACAAGTTATTTCTTTAGCTTTAACTTCCTTATACCTTGCCTGATTTTATTCAATTTTTTACTAATCTTATTCAAATCGTTTAAACTTTACAATAAAGGTAACTTAAGATGAAGGTTTGGTTCCCTTTAACACACAATCACTCTAAAAGAAAGGAAAAAGTTCAGAGAAGCAGTCTTGTGAAATGTTGAATTAAAATTGGACCAAAAAATCAGAAAGTTATGATTTTTAGAAAGTTGAAAACACCATACGCATGGGCACTTCAAATTGGCCGAATCGACTATGTCAGTGTGACGAAGTGCCGGACTACTTTCCTTTTTGTTTCAACACATAAAATTATTAAAATGTCAATTTGCCAAAATGTATGATTCGGGAAGGTCTTTCATTTTTAGAGAATCTATAGTAATTTGCTATCCATAATATATATATTTTGAGTAGTGCCCCAGGGGAGAGGGCACTTAGTAGAATTAGTATATCTAGCTCAAATATCACACTCTTAGATTCACGGGGTTTTATAATATTGATTTATACCTTGTCCATGGAATCTTAAGGTCTCTTCTACATTCAAAGTATATTACATGTGGCAAAGAACACATTTCTTTCGTATTTCTCTACAATTCACTTTAAGTGTGTACCTGATACATGTTGCCCAAGTTTCATTTAGGTAATTTGCCGGATTTCATACAATTGTACAAATTTTTGCCCATCGAAATTACACGGAAATACCAGAAAAAGGTAATTTCTACTTCTCACAATGACTAATTTGCATCTCCAAAGAGGTATTATGTTATACCTTCTAGGCATAATTGCTCATAAAAGTTCACTTGTGCGATATTAATTCATCTTCATTTCAAACATCATGAACTTCGGAATCAATTGAGAACGTCCAGTGCCTTACTTTCAGGAGATAGGTAGCTATAATCAGAATTTGTGTGGGCAAAGTTTGAAAAGCTTATCTGGGGTAAAAAAATTGGGCTGATTACAAAAATGGCTTATTTACCCTATAGCGTGGGAATTCGTTGTTACGGTTCTTCGTGCGCTGTTTTAGACAATGGAATATTTTTCTCTATGTACTAAAGTGATACACACATTCAAAGATTGGTGTTAAAGGGCTTTAATTATATATACATACATTTTTTGTTTTAACCAACAAGAACAAAACAGAGAATTCGGCTGTGACGTGGTTTATATGCAGTTATTTTCTTCTTTATCCCCTCTCCCCCACAAGACAAAGGATTAAATACGTCTACTAGATGAAAGTAATGATTGTCTTTTGTAAAAACACATAAATAAAAACAGAAAGCGACTGATTGCCAGGCTTTCTTCTACGTTGTGTTCTAATACATTATCTATTACCCCTTCCCTTTCTCTGTCTCACTCTTACTGCTTATCATTTCTCTCTCACATATCCCCTCTCTTTTTTCTTCTCGCTCTCGAGCGTTTTCTTCTTCTTTATTCTTTTCGTATTCAATCATAATATTTGACGAGCGGGGGAAAGCAAGTTAACAAATTAATATACTTTAATGCTAAGCATAAACAAAAGCGGCGCACGAAATCAGATCATCAAAATGTCATGTCATCAATTTCCCCCAATCACCTGGCGCTCTGAAAAGGGGGATTCTGTTCGAATTTCTGCCCCAGTTCTGCAAGTCATGTGGGAAATAGCTGTACGAACTCATCCTGCATTTTGCATTTTCTGTTATGCTATTCAACGCAAAAATGTGTGTCATCAGATCGTTGCAGGCGACCTTTCACAATATAAGAATAATTATATAGAAAACCAGAACGAACGCGCCCTGGTTTAAATAATATATTAACTTTCAGGAGCAATTTAAAATTGTCAAATAGCAATCACTAATGTGATTATTATTCAAGATAACCTCACACTCAAACAAGCCTTCAGCTTAATCAGAGAGCTTGCAAATCAAGTTTTTACTTGGATTTGGGGAATACAGTTGAAGTTCTGGTAACAGGTGTCACATTTTAATGAGCTTTCGACAAACAGTGCTTTTGTGGAGTATTATGTCATACTTTTCAATGATCGTTAGCATATTTTGTTTGTCACAGGATCATATTTAAAAAAACATATGTATTTTAAAATTCATGTGATTAACAGTGTCACTAATCTTTAAGAAACAAAACGGAAATACATCTCAGACAATGAAAAGCGCTTGGAACGGATTTTACTACATGGGACTACTCGACATATGACATCAAAATCTCGTCAAATTTGTTTGACATTGCTTACATTTGGAATATCAGGGCATTTCAGGGTAAATCCTTTTCATCATCATGATAATACATATTCGATTTGATTTTTTTTCTTCTTCTGATTGGAATAAAAGAATGAAAAGCTCATTAATCGTTTTAAACTTTTTCACACCTTAACCTTTTCTTTTCCCAGTGAAGCACCTGGGATTCAGTCTTCTCGTATTCACTCATTAACCCGTTGACTACTGACTTATCTATTCCCCATAGGCATACTACAGGGACCACTCTGTACCAGTAGGCAATAGGTCAATTTGGTTTGGTTTGGTTTGTCCTATTCATGCTCAAGCCATCTTAAAATAGCTCAGAATCCTCTCTCCTCAGAAGAAAGGGAATCGTCAGATAGTGAGTTCCTGAAAATTCACCACGTACAAGGGATAAATTCCATATATAAAATCTGCTATTGCCTTTCGAAACCGTGAGATAATAGAAATATGTGGAGTCTGCAATGAAACGCGCTACCCCGAATTCAGATAATATTTCGCCGGTCGTGACACTGCCTTAATTTGTGTGATTAACAGTATCTCAACGTTTTCAGCGGCAGCAATCCAAGGAAAATAAAGGCATCAAATGTTAAATGTTGCTCCAAAGGGCAAAGTTCTTACATTCTTCAATATTTGTTCAATGAAGGGAACACTCGACAGGGGTTTTCATGGAAAAGTTTGCTTGTGATCGTGCAGATGACTTTTAGTAGTCATTTAGTGCTCAATATTGATCTTTATTATAGTTAAATGGTTAAATTGTTATGCTGCGGCTGTCAATTTCTTTCAGTTTATTTCCAGCTTATAACTTATTTAAATGTGTCTCGGACAGCATCGCGTGTAAGATAGGAATCATATTTGATAGATAGGGCATTGTTTTCAACTTTTCATCCTTTACGGCATATTCTGGGTTTGTGAATTTGTTAAGTTTTAGAATCCCAACCAGTTAATCGTTCACATTTGCACATTAAGAACCCTCTGCACTATTTGTATAAGAGAAGGGGACAACCCTGGTGTAGTGGTCCACCTGCACAACCCAAGTCAGTTATACCGGGAGGAGAGACCCGAGGGTTAAAGTGATTCAGTTCGCTTGCTGCCTCCCAGGCACAGGTGACGCCAAATACCTAATAATAATTCTTATTCGTAATGTTACTTCTTAGCTATCCACATTTATTCATGTCTTCTGGCAGTTATCAAAGGGGATTTAATGCATCTTATAAAGTTAGATCCACATCTGTTTATAACCTGAATAAGAATTCATTTGTGATATGCAGATAGTGATTGCTAAATTACGAGTCAAAAGACCGAATTAACCGAAAATTACGGTCGCGATTTTCGAACCGTCGTCATGGTAGTGTAAAATCGTAAAAGAAGCATAATTGTCAAGAAAATCAAATTTAACCGGAAGTCACTATTTACTAAACAAAGGATTTTCGTTATCTTGATATCGCCTGTAAGTTTTTGTTAGTACCCTACGATCTATAGGATATGGGCTAATTAGGGTAACCGACTTACTCGCATTGGATGAAGATGCTTGATTGATCCGAAGTATTTGCGCGAATTTGCTTCTGCTTCAGATACGAGAAAAGTTTAACAACTAATTTCGAGATTATTTGATGTATTTTATGTATAAAGTAGATTAGTGAAATACTAAAGAGGTATTGACGACAATTTAAAAACGTGAAATTCTACAAAACAAAATATTCCGCGTTATTTCTATCTCTGGTGTGTACAGACGAACTCAGCGCCTTACGTCTTGACAGTTAAAGCCGACCTGGGGCCCATTTCATAAAACTTGTTATATATAACAGCTGCTAAATTTCTATGTCAAATTTGCTCTCAGCCAATCAGATACCATCATTTCAGTAGCTTATAACAGAAGCTTGTAACTTGTTATTGATTACAAGTTTCATGAAACAGGGCCCTGGCCCGCCATATTAAGGCAGATTGTGAAATGAAGCAGCTGACGTTAGCCTGTTAATTACTAATTATGTTTGCTTCAAATGATTCTAGTTCCTTTTTCTCTTTACAGCGTTGCTCAATTTATACACATATTCTATGGGTAGATAAATACTGTAATTGCGTCATAAAAACAGATGTGGGAGCAGTTCGAATTGTACACACGTTCGAGAATTGCCAGTGTACCCCTTAACGACATGCCTAAAACTACATCAGATGCGTTAAGCCCGCTGCACACTATGTCATACGACTGTTATCCAGATTATCCAGATATATCATTACCCAGGTCATCGCTTTTGGGCTTGCCCGCCTAAAATGTATACACGTTCTCCACTCCCTGGGTATCATTCCAACCCAGCGCCACTTCACAGACGCTCCCAAAACTGAGCAAACTACATTGACTCGCATCATACAATATCCTAGCGGGGAATCATTAATTAAAGCACAAGTCCACTCCAAAAATAACTTACTTTCAATAGAAGCAGAAAAATCAGACAAACCGATCAAAAAAAGTTTGAGCAAAATCGGATAACTAATAAGAAAGTTATGAATTTTTGAAAAAGAATGTAAAACTATGGAACAATGGAAATCACTACAAAAATTGCAAATTTGGTTATCAGTTTGTGACGTCATGTCCTCACTATTTATCAATTGCTTTATATGGTTTAATCCCATTAATTTCCCTTGTTATCCCCCAAAACTTGATTTCCCCGTGCCTTTGCCCAGGTTATATGATTTGTATCATATTGCGTGCATGACATTGCACAAAATCTTTTATGAACTTTGAAGAATTGATACTATTTTCTGAATATTGTATATTCATAATTATTGATATTTATATAAATAGTCTATCAAAATTCACATTTTTCATGATTTAACTGGAAAAAAAAATTACTCTATATTAGTGCATCCACACAAAAACATATTACTATCAATCTGACTTGGATGCTGGTGTGAAGAAATAAGATTCTTGGGGGGAAAATAGAAATTTATATTATCAATATAAAGAAAAAAATTAGTGGTAGTGAGGACATAACGTCACAGACTCATGAGTAAGTTGCCAATTTGTCTAGTGATTTTCAAAGTTTTTCATGTCATTAAAAATTCATAACTTTCTTATTAACTATCCGATTTTGCTCAAACTTTTTTGATTGGTTTGTCTGAGTTTTCTGCTTCTATTGAAAGTAAGTTATTTTTGGAGTGGACTTGCCCTTTAAGCACCTGTCTTGAGAGAAGCAATGTATATCAAATGCATTGCCCGAGGACATGAGTGCCGTGTCGGGGATCGAGCCCGCGACAATTCCTTATGCAGTCACGAGTGTAAAAACCACTCGACCTCGACACCTCTAAGATTAGTTTTGACAGTGTTAACATTCAGCATGTTAAAAACTCATCAGAATCGAGGTTTTCTATTTGGTCACATGAATTGTTAAGTGGAACTGCGGCACGCCGTAGGCCTTACAAGCGAAGAAAATGCCGCATCCGCTCTTGCGACTTATCAAACACCTTTTTTTCTCTCGTTCGTTTATTTACTAGTAGTGTGTTTGAAATCAAATCATATCGTAACGCACAGTGTGCATGAATTTATAATTTTAATATAAACATGATCGCAACTACTTTCGAAATTCAACTGTATATCACAACAAAATCCTGTTCGGATTGAGTAATACCATCATTCGTGGAATAGTTTCCATACGAGCAAGCTTAATCATTTTCAGTTTCCTCATAACATATTTCTCCTCCCATGCGTTTGGGCCGAAAAAGAAAGAACTTTTACTCTGATGTTTAATTTCCATCATGTCCGACTTCATTCATTTCCCTCAGTTGTTAATTCATATTTGACTTACGATTTTCCCTTTTTCCGCTTGCTATACTGATTTTCACGTTTCCTCACGTTTACCACGTGTCGTATATGCAAATATAAATCTTTCTCAGCATTATTTTCTTTATTGCTCTCTGTCTCTCTTTCTTCTTTTTCCTTCTCTCTCTCTCTCTCTCTCTCTCTTTCTCTGTCTTCCTTCTCTTTCATTCTTTTTCTTTTTTATCTCCATTTCTTCCTCTCTCTTCCTCTCTCTCTCTCTTTCTTCCTCTCTCTTTTCCTTCTCACTCTCTTTCTATTTCCATCATCTTTTGTTCTCCCTTCTCTTCTATTTTGTCTATCTCCTCTATGGTTGTATATCCTCTTTTCTCTCTCTCTCTCTCTCTCTCTCTCTCCTCTCCCTCTCTCTCTCTCTCTCTCTTTCCTCATTGTCTCTCTCTCTCTTTCTGCCAATCATTCATCACTCTAACGATGTATTCCTAAACGCTTTTCATTGCACCTCCATCCTACTTCTAACACCTCAAATCTTTCGACCTGTGTGGGTTAAACAATACATATTGACTTACACATTATGATTTTTTGAAAGGCCTGCGCACGTTTTCCAATTTGCAAAGTGAAGCTCAATAAATAAATGCCCTCATTTTTCTTCAGCCAGATTCGTGAGGAACATGGCTCCGGCTATAATTTCTTTTTGTATTAGTCCGTCTAATGTATGTCATGGCGCCCATACACTCTAATACAGCTAGTTACATGACCCGATTTTCAACCTTTTCGGTTTTTAAGACGTGATCTAGATTGTCTGAACATCAAATCTCTTGGATTTCAGAGAGTATTGTATATTCCGACGTCTGGATGCAGTAAAAAAAAAAATGAATGAAAATATGAATAGGTATAAGCAGAGAGTGGGCGATTCCGTTGCAAAATCTGATATATGTATCGGTAAGATGACTAGTTCAATGGTCCTTTCCTTATACACGTTTCTAGGTAGCATCTTTGATCTTTTAAAGTTGTAACGTACTGTTCATTCTTTGAAGCCTCGGTATCATCTCATTCTCCGCCATGGAAGGCATTGTCAAGTGGCATAGCGAGAATCCAGCCAATGTGGGGGCACGGGTGTCATGGGGATGGGGGGCGTTGGTCTTTTGTGGAAAGAACAAGACCACCGAGCGCTGCTGCTCCATATAAAGCAGTCTGACCACATGTTGGCCATTAATACATCATTTCCCCTCTCCCTTTCGCTCTCGCTCTCTCTCCCTTTCTCTTTCTCTCTATCTCTCTCTGTCGCTCTCCCTCTCTGTTTCTATCTGTCTCTAGCTCTCTCTCTCTCTCTCTCTCTCTCTCTCCGTGTCTCTGTCTCTTCACCGCTCTCTCTCTCTCTCTTTACCTCCTTTTCCTCTTTGTTCCCCCTTTATTTTCCCTTTTTCACATTCTATTCCACCGAGTGTAGGGAGCAAGTTTGCTACGCACAATGTCGTTTTCCTTGTGCTAGCCTACATCTGCTATCTTTACTTTTCATCACCATAATCTCAGAACAAATTTTCTAAGAACTTTTGATCCTAAATATCTTCATTCTTGCCCGAAGAATCGGTAGCGATATCCCGTTATCTCCACCCGGAATCGATTTTACCTGGCACCGATTTCAGTATTCAATCGCTTAATGGACCTCAGTGCTCAATTACCATGGTGATTTCATCTTAATAGCCATGCTCATTCATCGTTTCAGTTATTCACTGAGTCATTCCAACACAATCGTCATCCAAGTCGTTTCATCAAATACACCACAACTAGAAAATCTGATAAGCCTGCCCGTCATCGTCCTATTAAAGGGAGTAAACATGGTAAATGTTTACAGGGATATTTTTGCAGTTCGCCAGCAAATATGTAAAATGATGAGTACATTTCTTATATTTCTTACGACTACGTGTTATAATCTGTATTAAAAGTATTGACTCGAATTATTGCATCCAACCCAAATTATTAATTGAGAAAAATATTACCACCCACAAACTAAGGGCATAGATTTAGAAAAAAAAATTACTAGACACCAAATATACTTTTGGATCCATACAAACGGAATTGAACGCATATATGATTTCCAAAGATATAGTCTTTTTTCAATATGGGATAAAACACTTTTTATTAAGGAAAATGTTATGAAGAAATTAAAAAAAAACATTAATTTGTATTTCAAGAACATATAAACTTGTTGTAGTAAATTAATAACTAGAAATGTCCATTCTCGCACCCTGAATTTCTTCCTTTTTGTGGGTCTCCCCTCCCAAACCCACACTGCCTTTCTCTCTCCCTCTATCCCCCTCTCTCTCTCCTCTCTCTCTCTCTCTCTCTCTCTCTCTCTCTCTTTTTATCTCTCTCTCTCTCTATTTATCTCTAGTTATATCTTCTCTCTCTTCTCTCTCTCTCTCTTCTCGCGCTCTCTCTCTCTCTCTCTCTCTCTCTCTCTCTCTCTCTCTCTATATATATATATTGTTGTTGTTATGCTCTTTTCTTTGCCTCTCTCACACCTTGTTTCCATCGCCTGTAAAATATATCATTTACTGAAATAATTCAATGTTAAATCACTCCAACTTTATTGGGATGTAACAATTTTATCCAGTTGCTTTATCTACCCAAAGCAGTTTTACTTATTCTTTTTCAAACATATACCAAATATCATTACATCCGTTTTTAAATGTTTAATTTGACAATTTGAATTTGTTTGTTGATAATGTGGTGCGATTGACGTTTAAATTGTATGGATGCAGATACAGCACGCATGCCCCACACACAAACACCCCCAGTACGAAGCCCGATCATCGTCATTGTCATATTATATAAGTTATCTGGAAAGAGCGGGAGTGTTAAATTGAGGAGCGAAGCGAGGCGATGTTTTTTCCCGCCCAAAATGGACGATAAATCGGCCTTGTACTTGCGGCGTTTATTTTGTTATGGAGGAGCGTTCGGCCTGCTGCTCCATATAAAGCAGTCTGACCACATGTTGGCCATTAATACATCATTGAATTAGGCCGTAGGATTATCGATAAAGAGGGGATATGTTGACAGAAATATCAACAAAATTATGCGGTTGCTAAATTTGAGATGCTTCCAGAGGTTGGCTTGGGCGAGTAAAATGATGAGATACGGGTGACTTGCGGAAAGAAAGAAAGAAGAAAAAGATTTTGCATGTTTTACAAGTTTTGCTTTTAGCATCCACTTTCCCCTGTCTCCCATTATTTCTCTCTCTCGCTCTCTCTCTCCCTCTCTCCCTCCCCCTCTCTCTCCCTCTCTTTCTCTATTTCTCCTATCTGTCTTTTTCCTTCATCTATTTTTGATGAGATAGGACAGACTTGGTATAAACAGCAAAGATTTTACCGTTTTCTAACATTTCTTCCATTTGCATCCTTTTTTTCTGCACATCCTGCCATCAACCCATTCTCTCTTTCTTTCTTTCTCCCCTCTGTGTGTCTCTCTCTCTGTCTCTCTGTCCCTCTTTCCCTTTCCGTCTCTCTCTCTCTTTCCCTCTCTGTCTCTCTCTCTCTCTCTCTCTCTCCCTAGATTTCTATCGTTTCGCCGAAATCTCTGTTAATCTTTTTTACAAATGTGACAAAGAAAACGGGATATCTTAGATAGACAAAATACACATGAAGAGTAACATCAGCGTAGCCATGAATAAATTCCCTAAAATTAATAATTGAGAAATCTAAGAATGAATAAAGTGTTTTATATGTTTCTACAATCCTTTACATTCTAGATTAGACAAGAAATTATGATTTATCGGAAATGATATATGAAAAGTTGTTAGAACTTCAAATGTTCCGGGATTCAATATCTTTGGTAGATATGAAAGTAGTATCCAATTTCTGACAAATTTTCGACTATTCTTCGTACGGACGGATCAACAGAGGTTTGAAATAGTCTCCTGTACAAATTTTATTCTTGCTTGGGGAAAATGGGAAAGGCAAACTATAGGTGCAATGCCATTGACCTTTACTATCAAGGTTTTTAATCTTGAGACAAGTCCAGCCAAAAGAAACGAGTTCTCTTGGTTTGAGTGGCACACGCCTGTTTGCTCTCAATCTGCATCGGGGCGCACTGGAAAGTGGGTTACTTTAAATTTGAACGGAATTGACATTTTATTGCATATACCTCGTGCAAATCATAATGAAATTTTATTTGCTCGGATGCATATAAGCATGGACAAATTTGGATAGGGTTGCATATCTTTAGACAAGATCTAAAGTCAGGATTAAGTGCATATGACAGAAACACTCGACGATGGTAACGTATATCTACTTTCGAAGAATTTCCTCTGAGACAATAATGAAAATTTACTGTCGTATACCTGACCTTTTAAGCAGGTTTTCTACTTTATTTGTCATGTGATCAATACCTAGACTTCATTTTTCCCCCTCATACTTCGACATTTTTATTACATCGCCAGTACACGTGGACTACTATTTCCAGCTGCATATGACGGGCAGTGTATTTGTTTTTTTATGCTGCTGTTTATATCAGCTTTGATAAACGTAATTGATTGAATGCCACATACTGTTTAAGAAATCTAGATAACTTTTGTGAGGTTTTGGCTCTTCCGAAAAGGAGGGGCAGTAGAAGTAGTAGTAGAAGAGTAGTAGTACACATAGTAATAGAAGTGGTGGTGGTAGTGGTGGTAGTAGTTGTAGTAATAATAGTAGTAGCAATTCCTAGTTGTGGTTGCATTAAAAGAAGTAAATATAGCCGTATGCTATGAGGAGAGTAACACTGCTTTATCAGTTAAATGCAGCCGCTGAAACCATCACTATCACAAGCAATGTACATTAAAGTATAGCATCACCTTCATTTTTACTAAAATAATTTCATTTTAAGAAGTTTGCTTGCAGACTTTAGAAATCTTCTGATCTTTGCTTCCCTCTATATTTTCATGCGTGGTAAATTTCCCCAAATTTTATTACGGCCTCTCCCTAGGGGGTTTTGCACTTTCACCATTTCCACCTCAGTCTTCATCAGCTAAGAGAACTCAATCAAGTGACCCCTATGTGACGGGAGCTATATTCTTTTTTTGTCTTTCCGTGGTTTAGGTTTAAGGTACTCTGGGTTCGGTAACAAAGCCCATATTTGCCCCCTAAGCATTCTGCCGTCCGAAATCATTTCTTCATGAGTAGTCTAAAGTTCACGCATTCCCCCCACCAAACATCGAATTCCCGAAACACACCTTTGCCACATCAAAAAGAGAACACAATGCATGTGCGTTCCTTAATCAGACCTTCGTGATGAAAGCAATATCACTGAGTAGCGGAATGTTGGTTTTCCCGGGTATTGGGGCTGGCTAACTAACTATCCAGGGACGATTTCGGCGTAGTCTGCCACCAAAGACTTTATGTCGATACTTCACAATCTCATTAAAGCTTGAGCCTCTGGCTGCTTCAGGTGCAGCTATATTGGGTTGGCTGGTTGGTTGGTGGATTTTTCCTGACTGTTAAGAAAGCATGTGTATCCCTGTACGTAAGTTACCAGAGGACCGACGGTTTTAAGTCCTCTGCGAGGGACTTTGTAATAAAAATTAATGCTTTACCAAAGGGCACTAGCGCGTCGAATTGGTATCGAACCCGGGACCTTCAGGTTCAGAGACGACTCACTGAGCTACAGGGCCCGCGGAGTGCTGTAGACCATGGAACCTTCTTAGTATTACACTTCAGACATTATGTTACGCATTACCAGTGCCAAGGGTATGCGATTGCAAACTAATCTCGGCTGGTAATACGAAAGGTGAAGCGGAGGTATTGGTTTACGACTCCAAGACAGACTAGCTGATAATCTACTAGTGTGTCAGACATCTGTCATGTCGCCGAGTAAAATCAATGGCATCAGTCAGTCCCAGATAAAGAGGAAATATGACTCCTTTCTTACCCTCCACGGACATTGGGGAATAGGATCTTAGACAGAAGGGCATTCAGTGCTTTTCGTTTAACCTCTTTTTCTTCAAATAGCTTCGCCCTTTTGTCTTTTTTTTAACTCTTCATTTGCTCCTCTTGTGTGCTTTCAATCCTGAACGAGTAAATGACCTATACCTATGGCATATGACGATCGAATTCAACGTTCTGCATTCTACGACAATAAACAAATTTCGAACGTTTTGGAGCACAAACAAATTTTGTCTACATTAGGCATCTCTCTCGCAATTCATTCTAAAAAAATGAAGATGGAGCATTAGTTGAAAAGAATGAAGACGTCGTCATCATATATTCAACCTTCAATACCATTAGAATAGTCTGCTGGCTAGGAATGACTCAGTTTTATCTAGCCTGTTCTATTTAGGTTCGTTATTTCGTATTTTTATGTTTTAGCTGTCAAATTTAGTGAGCTAAAGCTCTCTGTGACATTTCCTCTCTCCCTTAACCATTTATGCATATAATATCAGTAGCATATTGACAGTCGAGAACACGCGTGGCATTGATATATCGGGGGAGGTCTTCCTTACTTTGTGGCTCGAACAAAATTTAAATAACAAACAGAAGCGAAGGTGAAAGTTTAATAGTTATAGATTCACTATCATATTTACGTTTATTTACTTATCATTTTATGCAGAATTACACTCATTAAACTCGAATGTCCTTTGTTATTTTATTTTTGCGCAGTATACAATTTGACATACCATTTGTTTATTTACTCAAACATATATTAACAGGACATCACAGTTAGTACAGGGCTGCGTTATAATGGTCCTGTTTAGCATAAAATTGCACAACACTGATTAGAAGGCAAACTATTTCCTTGAACCCCTACCCAGATGTTCGCCTTTCTACTTGACTTTCCCATCTCGACAGGAAAACAAATGAATACCGTTCCTGTAAATGCCGATATATTCCTCTGACCTCCTGTGTATGTGCAACGATTTTCTTTTTGAAAGTGCGCTGAACTTCACTGAAACAAAAACCTATATTTGAAGTTGCCGTTTTGAGGAGGGCCGTAGGCGCGGATAGGCTCGGATACCACTCGCTAGCCGGCTATGCGTCTGTCAATATACTCCTCGGACAGTATGTTTGACAAGTGCTGATGAGTGATGGGTTTACGACACTGGCGAATGGGAGAGAGGAAAATCCGATCCATGCCCCTCCCACTTCCTTTTTTTAAAAACCCTAATGGCTGACGCAAGTACAGAACTACAAGAATGCCCCCCCCCCCATCTTAAGGTTCTTTAAGTGCTGGCCTTTTCCTTTTCATTCTGTGTGTTTGTTAATATATATAAAAAATAGATATATTGCGCCCCTCTCTTACAAAATCCTGGATCCGCCTCTGGTCAGGTATATGTATGTTGTGAGCTTTTCTTCTCCTTATATTTTTGGCGCGCTTTTTTCCTTTCGCTTCTGCTAATATTGTCTCATTTCGGCTGTCTGTTCAATCCTGCGATCTACTCCGATGAGTGCAAGACGAAAAGCTTTAGTATGTCTGTCTTCATGTTTTTTGTTGCTATTCTTTGATTACGTAGTACCAATCATCTCTTTAACTTTTTTTCTGTTGACCCGATAATTTTGTCCTGCGACATATTCTCCGAGCTTTAGTTCGTCAAAAATATAGGGTTAGCGTAAGTGATGCGTTAGGGTTTAGTTAAGGTTTATGATTAGGGTTAGGGTTAGGAGTTGGGAACATAACACGCACAGATAAAAACATAAATTGTCTTATAATCAATTTTAAAGAGTGTTTGAAACATTTTGTATCATGGATTAAATAACTTTCTCTTTATATATTCATCATGTTATTATTAATGGCTTTTATCTGTACCTTTAAACAAAATGCATAACAACTTCGTATTTCCAAGAAGCCGATAATCAGCTCAAAACGGGCCTACAATTGTGAACAGTAAAGGAAGAGAAACAGCAAAAGATGACGAGAAAAGGAGTAAACAATTTATCGGAGATTCGTCTTCAAATAGGAATAAAATAATTACAGCCTACTTCAACACATCATCACGCTTATACACGGCTTTGCTATAGATTTAGAAAAATAAAATAATAATTTATGTTTGCATGACTTTAAACAATCGTAAGACGGAAAAATACTTACTAGCAATTATACTAGGAATACCTTGATAGTCTGACCTCATCTTTTAACCGTGATAGGAACAAAATTGCCTTTTCCGAGAAACAATTTATTATCCTCACTCTAGAGAAAGAAAAATGATCTTTTACGTGCCCAAACTACTCGATCATCTTTTCCATTAATGGGAAACGTGTCATCAACAATAAAATTGATGAAATTGTGGTCGGCGGCAAAATAATAATTTCTCCGCCTCTATTCTGTCTGATAATCGAACAAAAAGAAGAACTGCTCTATTTATACTCCAAAAAAGCATATCGCGATTAATATTTCTTAGCTCCTGTCTAAAGAAAATGATCGAACAAAGATATTGTCGTTTTGTAAGTGATTTGCTAGAAGAAAAACAATTTTAACCAAAATTCGATTAAAAAAATAAGTACAGTTCTCCATACTTATTCGTTTATTAAACACGAAATCTGTCAGTTTTGAATTCTGGGGTTGACTTAAGGACACAAGAGATGACATAACTTCGAAAGTATGTCATCTAATGCTGAGATGATTGTTACATGCTTTAATGATGCTCAAATTGAAATAGTCACAACATCGTGAGGCAATTATTTTACTAGCTAAAGGGGTCCATCAGGAGGGGCAAAGGAAGTTTTGGGATGAGGAAGAATACAAACTGTTTGTTTTGAAGCTGAAATTCGATTTGTAGCGCATTAGGACGGAGAATGTTATCTCACATGCTCTCCTGTGTAAGCAGTGTCTAAAGGGCAGTGCTGAAAACGTAACACTGACCAACGCTAACGCCCCCCCACACACACATACCCCGCCGCTATGATACAATGCAGTGTCTTTGCCTATTGCATGTAGGTGAAGATGATGCGAACAAAAGCCGAGTAGAAAACTAACGGGTCAAGGCTTTTTATGGAATGCTCTCCCCCACCCCAACCCACACACACACACGCTTAGTTATTTTCCCGTCCCTAATCCTGACAATAAAACAACATCAGAAATGTGAGAGGTGCTAAGCGGTTATTCTAGTATTATATAAAGTTGCTTGATGACATCCTTTCACCCATGCATTGATGCAATTAAATTGTTTATATGATAACTCTTACGCATTGTTAGGGATATATTGGAAATTATAGGTCCGATATTCGCAAGGCTTTCGATATTACACAAACGATGGAAAACTACCAAACGATATAATATTCATAAATAAACTCTCCTTTTAAAACTAACCATTGAAGAACCTGACTGTCTCGCTCAAAGGTAACCCTAATAAATGTTGAACTCAACCAGAGAGGTGACTCCCACCTCCCTGACTCAACACATATTAATTGTTAAGTCTTGGATGTGAGTTCAGCGAAGCTGCAGATAAGTAGGCATTACTTTTTGCATATACCCTCTTTCTGGTTTTCGTGCTTTAATCCTAATTTCTCTAAACTTATCCATGTACATGATATTAACCGTCCGGTCTAAGCAACAGGACGTGGCCAAAAAACTGATACATGGGGGTGACATGGATGCGTATCGTGACTATTATGAAAATTATGTAACCACATACTTTTATTCATTGTGTATGAATTATATTTACTGGATTCGTCTCTCTTCATTGTATTAGAATTTTTTATACAATCATTGGTATATGGGAACCTATATTATACAAGCATTGCTTTTTAATAGGTTCCTCATATTTCACGTTACTGATTATTTACTGCCATCGTTGTTTTTTATCATATGCTTTATTTTGCTGACCTTTAATAATATATATATATATATGTAAACTGTTATTTTGTGAAATGTTAAACAATAAAAACAAAAAAACAAAGGTTGGAATGTACCTTTCCATCCCCTCCTGTCAATAGCATACTGCGAAATAAAGGCATTTTCATATCATTCGGCATTTTATGCAGGATATGCCGTTGCCATAGTTAAGACCCCCTTTTTTTTTTTAAATCTCAGTTACCATCGAACACGAAAGTGCGCACGCCTACGCAAAAAATGAACCGAAATGGAGAAAATGAGTCAGATCTTAAACATGCTCCGTCTGAACCCCAAGGACTTCTAGTTCATTCAGACCAGAGAAAAGTTTGTACGAAACTCGCTTAAAGAAACCTCGTATATTAAACGAAATTCGTTTTGAAGAGGCAAGTTAACTGACAGCTGGCATATCATCGGTGCGCACTTGCGATATGCCCCGCCCAGTTATGGAATGGATATGTGCGCAATATAAATGGAGCTATTAACTGTGTTATCATCATAGCTATATGACGAATTCCGGAAGTCTGAACGGGGGGTAAAAGTCCTTTATGGTGGAACTCATCTATGAAATTCGAGATAGGGAGATCATTACGGCAAAATCCCCAGTGCTTCGCCCATCTTACCTGCCCACGCAAGGGCGCGTAAAGGGTGATCGGATGCAGCTGCACATAGCTTCATGGCGTAGAGTAGGGTAAATACAAGCTATTAACGATTCATTTCAGACTGAATATGCCTGCCAGTGGGTTGAGTTTAAAACGGAACATGAATGGAAATATATCCTGCAATTCACACATGTATGTAATTCGGCACTACCATCATGATAACAATTATTCTCTATTTGTAAAATTAGATTATTAATCATACATGATAGTGGCGGATCCGGGGACCAACTTTAGGTAATACTCAAGTACAAAATATCCCCCCCCCCTAAAAAAAGAAGGAAAAAAAAGCGATATTGTTTTGTTTATTCAATTTCCATCATCATCTCCCAGGCCAGAGAATACTATATCCGCCATAGTATTTTCGAGTATACTAACGCTTCCCCTGACATCGCAATGTCGCCTGTATTTCACATTCACAAACAGACGGCATTCTACCGAATCAGATAACACATCTTGTTTCGAACCATGCGTAATATACTATGTTTTTTCATAAATTCATGCACCGCAAAATCCGTGTATGATTCTAATAACATTAGCTCTCAATTAAAAAAAGAATTATTGTATCATTTAAACTTGATCACAAGACATAAAGGACTATGAAATCTAATATCAGTATGAATACCCCTCCCCCAAAAAAAATGATATGATCTGAGCACACAAATTTTTGATGCGGTAAATATTGTTTTTATTCAATAAAGTTCTCACAATCTCCACTCCGAAGCCACAGTTGATTTGATTTCCAATCTATGCATTAAATGTATTCCATATATAATGTGATAGACTGAGGCTATCTAAAAACATTGATGCAGTCGAGAAATCTACAAACAGTATATATGAAGGTTTTGAAATACAATTTGAAAATATAATTCTGCAAGTCACATGAGGCAATGAACTGGAAAGGCATACGCACTATTAGATTATGTTGATTATTATCCTGCTAATTTCCAGATCAAACATTGATTTACATACTTTGAACGACGAAATCAATGTTGTTAAAAGATTGAAGCCAAATCAGTTCATATTTCAACTTGTCAAAGTTTATAATCCTTTCTAGCGAACATGGGAAAAGATATAATCTTCATATGATTGCCAAGTCTAATGGAAGTTTAATGGATTTTTACCCTTTGCATTATGCATAGAATTACTGTCTAAAGGATCAACTCAGTTTTTTGTAATCATAATAAATTGATTAAAATCAATCAATCAATCTATCTATATATTACTGAGTGTTCATCAAAATAGTGAGATTAGTGTATGCCGGTGCATCGTTGGTGAGGCAAGGGTACACTAAATGTAAGCGTAGACTGAATAATAACATAATCATTTTTTTTTTAATGTTTCATATAACCATTCAGGAGAAGGAAAGTTTCCAACACATATTTTGTCCACGAGGAGAAACGCTTAAGTCACCAAGAAGGGTTCTCAATTTCCTGCATATCTGATAACATCTGGTCTTAAGTAAGGAATAGGAGCCTCGATTTACATTAACACAATCTAAATATCACATTCACACCTTCGGATTTCTCTATTTGTTGTATCTAATTTTAATATAGGGTTTCAACATGATCATGCAAGGTTATAATTTCAAAATAAATCAATGCTTTGAAGATGAGTGAATATTTATACTGAGATTTTTGTATATTTAAAGGGACTTGATAACATTTTTCAGATGATGGAAAATGGTGCTAAGATAGTGACTTCAATGCTAGATGTAAAATTAAAGATAATCTGAAAGTTTGAGTAAAAACAGACCATTAATAATGATGAAAATTGGGAAAAACTGATCTGATCAATTCCTTAATTCTCCCAACTATATTATTACAATTTTATTACATTTTAGGTGAATGTAAGTCGTAACAAAGCTATGAATTGGCTCTATATACCATTCCAGACATTTAAGTGTTGAAAGATTTTTGAAATCCTGTTTTTTATGTCTTATTTTCAAGGAAAAACGGTTGGGAATATTCAAAAATGGTTGGGAGAATTTACTGTTAATCACTGTTAGTGGGTGTTGACCATTGACACCTTCAAAGAAAACCATAAATATCTTTGTGATTTGAGAATTTGTTCAGGATTATTTGCATGCTAGAGGGTTAGTACAGTAGAAGGAAAATAATAAGTAACATTTCATACAAAAATTACGCAGTTTTCTCATCAAACTTCAACAATGTTACCGAGTCACTTTAAAGGCGAGTGTTTAATTATGTGGGCGTCCGTTTACCCATCCATTTTAAGAAGTGGAGTTATCTTAACAAGACTGACATACAAACACTTTAAGTACTTTAAATGATGTGGGTTAATTGCTTTAAGGATGTTTCTCTATAAATCTCGCCCACACATAATGGCATGGATGAAGTAAATGATAAAGGTTGTTATGTAGCGCAGCGAGGATTGAGATGGGTCGTTATTTTTTTCCTTCATATCCTAAGATGGAATTGTTCGAAGTGGATAGAGGCTGGGCAAGATGGAATAGAAGGAGCACTATGGGACATGGTGCAGGATTCTACCTGATGGAAATTCTTTGTTTATTATGTTTTTTATTATTTTGCTTGTTATTATGTCTTCATAAGAAAAGGCAGGGTACTCCCATTCAGTGCAACAGAGGGCCTGCTTTACAAGGAGCCCCACTGTGAACAAAATAATGCAACATAAAATATAAAACATGACAAAATACATGGTTTTGATAATTATTTTTTAATGAAACAAAAATACAAACAAAAGATGTGTGATTTATACCAACAAAAAAAAGGTAAATAAATTAGAGTAAAGTTAGTACACTGATTATTTACGTTTACATCTTTGAATATATAAAGGACAAATGCCTACTGTATGAAGCTTTAATTCATCACAAAACACTAAACGGATAAGGTTGTTCTTCCCTGAATAATACTGAAATATAAGAACCCAGTGATCACATTCGGTTTGATATATATCGCAGATTACAATGTCTAATGATTTTTTTTCTTTGTCGAGATACGAAAACTTCTAGACAAGAAAACGAAATAAAGCATGAAAGCATAAGTTCTAATTAGTTTTATTTCTTGGGCAAGTATAAATCGCATCATTTATGAAATTCGTTAATACGATGTTTATTTTCTTTATCCTGGTTCCTCAGACTTTGTGATATTCAAGTGGCCTTATTTTCCTGATAGCGGAAACTAAATTTATCAACGTTCATTCAAATATCTGTGAACATGGTACAAAGTACATATATACATGTTTTACGATAAAAACTAATTTGATTGTGTATTTTTTTAATAAATCATTTTTTGCTTACCATCTAGATATTAATCCGATATTCTACCTTTGTTTTTATACTTATAATCTCTCTTTATCCTTCTGTCTCAGCTTATTAACCTTTGCGGATTTGGACCAACTTAACTATCTGACCATCCGGACTGATCATAAAGGTAAGGAAATACACAATTCTTATTTTTTTTAAATCAAATATTCACTTGTAAGCTAGTTCATTTGACCTACATTTTGTTTCGTGACTCGTGGTTAAAAAAAGCATTATTTTAAAAGCGTTTTACATATTCACATGTTTGTTGTTGTTCTCGTTTTTTTATAGATCGAACTACTGTTAGGCTAGTCTACATTTTTGACAGTTTACCTTATAATCTCGAACGAATGAGGGAGTGTGTGCCTTAAAACGTCTTTGTTTGTTGGTATAGAACCCGCTGATGACGCATTCCAAGATAGTTCATCGACCATAAGTTATAAACCGAAGCAATAGACAGATGACAGCTTCGTAAACATGCTGTAATTGGTGTCTAACTGCTTCAAACGAGCATGAGATGGAACCATTACCTTAACCTCTCTCATAACATTGCACACAATGTCTCCTCACACGTCATTAATAGTGTTTACCTATATACAGAGAAGATTTGTATGCATTATTTTGAAGTTGCGATTCTATTTCATGTACGTTGCAATTAAGGACAAGTTTGAGTTCCGGTAAAAGTGAAAGGATTAGTGAGTTTCTCGGTCTTCTTTTTATGTCAGTTCAATGGCTTAATGGTTCAAATGGTTCAAATGTATTTCCGCTTTCTCACATTACATATATATATATATATATATAATAAAACATAAACAAAATAAAGCAGTGCATTACCAAAATCGGTACAATAATAATATTGCAACTATTAAATAATGTACATGCTTCTTTAGTGAACATATGCATAGCATCATTTTCAAAGAAGTGTAGAAAATATAATCATTCTTAATTACATCTTGATTTGAGAAAAAGTGGAGGAACCTATATCATAGAACAATGTTCCCTGATTATATGGATTGCCCTCCTGTTGTCCTTATACATGCCATAATAGTAATATGACGAGAATAAACTGTGTGTGGTCCCAAATACATATTTCTGTTTGCAATGCATGTGCTTTCAACAGGATGAAGTCAGTTTTGTATTATTTGAACGTTTCGAATCCTCACAGTATACACGTATTCTTATATTTTATGTAATCAACATTTCGATATTGTTTACTGACAGTTTACCTCAAATTTTGATCGCATGACCAGAAATTATTCAGCTTTTTGGCACAGGAACATAATTTCTCAAAGTTAGTAGGAACGTAACTCAAATAGCTTTCATATGATCCCCCAAACAAAAGATGCATCCACAAAGATATTTGTATATGTATTGTATACATACATATATATCATTCTGGCCAAATGCCCAAAATCTAGCTGGTCATCCACAGTACGAGCTCAAATGAGTATATGCTATGAAAGAGATGTCAGAGCATCGCCTAATACATAGGGGGCAAAACCCCAATTAAGGGGGTTTTGAGACATGGGAAGTTGTAAAAGGACGTTTGGGTATCAACGTGTTCAGGACACCTCCCTGCACAATTTCTAGTGGACTACCTTGACAATATGCTGCTGGGAAGAAATGGCCGCCATGTTTAACTACTGTTGAACAATTCTGGAGATTACTTTTTAACAGAACCTCATTTCACCATGGGTGAGGTGTCATATGAAAGATAATTAAATTTTCCTCGAGGTGATACTTCATTTAATAGGTTTCGGGGTGATTTGCATAACAATTTTTTTCAAAAAATATGAATTGCGCCATAATACTTATTTGTCCATATTTAATAGATTATGAAAACTACTGACTTGGAACTTTCTCAAAAACTGTCTAAAAACATGATTAATTGTATCTACAAATTTGAAGTCCATTGCTTTTCTAACGAAAAAGTTATAGAGCTCTAAAGTTGATATTTTGATATGAGCCAAAATGGCAATTTTGGTTGCTAAGGGCTGCCTACTCCTTAGCAACGATAACATAGTGACATGAAGAAAAAAAGAATATATCGCGAATGATATGCCTAGCAACCGATATATAATTTTTTTCAGAAACCAAATTAGGCTACCAAGTGACAGACATGATATGCAGTCAGAAGTATGTTCATAGTGCACGGTGTGGTTAAGAGCCTACCCCCTCCTTCATTTGAAATGCCCCCCCCCTCCCTATACAAATCTTGATACATTTTGCGATGGGGGGCATTAAGTTGTGTAGGATATGGTGTGTGTTCAGAAATAATGTAGGCTATCGGTCGAGTGATACATAGTGCACAGTGGCGGTCATTGTGCAGGGAGGTGCCCTTAACACGTTGATAACCAACAACCTTTCACAACATTTAGTGTCTCAAGAACCACAGTGGTCCTTTTCCTCGGCTTCGGTTTACCGCGTCATATCTGAATGAGCCTTTAATATGACTTTTATTTTCATATTTTTTGTTTGTATATTTTTCACCGTTCGTTCCATGTATGATATATTACTCTCTTATGCCTGGATTACATTTGGCCTACGATTAGTCTACGGAGCCCGTATCCTGCCCGTATCCCCTTTTCCGTGCGGCCTCCGTGCGGAGGCAGGAGGTGGCCGTGAGATTTTCGTACGGATTCACGGGCAGCCTTTACGATTTTGTTTCGCGGGAAGTTGTACAAATTTGAAAATCGTAAGCCCGTAGCCGGTAGACATGTCGTAGGTGGCACTGCACAATCCCCGCACGGGCATCGCGCGGAGGCTCACGCTGATCGTGCAGCAAACGCACGATTTTTTTCGGTGAACAGCACAAACGCTCAAAAACAGCACGGCGGCTGCACGGTCACAACGCCTTCTCCGCGCAACCTCTGCACGGAAGCTGAACGGGCTCCGTACGATTTCCGTGCGGAGGCTGCGGAGACTGCACGGCTACTGCACTGAAATTGCACGATTTCTGTACAATCTCCGAGCAGCCTATGCACGGATTTGCCGCGGCCTGGCCCCAGGGGCCAATACAAGAAATGGCACGATGCTCGTAGGTAATGTAAACACAAACATCGTAGCCCGTAGCCTCCAACGATGCCCCCAAAATCGCACGAAAAATCGTAGACCAATTTATCGTACGGCGCCCGGGGCAAATGTAATCAAGGCATAATGGACACAAAATGTAGAAGTGATCCAAAACAATATTTAAGAGGGAGATGATATTGACAACTCAATGCGCCTTTAAAGGGTCAATAGGCCTTGGAGGCATCATTTGCCAACGTATAGGGCTGCGTCAGCAATGGATGCGGTTTTGGGGATGGGATATTCGACATAAAATATTGGCACCTAGAGGTAAGTAACCCACATATAATTCATGATAAACGATTTACACATCTAAGTTAATTATGCAAGGATAACATGTTATTAACAAATTGTTTGGTTTTGTTGATATTGACGTCGTTGGTTTAATCATAATGACGTTTTTTGCAAAATATTCCTACGTAAGCGCTTATAAGAAAGGAGAAATAACGCTTTTGATACTGTAATTAAAAATTGGGTAAACATTGTTACACAATATCGTCAACAAGCAAACGTATCTCATGTCCTACGCATGAACTTCCTGCGAACGTCAAAACGGAAGCGATGTACCGTCCTTGATCGATATTCATTGATTTTCAAATCAATTCCACTTGAACGTGAATGGGCGCTACGATCAAGTGTTTTTTTTTTCCTTCAGGACAGGATTTGCAGTATACCATATCATAACCGTCATTTTAATATTACATGTGATGCTCATGAGCGCAAATCCTGAGGGTACAGGGGAACATGCCCCCTCCCCCAAACACACACATACACACACATACTCATACATTTCCAATGTGGATCGCAACAATTATGTTATGATCAATGTGACTCTACAAAGATAGAGTATGAGTTTTGGATCGCGTGTAACCCGGTTCGAATCCCTCTTTACTGGCAAGGCATAAATCTACATTTGCCACCCTCCATCCAGGTGAAGTGAGCAGTTACCCGTGAGGAAGACGATCTTCCTGCAGACACTGTTTGTCACCAATTTATAATGCTTATGTAATTTGTTTGTATAGTCGTCGAATAAGTCTAACTGCCATGTGTTTTTGTATGTGCGTGGGTGAGCGTGTCCGTGTAATTGTGTGTATGTGGGTGGTTTAGTGTAGGTGTGTGTGGGGTAGGTGTGTGTGTAAGTTTGGGCGAAACCAGAGAAATGTTTTATGAAGCCTACTCTCGAGGTGTTGAGACGTCCTCTTATGGCTCTGCATTTACATAAATTGCATATTATTTAATTATAATAAGTCAAGACATGAATAAGTAATGTTGTATATATCCACTTTACTATTAGGATAATCACTCGCTTTAAGCTTTACTCCTACACGTATTACCGACATGCTACTAAATCAGAGCAAATGGCGTTATCACCAGGTTCGATTAATCGTTTCTCGAGTGAGATCTTGTGCGGCAATCATCAATTGTGTGAACGAAAGAAGAAAGAAAAGGAAGGAATCGCCATCAGTGTGAGGTGAAAAGGGGTCGTGAGATGAAACTTATTAATGGGGAGCACGCCCGCTCCTGGTCAATTTGTTAATTGCGTCATTTACCAGTTCGCGTGTCCAACAGCTTGCGGATATACTTCCACCAAGGAACGATGGTGATGGAAATTGATACCATTGCTCTTTCTTTGGGGAAAAAAATCGAAAAAGCAAAGATAAAAGCAAATAAAAAAGCAACTATAATGAGAAACCTTTTTCGCACCTTCGACCACTGAACGCTTATGATGAGCATACAAAACAGTTTTGCTACGAGAAAGCCTTTACAAACGGGGGCTGTGAAACACTAAAACGCTAGTTTGTTTGATTTGATTTTGGAGAGTGTGTAGAGACTTAGAAAGCTTTGGTTCAGGCAAACTATGTGCTTATATTTACTGCCTTGATTTTCCAAATTCATTATACATTAATAGCTTTTTTTAAACATAATTTTTCTTGCGGATAAACCCTCATCTCTAAAAGAAACTACTATTCCGATAGTAACTTATAAAAAACATACGTGATATCGTGTAAAATGAAAGATTAGAATGCTCCCAAAACAGACAGCGTAAGTAAGGTATTCGATCGTTGATATCCATTACTGTCTATTAAAGAAAACATGATTACTTGAAAAACACGATAAAAACCCATCACATCTACTTTCAGTTCCTGCAAATAGTCGATGATTTATTCTTTCGAGAAATTATCCCTCTTGAAAGACAACACGTACTTTTTCATTCTACATATTCCCAAAGTCACGCTCTAGCTAGTACCGCCATAAACCAATGCATATTATGGTTGGCGACAATTTAGTCACCGCGGATTTCATTTGTCCCAGCTTATAGGCAAGGGCGCCAATGTTCTGACTTTCCATTTTTCATCGCAAAGTGACGTGAATGGGAATACGGAATAAAACACTGAAAGATGAATAAAAGGGACTCGGGGTGATCAGGAAATCACTAGCGTCTCTTGAAATGAATACCACTTTCCATGTCAAATTAACCTTGGTAATCAGTTTAAATATGTCGTTGTGACATAGAATTCGACAGTAAATAGGATTGTTGATGGAGAATGCTTGCCACGTTCTCTCCTCCGGGGCATCTTTAACCAAAGCCTCGTAATTTTCATCTTTTCAATGGTTTAGGTTTGACTTAAAGAGATTGTTGAGTTGTGGTAATCGGGTATAATATTTCGATATTTCTCTGTTGTTTTTCTTCCCATTTGGAAGGTGTACCTATATAATTGTTTTGTTATGAAAGTACTATTTTTAATGACTTTTTAATACGATTGTCTTTTGTGCAGTATTCTCGAGTTATTACTATGTAAATGGCATTTAATTCAGCCGCTAGGCTGCCATGTAAAATGTTTTTTATACCACAATAAATAAATAAAAAAGAGTAGCACTGCCCCATTAAGTTGTAAAGGATTGCTCGAGAAATGATCTTAACAAAACAAAAAAAAATAGTTACAAACTTTCGATCTAATGTTAATACCACGTGCATATGTAGTACCCTATACCCAGGCGCGTACGCAGGGGGTTGGGGGTTAACCCCCCCCCCCTCACTTTTTTTTTCAAGTTTAAAAAAAATAAAATAAAAAAATGTGCTAAAGAGTGAAAAAAACTGACCTTACCCCCTCCCCCACTGAACAAAATATCGGTCGGTATAATTTTCCAATTTCCGGGACAAAAAAAAATATGTACTCTTCCCGCTCAAGGGCCCTGGAAGCTCTGGGATTAGTAGATGCTCTCTGGTGCAATATCAGCCTTATTTTAGTGCATTTATGACATTTTTTCAGAGCAATTTACAAGCAATTCATCATGAATTCAAAAATACCAATTGGAAATTGTGGACATAAAGGAGTATAGCCATGAGAGTTTATGTTTGGTTCTTCGGGATTTAACAATCACCTGTACCCGTGGACCAGGGGCGGTGGAGCGTCTTTCAAATTGGGAGGGGGGGCACCAACAAAAACGGGGTCTTTCTGGGGAAAAGGGGCATCTACAAAGGGAAACCTCAAAGCGAAATATACCATTTTAGACATTGGTAGGCCTTCAATATACCCCTACATTTTGATTAGGTTATCAGGGATGATTTCATTGTTTGTTTCTCTCTTTACATGGTCCAAAATACTGTTTAAGCAGCATACTTTGCAGTTGGGTGTGATGGTCTGAATATTTATTTGTGAGCGAGCGAAGCAAGCGAGCAAAAATGTCTAGATTTGTGAAGTCGCAGTGCGAAAATTACATCTTATATAGAGGAAAAAAACTATCCTAATCATGACAGACTGAAAAGATCTTTAATAAGAAACAAAATCATATTAACTTAAAATGTGAGCGAGTGTAGCGAGCTAGCTTTTGGTGAAATTGAAGAAAAAGATGCTCTTAGTCGCTTTAAATGAGGAGTACATTTTATGGTGAAAAGAAAAGGGGGCACATTTCCAAAGGGAAAAGGACACTTATTTAAAAAATGCACAAAATAAGGAGTTTTCAGCCCTAAAAAAGGGGGTGGCGGAAGGAGATTCCCGCCCCCCCCCCCCACATTTTTGTGGGATTCCTACGCCAGTGTTGTAGATGAAAAACTGTAGCAGTGGAGGCAGTAGAGAAAGGCGTAATTAAGAGGGGGAATTTAAAACACAATGGAATCAGGACATTTGTATACAATTAGCACCTATACCTAGAGTCACCTGGTTAAAATGCGTATTAGTCACCTGAGCAAATTAGTAAGCAAGGCACCGTTGAATAAAACATAAAGTGTATAGATACAGTAATTAATTCAAGAATATAATACACGAAAGGTCAAAGCTCCATAAGATTACTTGGAGAAAACATAATACTTGGAGATAAATGTTACACAGTTTCCCGAGTGAAATCATCATTTTAAGAGTTCTGCGGGAATTCCGGAAACTTCTTTCCCTCTCTTTCCTTTTCTTATTTTGGCCCTCTCATTTCACTTTTTTTTAAGGGACAGAAACATAAAGGGGGTGTTTACCCCCCATGCGTACGTGCATGGGCACAACAATCAATGACGGGAACATCTCTTCGCGTTTTGATGCAATGAGGATTCTGTGAGTGAAAATGATGTTTCCATGAACTTATGAATGCAGAAATACATGGACAAAGATGATTCTCATACCATATGTATCTAACGTCTCTATAACGTCCTTTGGCAAGACATTACTCCACATTTGCCACTCTCCACCGAGATGTATATGATTACCTTGTAATTGCTGGTGAAATGATAATTGCAGGCCGAGCAGGAAGAGCAGTATACGGCTACCCTGGATAAATAAGACCCAATGTTATCATTATTGTTATCATCATTATTATCACTAATATTATTAGTATTGGAATTATTATTATTATTGTTGATTTTATTTCTATGAAAATAGAAATTGTGTATCTTTAAACGGCAGTATGGGCCTATATACTTTATGAAAAAGGACTGCAACCTTATAATCCTACTAATGTTAACAAGCAATGATATTAGCCTGCTTTTCCAAAAATCTAGTTTCTTTTTGTAATACCTTCTTGAAAGGTGGAAGAATGGTAAATGCAAGACATTATCGTATGAGATAGTTTAAATAACTGCAGGAAATGATGTGGCAATTATTCTTCCTGTAACCAGCTCATGGAGAGATATGACACCGCGAAGGTATTTTCACAACTACACCCCTGAGACACTTAATTGTCCTAATTCTCGGGATAATTTGAGAAGATAGATAAATATTGTCCCGATGGCAGGTAAACCATAACTGTAAATCTAAATGTAGCTCCAGAAAGAAAAACAAAACAAAATTAAACCCAAACTTACTTCAGGCGTGGATTTGAGGGAACCCAAAACATGCAATTCTCTCTTGATTTTTTTCTTTCTTCAAATAAATCATTAACTTACGAAGGCGTATGGATGGCGTATTTAGATAGCAGAGCCGTCAGATGTGAAATTATAGCCCAAAGTAAGGTAATGAAGCTGTGAACAAGCGCTGAAAACGAAGTGCCTGAAACCATGTCGGAAATTACTTTTCACTATGTTGACGTTCGTATTCAGCTATGGTGGTTTTGGCGCATATTCGTGAATATGCACAATTATGCTTCGAAATAATTTCTCTGCTTACCCTACTTATTCAAACGCTTAGCTCATAAACGGTTGTGCTTTATGTAATTCTCTCTTCTTTTTGTAAAAGGAATGCCTTTTTATTTTGTTTGTAGGTGAATATCGGAATTTCAGATAACGTTTGGGGGTGTCGAAGTCGTGTGGTTTAACCACTAGACTAAAGATGCGTTCATTCGATCCCCGGCACGGCACTTTTGTCGTTAACCAAGGTATCTTTTTTGTATTGCTTCTCTTCACCCAGGTGTCAAATGGGTGCCTTATGCCTGTAGGCTTGTTTGCCATTTCGAGTGTTAAGTAAGGGGACTTCTGGCTGGTTGGCTGAACGCTCCGCAGAGAATAGAGAAGGTGCATATTGATAAAGCATATTATTATATCATTATAGGCAAATCTGGACAGTTTTGTTCTGATTTGTAAGTTCGACACTTACAATAAACATATATTATGCGGCAAGAGAACTTTTTCATGGAACGGTTTTCCTCTCATTATTTCAGAACGCAAGAGAAGATATCTATTTATATTTCTCTTCGGATAAAAATGTATGGATGGCATCTATGATATATCTCTAGACAGATATTTTTCTATACGTTGAGTGATGCATTTGTTTGTTGATCGAGGCGACACGCTGTAATGTTACTTGGACACTTGATCAACATGTTGCACCAAGAGCAACAAGAGGCAAAGCGTAAAGATTATTTTTGGCAGAGTAATCATGATATATATAGCAAATTCCTCTGAAAACTATAACTCGCAAACATTAGCTTGATAAATACGGCTTTTATTGCTTTTATTGAAGGCTAAGATGGAACAGGGTCCCTGGGTGGGATATGAAGACGTAGAAGCTACAGATACAGGTACAAAGAGAATATTCAAAAATACAAAGAATTTGTATTTGGATGTGGAATGAGATATGATAAATGATCTCGAGCAGAAGGCCGAGTACCGGTCAAGGTGAAAACACAATTTGTGAACTGTCTCGTTTTTAGTTCCTATTCGGAAGAATATCATAGCATTCATGGTACCTCACATGGAAGATATCGTTCTTTAAAAGCTCAAAGATCAAAGGCCTAGGATATCAACGCTCCAATAGAAAGGTAATTTTGGTTTGGGGAACCTTCCGACTCGCGAACCTCACGCCCGTTTCGTCATTTTTGATTGCGTTATTAACGGCGCTAATTCAATTCTGCGAATGCTATTACCACAAACTTCAGCAAATCAAAGCAGTGTTTGCCCTGTTTATTTTGTATTCAATTATTGTACAATATCACTCTTACATGACGCGGCAAAAACAGCGCAAGTTCCTGACGCAATACTACGTCATAGAAATGACGAATCGAGCGCAGCGGGCCCTACAGGTAACATTCAGAAGGTCCGTGAGAAAACAGATTTTGTGTGTACGTCCGGGTACGTGGGCCTCCATTCCCGGGGACCTTAACCGTAGGGAACAATCGGCCACTGGGAAACCCCCGCGTTATAGAGTGTTTAGGCAGTAAGATTTAAAGTCTCCTAAGGGTGATCTCTCTACCGCGTTATTCTGTGTTGCCTTCGCACCGCTGAAGGTCCCGCGCTAATTTACACACCGTCGCACAAAGTACACAGGTGTATGTAAAGTAAAATGATATTCTTTATTGTAAGCACGAGCAAATAAAATTACCCTGATCAATTGACGAAAGAGGTGAAAGATTTATTTGAAAACATAATATTGATAATATTAATTCTGTCGCTAATTCATATGTCGCATTATGTAATTTATGTTAGATTATACAAAAACACAGACGAAAATATTTTTACGAGTATAGAAAACGAGCCGTCCTACATCGTCCTTTATTATTAAAGCGACGAAGCATTGTGACTTGTAAAAATACTTTTGATTGTAAATGCCTCCTTAAACACCTGTATGTGTTTACTTCATTCAGCCTTGCCAGCGCTCATTAGAAAGAATAAATCGATCCACATCTTATTCTTTTCAAGGGAGTTTCTTTGAACATCGCCAGCTGCATTGGAATTGATTGGCACTGGTTGTTTCATTGTACACCCTCTTTGTGTGTATTATTAACAGAAACATAATATCACCTTAAGTTATATTCGTAAGAAACTTACTGAGTGCATGTCTTAACAAGATCGAAAAGCCCTTTGCAAAGTCAACTCAAGGACAAATTCAATCTCATAAATCATTTTCAGATTACGTAAGACGCCCTTGTAATTATCATATATTTCGTAAATTATTAAAGAGCCTATTGAGGTTGATTTTTTAGAATGTCTTCGGGATTATACTGTTTTAAGTTTAGGGGGAAATGTAACAAAATGTCTGATAAGCATCAAAAACTTTGTTTCGGCATTTATTGTTAATCCTCTTAGAAATAGTGGTATCCTGCGCAATCCAACATTAGATAGGAAGAAACTATGTGGCAATATTATCCTTCGTTGTCGAGTATAGGCCTAACATGTTTATGGAAATGCGAAACTTTATGACTTTGTTATTTTACTTCGTTGTTTCTTTTGGTCATACTGATAAATTCTACCAGTTGAAACTCCTTTCATATGGTAGTCGAAGATTAGAGAGCTTCTTCTTCTTCTTCTCGGAATTTATTTAGGAATTTCTCAGTGGCCGAAATCTTATGCACGGCTTACAGTTAACTCTACGCCAGTCATGCCAGGGTAATCCTTTCAAGCGTAAAACCTTCTCTGATATGGAACGAACAAATAAAAATCGGAGACATAAAAATTGACAAAAAGTACAAAAAGATCGGTTAACAAAGCGCAACTTCTTCCCTAAATGTAAAACAGTTTTTTCCTCACCTTTTGAGGAAAAGATCTATATATTGTTTTCCAAACAATAGATTGATTCATTGGGTCAAATCAAGTGATCACTACTTCCACCAAAGAGCCGCAAGTCTTTTAGGGAATTTAGTTACCGTAGATTCGGTGGCTTCTTCGAAATGCATCCGCGGCGTTCTTGATGGAGATAGGTTTGAGCCAACCCGTAGGGACTGAGGATGTTTTCCCATTCTGTGATAGGTACGCGTTCGGGTTTCACAAGTCCGTTAAGCACAAGTTCTAAATGGAAAAGAGAACATAATTCGAAACTGGAAATCGATTAGCGGAAATGTGTCTGCGCATTCAGCCATTTTTTAGCCTTTGGACCAGTGGGGCTTTTACGACGCTAAGTGAGCGAAATTGTAACCGATGTTAAAAAGAGGACGGGCAGTGCCTGGTGCCGTTAGAAAGACAGGCTTGAATAATTTGAAAGCCTTCATGAACCTCACACATCAAAAGTCAAGATGTATCTCAAGTAGTTGGTATGTCAGCATGGTAAGGGTATCTCACTTTGGCCAGGAGACACTTTCAATGTCAAACATTCCACATTGGTGAAGAGTGGTGATATGCATGTTATGTGCTAGGATATGGATCATGCAATCTTTGTTTGAAGTGCTGACCTTTGGTAAAAGATCATGACCGTTATAACCTGTATTAACACTGGTGCAGGGGACACGGGGGGACAACATACCACCCCCCTCCCTTCCCCTGACTTAAACAGTTGTTGGCAAGAAAGCATCCTGTGTGTTTAAAATCATTTTATCGGTTTTCATCGGTTTTCACAAGCCCATTTCCCTACCCCCCCCCCCCTATCCTTTATTGCGAGTGAGTTTTCCCTTTTCTTTATTCAACAATTGAATTCACCAACATCTTTATTTTTTTGGACACCCCTCCCCCTTTCGGCAAAATCGATTTTCTTTTGTTTTTCCCCTTCTTTTATTTCAGCCAAGATGGCAATATTAAATTTGTTTTTTGGTCCCCACCCCCTCTGAGATATTGATTTTCTTCCCTACCTTACCCGCGTAATTCACACATAATGATTTCCTTTTTATAATACTAGACATGCTAGATGACCAGCTCCTTAGTGAATCCCCGCCCTTTGTCGTAGCCCCCACCCCCTTCTCTGTCTGGAAATAACGACAATTGCAACAGCTAAAAGTCCCCATTTATAAATACTCTGTGTTTTGGGGCGATTTTCAGTTACCATATTGTCATTTGGTCAATTAATTGATTAAGTCGATGTTTCCCTGATAATGGAGCATAAATGCATCACTACAAACCTTCTTATAAAACCCGACTTATGATGATAATCCTAGGAAAAAATTGAATTCTGACTTATTAGGACACGGGAGTTTTGATGTCACCTTGACAAATTAGTGGTTCACACAATTTACGGGGCACTGCTATCAATGGGGGTTGTGGGGGCACCGATTTTTACAAGGTAGTATAACTATGGATATCTATGGCCACCAAATAGGGGAAAGTGTGGGGGCCATATCGTCTTCTTTCAGTGTTCCCTTTCCCTTTTTTCCATTTATATCTCTCTTAAATATCTTTTCCTCCTATTAAACCCCCTCTTTTCGTCATGACAGGGGCACTTGCCCCCATGCCCGTAATCTACGCCACTGTCTAATATTTTGAATATTTGAATAATTTATTAACCATGATCGAGAATCGGGTGATGCTTATCTAGTAGATAAAGGTCTCCAAATAAGAAACTAGTATATCCACAGTTCAGAAACAGTCCAGCAAGTGAAAAGCTCAACGCGCTTTCAATAAAAAGAGCCGTTATGAAGAGGCTCTTCTGTGCCCGAATGATGAGAGGAAATATTCCATCAAGTGCCTTCTAGCTGTGTCTGAAAATTGAAAAACCCACATCGCCATATCTTTCTTCAGGCCCTCATAACGTAAGTGTTTGTTCGTCGGTGCAATCTGTCACCGATGAGGCTCAGCACTAAATACCGAGGCCTGCAGCATTTAAAGCCCCTTTAAAGTGTTGGAAGACCCCAAAATTTGATGGCAAAATTTCACTTATTAAATTGTATCATAATGTGAAAGAGGATGTAATTTTAGACACATTTCTGCAAGGATTTACAAAACAAATGTGTTAAAAAATTAATGTATTCTGCGTACACCAGAAAACCCAAATTATGTATTCTTTTATCAATATTTGTCTTCAAACACCTTTTCGTTTGGGGGGGGGGATTCTTTGCTGAAGTGTGTCTTAAATGACATCCTCTTTCACATTATGATACAATTTAAGTGAAATTTTGCCATAAACGTGTTGGCGAATTTTGGGCTCTCAACACTTTAGAGGGGCTTTAAAGTTCAGTCACAAAAGGTATCTTTACTAAAATACTGAAATCTTTTCTACAGTTCAAGAAGTTATCTCATCCTTCAACATGATTTATTTACATTCATCGGGCATACACGAAAAATAGATACATTACATAAGCTTTATAACATGGCACGGAGGTTTTAATAATCAATAATGTTTGTGTAGCTTTCGGGGTTAACATGCGAGTAAAATTGATCATGGATTCGGCGGTGATAGCGGCAGGAAGGCAGGAAATGTGCGGACACACCCGGAATATTTCTGTCATTAAACAAAATTTTATTATGCCGCCCTAAAAAAAAAATGAAAAAGAGCAAAAAACCTTCAAATGGATAGATTCACATCTTCTCTAGACGGGAATCATGGTATTCTTGAATATTTTTGTACAATATATAAATCAGAAACATTTACAAACATAGACAATCTTGGATTTTTTTTCCCTTTTCAAACCTCTGCAGTATAATTTTGTCATCATTCTTTTTTTTTCTTCTTCTTTTTATCTGTATTACTTTATTTGATGTAGTGTATTGTTTTCTCATTGGACATACTGTTATATTGGATATTGTTTTAAGAGCCAAAAGGTCGCTAACTTCATGTTGAATTACATGGATTAACCCCCTTCTGGCTCTCAGCAGACGAAAGTACGTCAACATGGTGAATACAGTCAGACTAAAATAGGAGAACAATACAATATATTGGGAAATATATCCATACGTAAGGTCTAGCAAAAACAAGCAGAAACTTGTTATAGACTGAGTTGCGTGCATCATATTGACCCAAACCAACGAGTTGGTATTCGTCATCTATATACAAATACGTATGAACAAAAAGGGGCCTAAGTCTTGTGCCCCAATATCAGCTTATTCTAAATTATAGCGACCGAGCAAAGCGAGCGTGAAAAGACAACACTTTTTATAGTGAAAAAGTAATATATTAATTAGTTGAGAGAGGAAAATTGAAAAACAGAATTAGCTCAAAGCCCGAATATGAGGCGGCGGTTGCGTAGATATTTCTAAATTCAACAGCTGCCCTTAGCTCCCCTCACCGCCCCCCCCCCCATGCGTTCATGTCTCTCTTCACCAGTTCATGATATTAATAGCACTTGTCTAACGCCGTCTTTCTTTATAGCCTGAAGTAACTCCCTTATCCTCAAACCAGTGCGACACAAGGACATAGGGCAAGTTCCCGTGGTTGTGTGGTTTAGCTTAGGTCTTGCCATTGAAGGGGCCCTGGTGTCAAGGGGTGTCTTGCCTAAGCTCTGTAAATGAAATTTGAGGGAACAAGGCCGGTGTGTGTAGAGTGTAGAAGTGTGTCGTATCGTTTTTGTTGCGTTCTCTTTCCCTCTCTCTTTATGTTTTTTTTTTCTTTTTCTTCTTCGCTAGACACACACACATACACACCCTCTTTCTCTCTCTCTCTCTCTCTCTCTCTTTGTTTTCTTGTAATAATAATAATGATTATGGGTTCTTGTATAGCGCTCATGGATGTCAAACTTGACACTCCTGGCGCTCCACAATTTTCACCATTCGATGGAACACAGGTGCCCCCTCAAATGTAGCACCGTATCTATGCCTCTGAAAAGTATTCCTGCTTCGGGGTGATTGTTTTATCATCCCTCTAAAAGTCGCTTCTTTTTTTCTTCTTCTTCTTCTAGGGATGGAGAAGTAGGAAGGCAAAAATAATCCAGATTCAGATCCAGAAATACGGTAATTTTCAGAGTGTGCTAGCACATTACAAATACGAATTTGTAATCATTCATTTTGAAACAAAGATTAATAACAAGAAAGGGCTTAACATAACCTTGAAGAGCATATCAATCGACCTTCTCAACCACCCACTGAGTGGGTGACAATTTGGAGATGTAAATGATTTAGCTGGGGACAAAAAAATACCCAACGGGTCCCATTCCACCCTTCACCACCCCATGTTGCCGCCACTGCAATATTTCTCTTCTTTCACATTCTGTTTTATTATGATACGCATCTTGATGTCTGCAATTGATAGTAAGTTTTCCCGGTTTGTTCCTTGGCCCCTCGTAGAAGACTAATGCCCCGAGGGAGAAAACATTTCGAGGGGTACAAGCCAAATATGGGAGGGGGAATTGGACGGTGTTGAAGTCATGTCGGTTTTGACACGCTGACGGTCGGGGTGAACGTTGAAAAATTCTTCCCTTTCTAACCACGAACTGTATAACCAGCTCAAAAATCATTTCAAGCTTGTGGAAAAGGGGCTTTTTTCTAGTTTCTTTTTTATATATTTAAATGAAAATGGAGGATAGAGAATAAAAGGGCTTTTTGTTGATAGGTTGAGGTACCCTTTTTTTAAACAGTACATGCTAGCACTTGACCTAAAAATGTTCTCGCTCAAGTTTCCATATACTCCCAATGGCAGCATTAAGTTGAATTATCGATCAATTAATCATCCACAAGAGTGATCTCAGGCGTGCAATCATTCAGCATTTTGGGAAATGTCTGACCTTTACCAAAAGCTTTCGCCTTGAGCAACATCATTCTCTGTCTATCACCCCTCCGTTCCTTTTATTATATTTATTTCATCCCTTGAGATTTCTGAATGTGATTCATTATTAGCTCGGGCAAAATTTTAATATCCACTGATGGCACGACCTGCTGGGTTTCAACAGATCTCACGTAATTTCGTCCATGTTGTTATAGTATTATTTGAATATTCTGCCTCACTGACCTTCATTTTCTTTAAATATTAAAATTGTAAAAATGCGGCTAATGCCCTCTTATGTTTATTAGGGTTAGGCCTGTTGCACATTTCAATTGCATTTGATATTACCTACACTATGGAAGAGAGCCTATGCGCCAGTAAAAAATCAACGCTTTGTTGGTACTGGCGATTGTGCATTCACTTTTTGTACGATCTTACGTGGAGCGTCAAAGACCGCGGCAGTCGCTGACGTAGTCGTACGCCAGTAATTGACACCTCGAATAAGGTGACGATAGATCATGTATATGCAGGAATCGTTTAACATTCTCTGAAGAATTTGTAAGCTTGTCATTTCTTAAAATAGCTTCAATCAGAGATCTTTAAATTGGTAGCTACTAAGAATTCCCATGCGAGTCTCCCTCCCTCCCCCCCCCCCTTCCGATTTCCCTCTCTCTCTCTCTATCTATCTGTCTCTTTCTCTTTTGTCTCAGTAAATATCGATTGTTCTCCTTCATCTAAAATCTGTATATTCCTCTTCATCACGAGCCTACACCACCATACCCCCCGTCACTCGATCTGTTTCGTACGCCATTATATTGTCCATACACCTGTTTTTAAGAGACGTGAATAGATAAATTCCTTTTCAAAATAGGTTCTCCATTTCGAGCCTGTGTTGAAATTCAATTCGGTAAATCAATCGCATTTCGATTTCCTGTCGCATCAAATACGACAGAACAGTAATGTCATGTAACAAACAGCTGATACTTCACATTAAGGCACTGTTTACAAGTTACACGAGTAGCTCGATATCTGCTTGTGCCTGACAGTAGCTGAATGATTATTTTGATCGTAACATGGGAAATGGTGCCGCGTGATTAAAGTATTAAGTGCGTGGGTGCATTGCGCACATTTTACAGCTCCGGGAAATGCTGAAGGCGCCTTAATTTTTGTACAATTATACTGGCTTTGGCCAACCTGCTCAAAGTCGTTGAAAGCATACAAGGATTAGTTCCTACTAGATACCTATTCAGTACACCTCGGTAGAGAGTGGCAAATACAGATTAATGACTTGCAAAATACATCCGTGCAAAAGGACATGGTCTTGGAATCGCCCCGCCTTTCATATTATCAATCGTATGGAAAAGTATCAACAAAATCCGGGAACTTGACCACAGCGCTGTTCAAAATGCGCCTTTCATCATCAACTTCGTTATCAACACCTTCAACATCATTATTATCATCGTGTAACGACCGCATCTGAGATCGAGTTAACTCTGCTTTCCCACTCGCCACTTTTCATTATGATTTTATCATAATGAATTCAAGGAATATCCCAAATCCGGTAGCTATTTTTTACACCTGGGTGGAGAGTGGCATGTCCACTAGACCACAACACTATCTTAAAAATACTAATTCGTCGTTATCTCCATCAACATCATTATCATCATTTTCATCATCATCATGTTCGTTATGAATGTCATCGTCACCATCGTTGTCATAGCCACCGTCGTAAAGCTTCCGCATCCCACATGCGGTTTACTCTGCACTCCTTTTCATCCTGATTTTATAATGGAGAAAAAACGGATTTATGGAAGTAGGTTAAGGTTAAGTGCATTTTTTGCCCGTGAAGAAACACGGGCGTCGGTCCATTAGTGGGTCACTCTTCGTCCTTAAAATACACGCAGTTCAACGCAAACTTAGGTTATATTTCTAAGAAGAGGAGTATGGAAGCTCATTAATCACTTATGAAAAGATACATTTCAATAGAATATGACAATCATGGAAAGGGATTACCTTGATTTACTTTCTACGGTATGTAATTGATGATCACTGCGGCTGCACTGGAAGAATTGTAGCGTGTGTAGGTGTGTGGATGTGTGGGTGCACGTGCAAATGCACGCGTGTGTATTCATGTATTTGGGTGTGGTCAATGAGAGCTTGGAATGAACCATCATGAAATTCTCAGCTCATGCTATCAGAGAGCCGAGCTACAGCCAGGAGGCTTGTGAGTGTTTTGACGTCAAAGACTGGTGATATCTTATGCCAACATAACAGTTCAAAAATGACATTGAATTACTGGCGCAAGCACTGATTTTATTAGCGCAGGTAATAACGCAATAAAATTGACATTTTTGATAATTATTGTTGTTGTTGTTATAATAATAATAATAATAATAATAATAATAATAAAATGCTCTCCAGGCTTGACTATGGTGGATGCTTGCTTGGGGGTATCAGTAAGAAGGACCTGGGCAGACTTCAACGTCTCCAAATCAAATGTGCTCGTCTAATTTGTCAAAAACCGAAATGGTCCCATGCTACTCCAATGTTGCATGAACTACACTGGCTCCCAGTTGCTGATAGAATACAATACCGGGTACTTGTTCAAACATTCAAATCTATGTCAACCACACTTCCTGTATACATCTCCTCACTCTTTCAGCAACAGAGGATATCATATTCTCTTATGTCTTCATCAGCTCCTACCTTTGTCATTCCTCAATCCCGTAAACAGGCTGGTTTCAAATCCTTTCAGTCCTTAGCCCCACGTCTCTGGAACAAACTCCCCTCGTTCTTAAGAAACAGTACTTCACTAGATTTCTTCAAAAAACAACTAAAAACGTACCTCTTCAACTCCTCTTAAATTGTTGATGGACTAAGAGACAGCGCCTTGTATCCTTTGGAAAAGGCGCTATATAAATCAAATTATTATTATTATTATTATGTGCAACGTGCAAATGCATTCATGGAGTTGCACACGAGGCGTTATGTTGATTACGTTATTGCATCAATCCTGTGAAGGCAATTACCCATAGGACAGTAATTTAATGCAATTTCACCGAGTTTTAGATTAATAAGAAATTGGACGGTATACAAAGCGATGCACATGGAACAATATTAATTGTTTGTAGTTTTTATTTGCTAAAAGTATCCTTGGCTTTCGCATCCTGAACTACAAAAAAGAAAAACCCGTTGTCAAATTATTTGTAATGCCTTTTGCACACGAGGCAACAATGTGCTGGACTATATGAATTGTTGAAGAACGATGCCGTATTTGACGCCCCAAACAAGCAAGACATCGTGCGGAAAATGATTGACAAATGACGAGTGCACACATTGCATTGAATTACTGGCGCATGCGCTAATTGCCTTAACATGCTTGATTATCACAGTGATGCAACAGGCGTTAGATATTACTACATTGTGATCACATAGACGGCGCCCATGCCTTGCTAGCACGCACTTCCCCTTGCACTTTCCACGCCATCTAGATTTTCATCACGCAGATAAGACATCACTTCAGGGCGAAACCTTTTGCATCAAATAGACGTAGACTTAAAGATATTATGTACCTTTTGCAGCCAACATCAAATTCTGTAGAACTTTGCAGGAATTATGAATATGTCATCTTGTCATGTATGTCCTATCTGTGAAATTTAAACATTAGCAGTGTCCTAGTATTCAAATTATGCAAGGAAACCCGTTACTTTCTAAACTTCCCTGTCAGACACTATTGAGTGACTGACTGACATCTTTTCTTTCTTAGGTAATAACATACATAAAATGAGCTGTAAAGGGTACATGAGCATTTGTCTACATCAATAACCCACTACTTTTAATGGCCAAAATTAAACTGATTGAATCTTTGTGCAGCACAAAACGTACAATTTGGTAGAAGGGTCTGAAAATCAGACTATTACTTAGGTTATTGCAATCACTTAAGTCGATTCGACAACTAATGGTCCACTAAAAGCCATTTTCAAGCCCTTTCGTTTTGAGAAGAGTTCTAAATCAGCATTGTCTTTCATATGCCGTTGGAATTTAACCTTTTCATTTTTTTGGCCTGCAAATGGGACATAGTATCTTTAAGGCTCGTTCAGATATGACCGGTAAAACCGCAGCGGTTTGCTTATTTTGTTTATGATGACCTACAGAGTAATAAGCTTCACATTGTTGTATCTTATAACACGGACCTCAGTGAAGTTCAGTCTCGCGCGCTGTTGCCATTCCTTTTACAAGGTTTAAAATGAAGGATATGCTGTGGCTTGTTATGGTGGCTTACCGCGCCATATCTGAACATGCCTTTATAGATTATCCATTATGAATTCAGGATGCACACTCCCAGAGTGTCGTTTTGCATGCCACCGATTGATTCTCTCGTGCTATCAGATGATCAGCTCAAGCACCTGGATCTACTTCAACGAGGTTCAACCATGCACCTGTTTCTCATTAAAGACATAATCTATTGGTCAAGCAATTGCATCTCGAAAGAAACTGCCTATAAGTGATTTTTCTTTTGTTTTGGGAAGGAGTGTTATGTAGTACTTACGAATAACTGTATACTGGATTTTGTTCTCCATCAAATCATTATGAAATTGATTTAAGTTTGCTGAAATCACTCAACTCGAATATGAGTACATTAAACTTAACGCCCATGTGGCATCAGAACTTGGTGCCAATGTTAAAAGAAGTCTAAATTGGTCCTTTTTTGTAAGCTTGGAATTATTTTCATCTGACATTGCTGCTATGATATTCTTCCACAAATGAATTACACAATTGAAATGCTTACAAATTATATTTTACATGTACCAAAACTCAACTTTCCCTTTAAAATTGGTTGAAAGGAGTGGGTTTTTTTAAGTTTGCATTACTTAGTGTTGTTGCAATGCGATGGCGAAATGCTAGGCGAAGTATATATTGTTCAATAAAAGTCAAAGTATGTGTATAATATATGTCATATCGATTTTAGAATGATTTGGCATCAATCTTCATTCACGTCGTCACTTCAGAATGGATTATGCACGATTGCAAGCGTATAGGTAATGTTAATGCACTATACACAGAGTTTTCCCAATGTTTTACATTTATAATCACTCGGTTTACCGGGAGAAAGAAGAATATTTATTCCTGAACGGTGGCCATGATAAAAATGCTTCAGTTCTTGATTGTCCATTCACCCCTCCATCAGGCATCAATCCATGGATACCTAGAAGGTAACGATCCTGTGGAACCTGAAACCCTTAAGGGTCCTGCAAGCGGCCGCCAGGAGTCATGTGTGAATAATGAAACGGTGGCAGGAGAACCTAATGCATTGTTGGAGAAAACCTAATGCATGATGGGACAAACCTCTGACACATGACTTAACTTCGAAAACAGAAAAGGAGGGTCTAATTTTAGATACTCTGGACAGGTTTCTGTTGAAAAGAAACTTGCCCAAAGTTCTCCGAGCGGCCCCTTAAAGTCATGTGTGAATAACTAAATGGCGGCAGCAGAACATAATGCATGAAGGGACAAACCTTTGACATGTGACTAAATTTCGGAAAACGAAAAAGAGGTGCTATCTAATTTTCGGTATTGTGGGCAGGTTTCTCTTGAAAGGAAACCTGCCCAGACTCGAGCAAGTGCCGCCAAGGGTCATGTATGAATATTGAAACGGCGGCAGGAGAACCTAATTAATGATGGGACAAACCTCCGACACATGATTAAAGATAAAATCGGGAATCTAACTTTGGTACTCTGGACACGTTTCGTTTTGTTAATAGGTTTTGTCAAACATATGCGATTTCGGTGTCGCTGCTGCAAGCGTGACATGAAGGAAGAAGAGGTCCAAGAAGTAACTAAAAGTATAGAAAAGGATTACGTTTTATAGCTAGTAACGCATAGTACATCGTGTTCGAAAGAAACTGAAATTAGTAAATGCAGCTCAAAAGCTTTGGAAAAGTCAACTCGAACTTAATTTCAATACCCTGTTGTGTATCATAAAAAAATTATGTACATGGCTATTAAAATTGCCCAAAGTTGATTTTTCGCAAGTCTATCCTGGAGCGCGATATGGAGTTAGGGGATCGTATTGAATTGAATACCAGTTGTTCTGCGATTCTGGTTTGGTATTCTTGGAAGGCGTCCACTTTCGTTGATCATCCACAAGACAGCAACATATCGTTGTTTGTCTATCCAGATGGGCGCGATTTCCGTACAACAATACAATCGTTGTTCCAGACTTTAAAACTTGCTTTCCAACCGAAGTCAAATTTCCCGGCCCGTATTTATAAACCGTGTGACATCCAACACCGTAATTATGAACGAGCTTTAAACCACTTCATAGTTAAGAATATCTGTATTAAGATCCTTTGTCCCAACCAAGGACGTTAATGCCTCCAACCATTTTTAACTGAAATACATCGTGTGTCTCCCCACGCATGAAATAATATCAGGGGATGTGGTCATTCTGTCTCCTGTTTTTAACATGTCAGGCAGGACCCTCAATTGACAAGGCTATATCTAATCAACTGCACTTTCAAGATGATAAAACTCTCGATTAATATGGGATTTGGTTTCGTAGCAGAATATCGCATGGTTATGTTATACTTTTTTTTTCAATTCCCTTTGTTTGTTTCCAAGAGACCATTGCCGAATAACACCCTGCATAAAGTCTATATAATTATAGACAAACTCGTTTCATCAGTTACAAGGACGAAATAAACGCACAAATTCAATTCGATTTCTTTTGAATTTATCAAACATTTCTGTATCTCGACTATATTTAGTAATTCTATGTTTGTGATATACCTAATTTCGTAAAATGAAGAGGGTTGTGACTTTCAATATTTAAAAGAAAAGTTATATCAGCGATGTTGATCAGTTTCTCCTATATCAATTGCTGAATGCAACATTTCTTTATCTCTCAAAGACATATTTGCTGAAAAGTGTTAAACTATAAATCGAATTATTCCCTGTGATAAGCAATGAGTCATCTTTATTTCCCTTCTCGGGTATGGTGTTTCTAGCTATTCTCATATAAGAACACCCGTTGAATATGATGCGTTCCGCAGATGATCCCACGCTTTTGAACACGTATGCAACCTTTGCATCAGTACTTAATAAGTATATTTGTCCTAATGAAAAGACTCAAAATCCCCTTTTCCCCTAATACAAAACAACATTTGAATCACCTTTATAATTCCTCACTGGAAATGGCATAACCTAGCATCTCGTTCTTCAACCTTCGGAAGTGATGCGCTCCACAAAACATCCATTCTCCTTGAACACTCCCATGCTACACGGAGCAGGGCTATATACGGCCCTCAGGGACAGGCTTAACGCCTGGATGGGTGTCCTCCCTCCATTCACTCTCTCACCTCTGAAAAAAATCTCATCTAAACACCACACTGAAGCATGTTCTTTGGTGTAATATGCATCATACGAGACGCTTTATTAAAGGGATTGGGTATCTTTGTCTCAGATTCTAAACAAAATCCTGGATTTAGCTCATGCTGCAATCATAATTATAAACCTGTAGGTCAGTCAGGAATCCCATGACGTTTACAAGCAGAACGCCCGTCTGATTATCAAGATATTTATGATTGGAATTCGATATTTCAACAACCGTTTTCCCAACGGTTGTTGAAATATCTAATAACACAACAGTCTATTAGGGAAAATGAGGATGGTAAAACCGGTCACTCAAAGATTTTTACTTTTTTGCAGCACTTCATGATCATTTTGAAGCGCAATTTTTTAAGGGCTTCGATATTACACGATATCACAGACGCTGATAAGACGTAGGGCCATGCATCTCAGATTTGGCTTTAATGTTCACTATAATTTCCGTATTGTATTCATGTTTGCTCGTCAGAACAATATAACTGGTTTGGCCCGTTTGGCGATGGTACCTTTTTAAACAAAAGTGATTTCTTGCTCCATATAACCTTTGGCCAAAATTAAGGGGAAAGTGGGGTGTAATCGAGATTTTATTAATAAAAAGCTTTTACATAATTTTATACATGCTTTCTGGAAGAGTTTTCAAAAGCAATTTGTCTTCCATGCAGGCACTCTAAGTTAATGCAAATTAAATAGCCTTTTGGTAATGAAAAGGGGTGACTTTATGAGGGTTTAAATGTGTCGCATGAATATTGATTCGATCAAAAATTAGTCTCTGGCAAAGGATCATTTATCTAATATGTAATGTATTCCTAGTCCTATTCCCTTTTCCATGAATTAATAACCTATTGAGCATATTGAAAAGCGAAGAGATTGTACCATGCAACTCATCTTTATTGAAACAGAACTTTAGCAACAACAAAAATCATGCTACTTTTTAAGTTTGTTGTGGTATCGAGGCAGATACGATTTTCGCTAATTTGCGGTAAGTCATGCATTTAGAGTGATTTCTCCCCCAGACCATGCACCGATGCGAGGTGGAAGATTGGCGTAATATTACGCCAGAAGCCGTTACCTTTACGTTTTCCACCGATTGAAGCTGACCGGATTAGACGCGTGTTTATTGCTTCATAAAAAAACATGGGAAAAGTAGCGCCGATTCTCGCGGGGGACCTCATAAATGAGCGATTATGGCATTTCTAGGGTAGCTGGTCATACGACTATGATAACTATTATAATACTGGTGAGAAGTGGATCTTCTGGCTTAATCCCGTTCTTAAGTGGTTGTTTGCCTGACTTCCTTTCCCCGACAGGAAGCCAATATTATTCATGCTCGATTAACGATAAATCACATCGAAGGCGTTGGGTGTTTATAATTGAACAGGAATAGGTGGGCGAAGGATTTGTTGTTTTCGTCCTGGTACACATTACCGTAGCCCTACATGTCTAGAGTTTGTAAAAGTCTGTTGATGTGTCCTAAACGTACTCAGCATTTCAGGGAGATGATTTTTGTTTTGTTTTCCTCACCGTACATCCATATTTCCAGACTACGCAAGAGTTGGTAGATGTGCTTAAAATGTACTCACCATTGAGCTCGAGGCATTTTTTTTCCTCGCTACATAATAATCCAGACGCCCACATTTCTAAACTATGTTGAAGTTGATGGAGGTTTTTTAAAGAACATATTCATCATTCTGCATTGCATCTATGTCAGAATGCATTTGAAAAAAAGTGTTATGGAAAAGGTACACCAAGTTAGAATATTACAAGACTTAGTTATGACATTCTACCAAAGCAAAAATGCGTTAACGAGCTATCGAATCGCAAATGGATCCCCTGGAATGTTTGGAAGCGGGTTCGGATTCAGGAGTTTGTAAAACTGGTGCACATATCTCAATAATTGCACAATATTGGTAGTTTAGGTAATGGGGTTTCAAAAGTGGGCACGGGCCGGCCCCCCCTCTCCGTACTTAAATCTTCCTCTGCTTGTGAGCAATCAATTCTCTGGCAAAATTATTACCCTATTGTATCCATGCAATATAAATTATGTTCAGATTAGGTGAAACGTCTTTGTTCTTTTCGTACACGTCAATAGGTGGTGGACAAGGATATTGATATTGCCTTTGATCTATCGAAAGTCTTTGCAATCTCATTTAGTTTATTTATGAGACCAACAAGAATTGTGTACTTTGCGTTGAAACCAAAACAGTTTTATAGAAAGTGCCGTTAACAAGTGATGTTTTTATAACCTGTTAATAATTATAGAAATCACTCAACGCACTTGAAAATTCAACGAGGCGCAATTGACGGATACAAAAGGGATTTCCTCAAGATGGTGATGTTCTGCTTGCAAACAACTTCCCAAAACTGGTGTTGTAAACACTCTACTATCGAGGCTAAGTCCTACTACCTGAACTTCATATTGGCGGGGCAAAATTCTGAAAAAAACAATAATGGCCGCCCAGAAACTTACTGTCAATGAGTGTATTGAGTGAACTTGACCAACCTCCCCTCTCGGGATTTTTACCTCACCCTCCACTTTCAGTAAAGTCTCGTTAGTCGAGAAGCGGTGAAAACTGTAAATTGTTTAGACACAAGGACATTACTAGGATTTAGTGTAATACAGTAGCAAAGTGCGAAGAACTCGGCGCATTAATGAACTCACTGTCTGCTCAATAAAAATCCCGCATGATTATGTTTTCAGGTAAAGGAAAGCATATTTGGCCCTGGCTTCGGGTATGGTGGAAGCTGTACTCTGGCAGAGATCAAGAAGGGTAGGATATTGCATTAGGTTAACCCATATGAATCATGTGCTCCAGCAAGGCTCTACGGAATCGTAAGCACTTTTGCTTAGAGGTACTGTCAACTACTTACGGCAATTTGGCAAACATCATCAAAGTATCAGAGATGGCTCTTTTATTCGATTGACCTATATTTCACAGGAAAATGAGATTATGGGTATGATAGATAAGACACTTCTATCATGTTTGATCTTTGCGAAGCTAACGGGATCCTTTTGTGACATGTACACGCCTTAGGTTAGGGATATATTACATCTGATAATGCATCTTATCTCTACCCTCACGTTTAGAGGGTTCCACAGCACATTCTCTGGCGACAATGGCTGCGCGGTCAATGTCCAACACGAACTCCATTATTTCAACCTGCGACCTAACACTGTACCGAGCCCTAATCATAAACCTACCATAAAACCAAGCGGCAAAATTAACGCTATACTCTTAACCTTATATCTTTGACGAAATAAAGTCCTGAGCAAAAGGCGACAAAGCCTGTCTCGGAGCACCATTCAAAGAGTTCTAAATCATATAAATCACCAAGAAACGTGTTAGACTAGGGTTTCAAGGGTATCAAGAGGGTTTCGGCGAAATCGCAAGGAGATCCCTTATGGACATGCTTTACAGTTTCATCGGAATTATTCAATTTTAATTTACACTTGTGTTAGTTTCTGTATCTCACCTCCTCATCTTTCCTCTTGTAGTGCTATCCATCATTACAAACTTGAAATTGCATGTCCTGGCCTCTTGTCCTTTGTTTATTATCCGCCTTTCTTTTCTATTCTATGGAATAAAATTTCTCTTTTTGTCCCCTTGTTTCTTTCTCAGAAGAAAAGAGGGTATTTGCTGCCCCAAAAATCATCTTTTTCTGCTTTACTTTATTGAAGTTTTAAAAAAAATTAAAAACACAAACACACACACCTTTCTACCCGTTCAGAGCAAATGATAATCTTTGTTTCTTTTTATGTTAGGCCTTTTCCTTTTTCCTTTTTTTTTTGAGGTCATTGAGTGATCATCTTTCCCATTCTCCTTTAAGATTATGAGCATTTTTGTTCCGCTATCTTTTTCTTGAACCCCCCCCCCCACACACTTTTTTTTAAACTACGGATCACTTCAATGTATCAAATGTTTCTTAAATAAGGTAAGTCTAAATGAACTGCTCTGATCCATTCACCTCCATTTCTAGTTATTCGTTTTATCTTTTATCTTCGATTAGAAACTATGTAAAGGTTTTTAAGTGGAAAAATGCACAAAAAGGAGGTTTAATTAAGTATTATTCAGCAAAACATTACCAAGTTGGCTATGAAATTGCCCCAGATATTGGACAAACATATAATTACTCACATATCGGGCACTTTTATCTAGACGGTTTCTTTTTGTAATACATTTTCAGTACAGTGAATTCTTTAGAGAATTTAAGGCGCTTTACACATGTTTAATTTCTTTTAATGGTTGCCGACTTTAATAATCAAAATGTTCTATTTGTAGAAATACTGGATTCTTAAAATGTCCGTAATTGCACATTTCAAAATCAAACACTGTATGCCGACATTCATGATTAATAAAAAAATTACAGACAAATGGACGAAAAGAAAACAGCCAATACCCCCCGTTTGGTTAGATCGCGTTCTCCGGCTTGAGACGATTGCAAATAATGACAATAAAACTTCAGGGAAATGTCTCTTTGCATACGTAATTGCAGTAGTGATGGGGACTGGTAATGGATATAACGACATTGATACTTTCAGGACTTCCAGGCGAGAGGGAAATTATGCATCGAAGAGAATAAATGAAATCGCCAACCCCACAAGATACGTCAAAGGGTATTGGGTGTCGAGTCATTTTACACGTCTTTTCATCTATCTTGTTCTCTTATGTTATTGTTTCCTTTATTACGATTTTTTATTGATATTAGGTAAGCCTTTGTGTTGGTGGAGATCAATGATTTAGCCTTGCAGCATTTGTTTGGTGCATCATTAAATGATTCTGGATTATGTATATACCTTGACACATAATTTAGTTACATGATATCATGGAAAAACATGATCAGGACTTCCATTATTCATGCAGTGTCGCAAAAGGGCAAGGGATATCGCCCGACCAAGCAATTACCCATCATATTCTCATTGCAACATTAATTATTTTATTGGTTTTAGATACTCCCATTAACTATTTGTGAAGAATTGGAACAAGCATATACCATGTTTAAAACATGATGACCTTCAACTAGTTAGAAGGCCAAATCACCCTTTAAAATTTCACTACCACATTGCAAACCCTAACAAGGCAACCAAATTGTTAATTTCTGGTAATTATGAAATAATGATAACAGTGGGTTCTCGTAAAGCGCTCATGTCTGTTAGACTTGACACTTCTGGCGCTCTACAATTATCACGCCGACTTTTAAACATGGCTGCCATTATGGCGCTCTAGCATTTCAAGGTATTAATTCCTGCCAGGTACCCATTTACCTAACCTGGGTTGAGTGTGGCAAATGTAGATTAATGACCGGTTTGTTAGTTGTGAATGAGAAGACGATACATATATATATATATATATATATTATTCATCTTAGAAGAGTTCAAATGCCTGGTTATTTCTGATGTTTTAAAGCGAACGAGAAAGGAAAAATCCACTCTTATTCTTTATAATTCCTCTGTAATTACGCTCAGTTGAATCAAATACTATAATTTTATAATACTGAAAATGCAAATCATGTAGATTACAGGTAAGCATGACTGACATAGATCTTCAGATGTAATTTGCTGAGGATATTCTCGATCACTCTGCGATTAAAGTGAGATCCTTAATGAAAATGATGCAATGTGCATATGTACATGTACTCTGTTACAACACCTGCAACATGTGTTGGGGTAAACTGATTGAAAATATATTCATGTATAATGCAGGACCTGCTAAATAGAGGCATTCAGACTGATAATTAATTTCATGTAAGTTTTGCTAGATAAATATCTTTTCGCTGCCTCGTCGACATTGTCATGTAAAGATGTTTAAAGATAAAGTCCAGTTCTGGTCATGTGATTGCATTGAGAACGAAACAGTGGAGGCAATTGGAAAAGGTTGATCACGTAGAAAATAAGTATTGGTCTATACTGTGGGTTTTTTAATCATTAAAATTATATGAAACTTGCCCAGTTTTGCTTAAAGCCAAATATTGTATTGGTACAGCAAAAAATTAAGAAAAACAATTACTTTATCTTTAATCGTTTGTATACATCCCGGAAAATTATAGTTATATATGGTATTTCTCAAAATAAAAAATGCGGACAAAAAGCAGAAAATTTGAATTTTATTCCAAAGAATAGAAAAGACAGGGGGGGATACACCAAGGACAAGAGGCGCCAGGGGAGTGTTTCACAAAGACTAAGTTGGACTTAACTATGGCAGGCCGTTCATGCCACTGTTTCCTCTCACTATTATGATCTTTAGATAATATCTTTTCCTTCAATAATGAATTATCAAAAAATGTAAATTCTGTAGATTTGTGTCCATGATTTGTACGTCTCTTGAGAGACGAATGCCAATAAATGGTGAGAGGAAACAGTGGCATGAACGGCCTGCCATAGTTAAGTCCAACTTAAAGTCGGTCTTAGTCTTTGTGAAACACCACCCAGGACAGACAATTTCAACTTTGTAATGATAGGTAGCAATACAAGAGGAAGGACGAGGAGGAAGGGTACAGAAAGTGTAACTTAAAATTGAAAAATTCCGATGAAACTGTAGAGCATGTCTGTAAAGGATCTCCTTGCGATTTCGCCGAAACCCTCTTGATAACCTAGTCACACCGAGCGGACCGACACCAAACCGACAATAGAACGAACAAAAAGTTACATATACCCCTATGGCAAACATTTCCTCTATTTTTTGGTCAGCTTGGAGTCGGTCTAGCGGTGTGACCAATGACTACGGTATGACCGAAAGACGTTCATACCTCCTTGTGAATCAAGTGGTAACACGATGCCATCGTAGTGTGACCGTCATGAATATCAAATATAAAACCATTATATATAAGATGTGTAGACCTTCAGGAGAAGCACTGAGATTGTTGTGATGGGTGCTATCTGGGTAGAAGGGTCCTAGCAGAATGGAAAGTAAAGTCGTTATCTAGTATTCCTAACAGATATTTATGCTGCAATTCACCGAAAATCATGAATAGGATACCAAAGGATCTCATAGATATATATATATATATATATATATATATATATATATATATATATATATATATATCTTTTGATACAAGGAGAAGAAGACGAGACTTTATTTAACACGTTTGTTTCTGATTTCACTTTTGCTACCAAACCTGTAAATAACCTTCAATACAAAGTGTTTTAACTCTGTGAATCATTTAAATTGTCTTCGCAGATGCTTTGTCTCTTTTTGAAGACCCCGGACATGTGGGAAGCTGCAAATAGGTCATTCAGCCCCACCGGTGTGCGATACCCAATTAATGACATCAAGATAAATTATCCCGTATCGACGTGGCCTTAAATCATATCTCGTCTACTTTAACCAAGTCATCTTCCCTGTTCTGACAGACAGCGGATGCCGTTGCAGCAAGTAAACCCGCACCGTTTCTCCGAGCATTGATCGAGGATACGATTGCATTGGAAATCTGGGCTAGCGGGATTGCGTTTCTTGCTCATTTTGTTGATTTAGGTTTCACCCTTACGTCTTAGTGTCCCTCTATCCAAAGTTAATAAGGAGTATTCCCGATGTATTCTGACATTCCCTCGTATAGATATTTACCCTCTTCGCTTCGTTGCTTGATTAGTTTCCCCCATCATTTCGGGATGAAACCCGCAAAGACGACTTGGAGGATAAGCAAAGAGCACATTGTTTGATGTGTTTGAGGATTTTGCTTCAGTTCTCTCTGAGGGAGATGGAAGGAGGGGATCCTGATTCCTTATTATACGTATTTACTCACGTCTATTTTAAGATTGGAGTCGATTTCCAATGGAGGAGGAAGGGCAATTGATGAGAAACAGATCCAGGATTTTTAAACAGAGGAAAAATCCAAAGGAGCTGGTTATCACATTTCTCAGACCTTAAGTGGATTTACTAAAGATGTCATCGACAAGCAAGAAAAGCAAGAGCAAATTCTTTAAGAAACGTTTAATGACTGAAAGGTTATTAGATTCTGTGGTTGCTTTCAGGCAGAAATTTGTAAGGGGGCGAATAGTTACTAAATATAAAGTTGAGTTCTGGTCATGTGACTGCGTGAAATAAACAGATTGGAATCGACCAGAAAAGGTTGATCATTTAGCATATAAGTATTGGTGTGTACTGCATGGTTCTGGAATCATCCAAATGATAAGAAATTTGGCCCAGTCTTGGTAAAATTACAAGCACTGTAAACAGAAAAATGTATATGGGCCTACTACATGAACATGTGGCATAAAAATCCGTCCCGATTTTTATGCTGTTACATGTCATATTTAGAATATTAAGGCATTTGAAGAGCCATGCTTTTCAGGGAACATTTTTTATCTGATGTTCTTCAACACTTGCATAGTAACAATGATAACGCTCACAAATTATTTTTCACCTCTGCCCAGAACTCAACCTTCTCTTTAAGCATAATGTCATGTATGATTATTGAAATAAAGACTTGAAGAAAAAAAAAACCTCAGACAACTTTGAACTCCTTTTGACGATTCGTATGTAATGTTTTTGCCTATTATATGTACGTGTTATGAATACCAAAGAGCTAAGTTTGGTTTAGATTGCGTCTGTACAATCAGAGCATTCCAGTATGATATTGGGTGGACAGCATGTAGCTCAATCAATGAAGAACATGATTACGGTCCCTGCTCACAATACAAACACAGCTTGCACTGTGAATGATCGCCAGTTTCATATACGTCCAGTGGCAAAGCGTGGGTCGAGCGAATGAGGGGAGGGGGGGGGGCACTGGCATCAAGGGGGTTCTTACTTAATGAATGAAATGTAGAACTAACAAGGCCGTCGATTAAGTTCAAAAGAGAGGAAGGTGGTCCTATCGTCGTCTTCCTCTTCCTCCTTTTCACCTGTCCTGTTTTTTCTCCTCTTTGTTTTTGTTTTACTTTCTTTTTCTTTTTTGCCATTCTATTGCGGGCACTTGACCCCGGGCCCCCTTGTCTGTGCCATTACCTACGTCGTCATGTCTACATGATATGTTGTTGGGGGTTAACGATCATCGAGTTGGAGGCATGTGCTTGTAGCTACACCACTATCTACGTCATTATGTCATCATGATAAGTAACATTCTCCTTTTTTAACTTTATTTTTCCTTTTTCGCCTTTCGGTTGGTTGCCCCCTCTATGCCCAAGTCACAACAGTGTCTACGTCATCATGTAATCATGGTTAGTTGTGTTCTCAGTTTCTTTTCTTGTTACTATTCCATTGGGGAACACGGGCCCCCTGTGTCCCCTCTGTGTGCTGTAGCTAAGCCATTGTCTACGTCATCATGTCATCTTGATTAGTTGTGTTTAGATTGAAACAGAGAGAAATGTTATTCATTTGTTAGGGAATCGATCACTTTGGAAAAACAGAGTGAAATGTGTTTACTTTAGGATACATAACCTGTTTGAGAAGAGCAAATGTTTAATTTTCTCTTAACGACAGTGGAGTGAGGCTTATGACAAGTCGTTGTTGAACGTGTAAAATTCACGATGGGGATACTTCATTTATTGGTGTGTTTTTTTGGGGGAGGGGGGGGGGGTTAATACTTTACCTTCGTGTATACGTTTTTGGATCAGATGAAGTGAAGTAATCAGAAGATATGAGAAGATTGTCATATCGTTGAAAGTACAAAGTAACAAACCATATATTGCCGAAACGGAGGATGATATTACATTCTTTATGCAGTCATGTGCCCTTTGTAGACAGGTTCTACAAAACACATTTCTTTCCGGTAAGAGATAAGAAGGAGACCACTATATACAAGGTCTGTTGTTACAGACAGATGGTCACTACGGAAGGGTTGAATGTATTTACACTTTTGACGGGTCTTTTCCTGGGAGGCAATTAAACACACCTCTTGGCCGGATACATATATACGCTGCATTTTATGATGTTGTTGTACTTTTATGATATGTGTAATATTTATTATGTACATGAGATGTAATAGGATAGTCGTAAAAACATGACAAATATCCATGCAAACTTTGAGTATGTTTGATAGCCCGTGCAACAGGAAATTGTAACTTAATCTTAACTCAATTTTGATATTTGTGTGTCATCAATAAAACAAACATATCATTTATCATCATAATTTGTCACCTAATTGCTATGCGTGCCGTTTTGCGTTTGATACGAGACGTGAGCTTCCGCACACACTAACGCTGATGAAATCTCCACCTCAAACTTGCAGAAATATCACTTTCGCATAATGTTTATCGACGAATGAAGCAATCAGTCATCCGAGCCAAGTTCTATCCAGAAATCTCGTTCTGTGATGATTAAATGGTACATTTTACTCTTCCCAAACATTATCCGCGCCATTACTCAAAATTAAACGAAGCTGCGACAGTTTTGGAACGTTAAAATGTAGAATGGGGAAAAAGAAAAAAGAATTCGCATTCTAATTTGCTTTAATATCAAAGTTGTTGTTGTTGAATAGCGTTGCTTTCATTGTATTCTGAAGCCATCTGTTTAGCTTTGTGAATTATCTAATTATCTAATTAGTAGGGATAATTACGGTTGCCTATGCCTACTCATTCCAAATCACAACAAATTAACTATCAAGTTGTTAAAAGTCACTCACCTTGGGAAGAATAACCGCGCATAGATAGGAGTGCGCGGTAGTACACGTTGGCGTTGACAAGTAGGTCCAAATTTGTAGTCTCTCTCTCTCTCTCTCTTGTCATTTTAGTCCACCTTAAAGGTAATACAAAATTTTGGTATGGGGTCATGAATTTTGTTCAAATAAAAATATTGGAAGCATATGCGATTTTACAATATTCAATTACCGTTGTCGCGGTTGAAATCGAGTCTAAAGTGATAAATAAAAAATAATAATAACGTTTTATTTACCCAGGGTAGCCACTTCAGTTATGATTGTGCTCTTCCAGCGGGCCCTGCAATAACATAATATGTTATTACTACCCGCCTCCAATCTAATATGCTGAGCGCCTAGCTAGAAGGCAGATGGTCCCATTGTTATAAGTCTTTGGTATGACTCGCCGGCCGGGGTTCGAACCCACGACCTCCCGTTCATGAGGCGGGCGCTCTAACCAATTGAGCCACCATGCCCGGAATAATAAATAAACTCTTTATGTTGTATAGCTCCCTCTCAAGACTGATATTACTTTAGCTTTAAAACAATGTTTCATGACTACAAGCGACCAATTTGCTATTCCCGTTTGGAAATTATATATCAGAACTGCATATTCTGAGATTTTCATGGTCGCGGCTACCATGGAATGGCCTTAGGCGCTATTTGAAATATTTGAAATTTACCAGGAGCACCGGTAAATTTTGATTATTCAATTTCTGAAAATCAGAAGTGTTTTTAGGGGCTAAAGTTTCTAGTGCTTATAATACATCCACAGGGGCATCCAAATAAGTCAAAATTTTAAAGAATTACTGTCCATCCAACTTTCAACATTTCCCAAAACTTTGCATTACCTTCAAAACATGAGGGCATTTCACGAGCAGTGCTTTTCTCCTGTGATATTTTTCATTAATTATTGAATTATTATAATCGGATCAACCTATATGACATTCAAGCAAGCAATGGTAATTCCCATTGCTTTTGTTAAGCCCTGATCGGCTTCATTATATTTTCCCTTTTAACATGATATATGGCCCGTGTCATTTACATCTCTCATTTTTTGTTTATTATTCACGACTTGACCTTTTGGCGTTCATGGCTTTCTCCGCGAATGTTGCACACAAGTCATACCACCAAGAGACCGAACACAAATTTACATTACTCGCCAATGGCCAAGACTAGGTTCGTTTAGAATTCGTTTGAAGTTGGTTTTGTGGTGTGAAAGAGGTCATAAGTGTCTAATGGATTAAATATGGTGGACATTAGATATTCAATTGTCGGAAAGGGTCGTTCAGACAATAAGCGGTAAACTGCCTCCACAAGGTTAAACTAAAATCTAGAACTTTATTGGTAGGATCTTCCTTTTATTAAAAAAAGTATATATAAATATATATATATATATATATATATATATGTGTATATGAAAGCTTGGATAACTTGATGCTAATGGAACAGAATTACCAAACTATTACCATTAACTGAATTTTGACATAAACTTCCATGTGTTTTCAATGATTGCATATTGGGTCTTGATTCTTGATTGGAGGCACATAATGTCCCTTTCTTCCCGAACAGGTCAGATGGAATAGCCTGTGCACGTGTCCTTTTAGTGTCTCTGAGGGGCCCTTTTGTCACGTAATAACGACCAAAGAGCGCTCCCGGGTCACGACAATGTTCACGTACCACTTATATGACCATGGAGTTGTCGATTGGAAAGCAGACGCGAACACGTTCGGTTCTCGGTAGCGTATCCACAGGGGGCTTGGTAGCTGAAGTATCCCCCCTTCCCCCTCTTCTAAAAGGGGCATCTGAAAATGGGACATAGGTTCTTGGAGTCATGTTCGAGGTTTCGAAACACTGAAGGGAAAATGATGATCTTCTCTGCCTCTTTTATTTTACATGATTTATGGGAAAGGAGGGGGGGGGATGTCACAGGTTTTTGGAATTGTGCCCCCGCCCACACCCCCTGGCCCGGACGGCCCCAGAATCCCGGATCTGCCACTCACTCTGTGACATTCACTCAGAGGGATGCCAAGAGATTGTCGTCAAATATAAGGACAAATCCGAAATTGATGCTTGAAATCCAGCCACTTAATCTTCAATAGTCAACGAATGCATCAAATTCATCAACTATCATGATAACATGTCAATGGCAGTAATGTGATGGTCAAAACATGCTGATATTAGATATACGTTATTTATAATCTCTTGTATACATTCACGGAGATAAAAATATTAATAATGATTACAAAAATGTTATTAATAATAACATTAAAGTAATAATTATATAGTTACTATCATTAATAATAATGATGATACTAATAATAATAATAATAATAATAATAATAATTACGATAACAATAATAATTACAACAGTAGTAATAATAATGATATTGAATGTCTTTTAATATATTGAAACTCATGTATAACACATGACACTTTAAGCAAAAGATTTAATAGAGATGATGATAAAAACGTCTATTTCCTAAATCGCTGTCTAAAGAAGATATGAAATTAGTTGAAATAGTTCTGATAAGCGCCCCGCTTTGGAGAAATGCGGGATCGAGGAAAATACGCGTTTTCCCAATGTTTTGTCGCTTCCACACGTTTTAGTCTGTCCAGGGATTTGGCTTCAGGGGGCATGGTACCTACCATCCTACCATCGAGTAAATAACAAAATGTAGAAAAACAAATTAAAAAATAGAAGAAAGCAAAAGCCAAAAAAAAACAACATGAAATAGCGTATGAAATTTTCTAAACGAAAGGCGAATCACAAAGTGAAGATTTTAACTTATAGTTACTGAAAGCCGGATGCTTATAGGCTGCATAAGTTTTTTTTTCCTGTCACATTTAAAGTATCTAAAGAATACTTTATACAAGGAATATTATATCAATCAATCTTCCGTAAAACTGACACTCGACACTCTATCTAAGCCACCGTTTCTTAAATCGATTCGATTAAACGACCTGGTTTTCAATCGGCTGCAGACTAGCTTTACTACATGCACAGTTACCGATTAAGGACGAGGTCACGTGACCGCCGACGGCGCACTTTACCTGTGCTTTGAGCCGGTGCATTGTCGAGTAGCGCGCCAAATATGACTTCCGGTCGGGCAGGATGAAAAGGTTTAGGCGTCTCTCAGACGGGTCTAATCGCTGTTCGGGTATTAAGTGGCCTTTGTTGTCTTCTATGAGTCACTGAAGGAGCCGAACATGACTGAAATTGATTTGTGTCTCGCATGTGGCACAGTTTTTTAATTGGGGAGAGCCCCGCCGCTCTCTTGTATTCCCAAGATATGTTCCTTTCTAGAACATTGAACATTTTGCCTATTATGGTAGCATGTTTTTAAGTGCATTTCATTCCTGTTCTTATCCTCATTCTTTCTTTTTGCTTGTTTTACATTGTATCGAACTACTGTTTAGAGTAAACGTGCGGCAATAGAATATGTGAACATTTTGTTTTTCTTTATAACTTGAAAGTTCATAGATTAACTGATTACTTTACTATCAAAAACAGAACTCTGATGACGATGTGCACTAGTTTCCTAAATGTCCGTCGAACCTTTAAGAACGGGGATGAGTGGGGTCAGGGGCCTTTTGGAAGTAGTTTGATAGCCTACCCACCCAAATGTCAGACAACTAAGATTTGGCGGTGTAATCCAGATATTCGATATGGGATATTACGTTCGACTACGTGTATGCCCATCAGGTCCATCATAGGTCATCTTAATCGGCTTTTTCTTCTTTTTATATTCGTCTTCTTTTTGTTTATTCTTCTTCTTCTTCTACTACTACTTTTTCCTTTCTTCTTCAACCTCTTCTTATTCTCCTCCTCCTTCTTCTCTTCTTCTACTTAGATTTCTGAACAGCACTGATGGAATCACGCTAAAGAATATTGCAATTTTCTTATCGTTATAGAATCTGTCACTGATACCTCAATTATAGGCGTTACGATAAATCTTTCATCTGTAAAGCGTATCCGGACACCTACCCCCTGGACATCCACCCCGGATAACCACCCCCAGTCAACTACCCCCTAGGACAACTACCCCCTAGAGCAATCACCCTCTAAGACGACTACCCCCGGGACAACTACCCCCGGACAACTACCCCAGACAACTACCCTTTAGGACAACTAACCCCCGTTCAACTACCCCACAGACAACTACCCCCTAGGACAACTACCCCCGGATAACTACCCCCTAGGATAGGTGGTTGCCCTAGGGGGTAGTTGTCCTAGGGGGTAGTTGACTGGGGGTGGTTATCCGGGGATGGATGTCCAAGGGGTAGGTGTCCTAGAACCTCTGTAAAGTGTTGTGAAGGATGCAGTTTCAAGTTTCATGTTCAAGTGTATGATACGAGACTCATTTCAAACTTTCGATGGTTAGCTAGGTGATCTATGCTGCCCATGTGGTTGGTGATTTGTAATTCCAAGGATACTGTTGGAGAGGATTGATTACATCATCTTCTTCATTATTTTGGCGTACAATTTATTAAATTTCAAATGTAGTGTGCATTGATTGAGAATTTAACGGAAAATAAACTGAAATTTAAAAATAAAATCACAGAAATTTCACAAAGGGTTCATCTTCCTTCCGCAGGACTGACAAAATAATGTTCCTGTAACCGGCATTGAGCTTTCTCTCTCTCTCTCTCTCTCTCTCTTTCACTCTGTCTTTCTGTCTCTCTCTATTTTATTTCTGTATGTCTCTCTTTCTCTCTCTCTATCTATCTATCTATTTATATTCACTTCTTTTTCTCTCTCTCCATTTATATCGATCAATCGATCTTTTTATGCCATTTGCGTCGCCACTGTCGTTCTGTTTAGCCGTTTGCACGTTCCGAGGCCAAATCATGACACAATCTCCTTCTTGGCCGTTACAGTTTAATTAGATTTTATCCTTCATAGAACTGATTAGGTCACTGGTTATCGTGCCCAGATCTTGAGCCCCACCACCCAGCCCCCCCCCCTTATCTATCCTTTCTTTCAACAAATCAATACCTAAAGTAAATGTCATCTCGTGCATAAAGTTGTTTGCATACGCATCATTACGCAGTCATATCAGAGGGTGAGGCGGAGGGCATGTTATTCATTTCTCATCTAGCCTTGCCAATTTCAGTCATCAATTTAATCGTTCATTTCATAATATATGGAAGATATTTGACTACATAAAGTAGAGAATTGTAATTAGTCGATTATAATGATGTAGTAATGGATTACGTGTACAAACACTTTCAAAAGAGTATTTCAAAACGCTACTTTGGAATAGATTTCTCTTTATAAATTCAACGCCAAACGAAAGGCTCCCCAATAGTACTCGTATACAAATAATTCCCCTCCTATGCTTAAGAATGTTCATTACAAATACTTTCATCTCCCAACTTTAACTTGTTGACTCATTCTACCATATATATACAATTTTATCAAAGAATAATGCTAAAAAATAAAACAAATCAATTTTCCTTTTCTCTCCTTCGCGTTCTGGTGATTAGGATTAGCCCTCTCCCGCACAGTGCGTGCGTGCGCGTGTGTGAGTGTGTGTGTGGGTGTGCGCGTATATATTTATCAACATCCGCTTTTCCTTTTCCCTCCAACTTCATCTCTTTCTCTCTCTCCTCTCAACATATTGGGATGTAAAAAAAAATATTGACCATCGGCGTCTTTAGCTATTTGTCTCCTGCCTTTGTCATTTGACGAGGCTCGGCTTGATAAATACTTGGAGCTAATAAAAATGAATAAAAACCTGGAAATTTTCAAATTGAATAAACGCTAGAAACTTACCAACCTGAAGCCACGGATGTATTTATACCTACTGTAATTTAAACATATCAATAAAATATACTTATCATACTATATTGGAACATCATTTAAAACACTGAGTCATCAATATCTCGACCGTAAATCTAAATTCGAGAGAAGATATGCTTTTCTTGACGTTACAATTAGTGATATAATAAACAAACAAAAAAATCAATTTCATATTAACAGAGGCTTATTTATGTCTTGTTGTTGCATTTCATTAACATAGACTATTATACGTATTTACAATGCAATAAAAGTAACGTTATAAAACCAATGAATGCCAAAATGCTAATATCTTCTTTATTTTCTTTTGTTTAAGACACGAACATTGGATTTTAAGACTTTTTTTCTTTTTGGCGATATCAAAATGTGTATTATCTTTTTTGTTTTTCCAATGTAGCTTTAATGAAAACAACACGGTTCACTTTAACAAACCACAGTATGACTAATCTCACATATCCATTATGAAATGGTAACAGCTTTGACATTTTTTCCCTCATTTTTTTGTTTTTTTTGGGGGGGTGGGGGTCTTTTGATGTTGTTTTTTGTTTGTTTGTTAAATTTTTTAAAAATATTACAGTTACTATCCTTATGCACGCAAATGGCAGTTTGTTTATGACATTAATACCTCGTTTGGCAAATCAGGGTGTGAGTGGCCTGCTAGTGCGTATGCAAGTCCGAGTAGATAATGATCATAGAATGGAAAGTAGAATGGCAAGAGCTATCTGACCCGACGTGGGATAAACACGATCCTTCACTCTGGAAGCTCTGCTTCTATCCGCCCTAATATCGGCTGATGAATGCATATGTGGCTGAAGGTGATGGGTCTTATGAGATAACATCAATCGCAATACGTGGGGCTGTAATGAAAGCGGCTCGGCCTACTTCAAGGGATGTCTATTGTCGGGACGTTAAGAGATATAACAAGCCCTTTGTGGCGATGGGTCTTGTGCAATGGCTAATTAAGGACGCCGGTGTACAGTGATATCAGACATGTATATTATGAAGATATCATATTCGAGGCCATAAGACATTAAGAGGTGATCCGTGAGCATTAATATGTCTGTGACCCTGTTCTGTTATTTGCGCCATCCGACAGCCTTAAAAAAACTTGACAGATTAAAGACGAAGGAACGCTTCATACGAAATTTTATGTTATTGTTTCATTGAATTTGATCATATTTTTACTCTCAATCGGCTCCTGAGTGAGAGAAGAACTAGCAAAGTAATTGCTTAATCCCACCACTAGTAGCGTACAAATAAAGAGGTAAATGAACATTTTTGAAAAACTCAATGAAATAAAATTAAATAAATAAATGAGTGAATAACTAAATAAATAACTGAATGAATGACTAACTAAATAAATATAAAAATGAAGGAAAAAAAATAGATAAGTAACATAAGTACGGAAGGAATTAGTTCGGACAAGAAGATTGCAATGATTTTGATTTGCAAAGAATGAGAGAAATTTCAAATGGAATGTAAACTGAGAAAGAATGATTTTCGAAAACAGGTATATTGTTATTCTACAAACATCACGTGGTATGTAATTTAAGTAAATCTTCAAAAAGGATAACGTTAGGCAAAGAAGATTGCAATGATTCTGATTTTAAAAGAATGAACGAGGTCACAAATGGCAATTGAACTGAGATAGACTGATTGTCGAAACAGGAATATTGATGCTGGAGTGAGACCTGAGGGATTATACAAACAAATACGTCACACACAAAAATTAAACACCCGCCACCCGAGCCCCCCCCCCCCCCATCCTTACTTTGTCTTCACAAAATAAACCTTAAAACACGCTCAAATCCATTCATGGGCTATTTAGTGTCTTAAGTATGGAACAGAAGTGATAATCTTTGTCCGTCAGGTCAAGGAAGAAATTTACCAAAATAAGTGATAATCTACGCATTAAGGAAACAAATATCCGTCTCCCCGGCATTAAAATGACCTTTAGGGATACACTTTACGAATTCAGAGTCCTGATGTAAATGTATTTGAAGGAGCAAATTTCCTTTTAAAAGGCAATCCCTACAAGACCTGGCTGATTGCTCTTAAAATGGACCTCAAATGTGATTATCGTCCAATGAAAAAAGGAACGAAAGTGTACTTCTTTCATGGTCACTCAACCTGCATGTCAAGGGCAACAAAACAAGACAAAATAATTGTTCTTTCTTATAAATTAGGTATATTTGGTCCCACTATCGAACGAGATCCAGGATATTGCTGAACAGACAAAATAATATGCATTAGGACTTTAGACGGAGTGTTTGTAATTTATTTTCCTTAACTTTCAATTTGTGTTTAATCATGATGAGAATATTTAAAAACGAAATTAATTTTCAAAACAAAATAATGCTTAGTGCCTAGTTTTTGGTTTCGAAGATGGTCTAAGCTCCCATACAATTTTTTTTTTCAAATCGCAAAGGGGTACAACATTATTTGTATAAAAGCTACGCGGAAACTACAGAATCAGTTTGGCTAAATATTATGATTTTAGTAAATATTTTTTAGAGATAATGACAAATATAAACGGTGCCTTTTAAACTTTTAATTGAGAGTGCCTGTACATACTCGAAAATCAATATTAGGATTGTAATAGATTGGATAGGTGTTTGTGCTAAAATTGGACCGTCTTAAGATGGAAGGTCTTCTTTAAACAAAGGATAATTCTTTTCTCTTTTTTTTTTTACAGATTGTGCTTTAGCAATAGCGAGTCTTTGACTTTTAAAACCCTGAGTATTGACATTTGATACAATTCCTCTGATAGATGAACACCATTTGTCAGGGTTAAGGATGAGTCGGGAATTGAAAGTGTCATATTCGGTGAAAGTGATGGGAAACCGATGACGAATCGTTTTCCTTTCTCGTGAACATGGTATTACAGGGAGAATCCTCACTTTCACCTTGCCAGGAATTGTGGTTGCGGTGTAACTGTGCAAATATGTTATACATTACCTCTAATAAGAAATTCAGTTAGCGTAGGTAGTGGAAACGTGATGAGATACTCTACCCCAGGAATGAAGATTGTTCTAAAATCAAATCAATTCATATCATTTTACATTATACTAGACATGTAACGCGACCGCTAGACAACAACATGAATACAAATGCACTTTAAATAGCCTTTTTCATGAGCCATTGACATTCGTTTGTTTGTTGTACCTGACTGGTAAGAGAGCATGTGTATGATTAAAGTAAGAAACAGTGGACCGACGACTTGAAGTCCTCTCCGAGGTACTTACCAAAAGGCACTAGGAGTATTCAAGTAGCCCATTACTTTCTTGAATGTCTTTGCGATCGTGTTGTTTATGTAATATTGATGTTATCCTTCCTCAGTGCATAAGGATAAACAACCTTATCCATCCTATAAATAATTTCATGAGTCATTTAAAAAAACTGTTTCGACTGTTTCGACAAAATATAGATGAGGTTTGACTTTCTTAATTTATTTCCAATTCAAACGGATGAGAATATGATTTCAGGGTCATATAATACTTAAAGCGTATTAGAAATAGAAATTCGATGTTGCTATTGAATCTGATCTACTGGAAATATGATTTGTTATCTTCCTGTTTGCTTGTTTTTCATTACTAATTAAATGAACTTTCAATTTTGTGTATATAAGGATGTGTCCTGTTGAATTTCTCTCTTAAATTATAATTTTGCGATACAGGAGCGTTCTGTACCTGCAACCTAGTGCCATGCATGCATATCTGTGTTGGTGACTTTCATAGTATAATGATGTCAATAAATTTTCTATATTTCGTTGGCACTGTACCGTCGTAAACTTTACCTAAACTTACAACGAGTACATGATAACATTTCGCAATTATTTCGGAAAACTTCTTCTCAGAATAAGGCTTCACTGCGAGTACTATAGATTGTCTTTAAGCGGAAACGTCAAGTATGATAATGTCAATATTATTCGAGGTAGACATGATCAAATATTTGATATGTTCTCTCTTCTCCAGGTGGCATGTAGTCCGGACCTGAAGTATTGATGTCTGTCAAGAACATATTGCTTGCTCCTATCATTGATTTGACTTCCTGGACTTATCAGACGTTACTTCGGTCAGAGTCAAGTGAAGAGTAAGTCTAGACAGCGTCTTTTATTTCAAAATTGAAAGCAAAGGGCGTATCCGACTGGTTTCTCGGAATAAGGTAAAAAACCAAATTTACTTAAGCATATTTATATAACACTCGAGCTACATATCGTTTCCTGGAGAAAGAAACTCGAGCGTGAGAAAGGCATATAAGCCTCGAGAAGACATTATTTTCAATTTCGAATTGATAGTGAGGAATACATCGCACCAAACATGACAAGGAAGTCAGTGTGAAAAGGAATGGTCTCTATATATCCCCTCCCCGCAATCTTAAGGTATCACTTTCAATTTTCTATCATATTAAAACGATTCCACAAGCAAAATCAAAACACTGATAGAGAAGCTTCATCCAGATTGCATTTTTCTTTCTGGAATGATTTAATACGATAGCTTTGGTTCAGGATTCACGCGTGCATCGACCTGGGAGGGTGGATGAATGGGGGCGCAAGGGGATAAGGTGATACATTTCACTTCCGTTCCATAGAGATGTACAAAGTGCAACCGTCAAAGGTTTCGACAGTGCCTTTAGAGCCAATGCATTCCTCATGGGTTGATAAACTCTGTTCTCTCATTTAAAGCCCAACATTCAGATTGGGAAAAGAGCAAGAGCTCTCTTTCATGGTGCTATTCCATTTCATCGGAGGAATGATGAAATGTCTATTTTTTTAAAATTAATGTCTTCCCGTTAACCATTGACATGGAGAAGTGTCATGGTCTAGCCTTGACTGTGAATGGCATGGTTCGTGGTAAGAGTCCCGCCGTTGCACTAATGTCCTTTGGCAAGATATTACTCTACAGTTACCTCTCTCCACCCAGGTGAAGTAAATCGGTACCCGGTAGGAAGCAATACCTTGAGCGCCTTGTCATGGTAGCTCGGCTAAAGCCTGGGTAATAATATGATTGCAGGGCCCTCAGGGAGAACAGTGAGCTGATCAGGCTACCCTGGGTAAAGAAGACATATTATTATTATTTGTATCATTATTGTTGTTATCCTTATTATAATAATAAATATTATTATTATAATTATCATCATCAATAATAATAGTATTATTAGTATAAAGAATATTGTAATTTAAATTATCATTATTATAACAAACACCACAGGCATTGTATGTCTGGAATGAAAGTATTTTAGGAAACTTTGGCATTTTTCCTGAATCGTCACTTAAAGCTCGTATGTAAAAAAAGAAACAGATTTTCTTCTTTTATTTCTTTTATCGTGTACCAAACAACAACCCTTCTTCCTAAAACCTTGTATAAACATTAAAGGCATCGTTTAACAATGTTAACAATTATATGCATGGCCCTACGTGTTATCAGTGTCTGTTACATGGTGTAATATTGAAGCCCTCAAAAAATTGCGCTTCAAAATGATCATGAAGTGCCTCAAAAAAGTAAAAATCTTTGAGTGACCGGTTTTACCATACTCATTTCCCCCAAAAGACTGTAGTGTTTTAAAAACCGTTGGGAACACGGTTTTTGACATTTCGATTTCCAATCATAAATATCTTGATAACCAGACAGGCGATCGGCTTGTAAAAGTCATGGGTTTCTGACTGACCTATAAATAAATAAATCCAGGATTTTGTTTAGAATCTGAGGCAAAGATAACCAATCCCTTAAAGGTACTATGTCCCATTTGCAGGCAAAAAAAATGACAAGGTTAAAATTTGAAAGACAATACTAATTTAGAACTTCCCTAAAAAAGGGGGGCTTGAAAATGTCTTTAAGTGGGAAAATAACGACTATTAGTTGTCGAATCGACTTAGGAGCTATAGAGCCAGTAAGTAATAGTCTGATATTTCAGACCATTGTACCGAATGGTCGTACGTTTTATGCTGCGCAAAGATTCAATCAGTTTAATTTTGGCCATTACAAGAAGTGAGTTATTGATGTAGACAAATGCTCATGTACCCTTTACAGCTCATTTTATGTATGTTATTACCAAAGATGAAAAACAGCCAGTCAGTCACTCAATAGTGTCTGACAGTGAAGTCTAGCAAGTAAACGGGTTTCCTTGCACAATTTGAATGTTAGGACACTGTTAACGTTTAAATTTCACAGATAGGACATTATTATATGACATATTCAATATTCCTGCAAAGTTCTACAGAATTTGATGTTGTCTGCAAAAGGGATATAGTATCTTTAAAGGCAGTTGCAGATATAATTATGTACATGTCTGATATACACTTGAACCCTTCAACCATAACGTTAATGTGCGATGACATGTATTCTAACAAAGTATCAACACATTAATGGTTTCTGATGATTATGGCTATAGAATACCTCATAGGATTGGCTGTCATACATACTAGAAGAGAAGTTGCATTGTAAATGTAATTCATTATAAAGGGTTTCATTATTTCTCTTCGGCCACCCCTCGCGAGTCAGCAACATTACCTGAAAGTGATCTGAGAACTCGTAGTCAATCAATACTGCATGTTGTGTGACACTAGGATTGATTTCAATACCATTAAACGCTCGATCATAGAGGGCAGAGGTGCAGTTGAAAGGAGTGCGATGTTGTCTCAAACATGTTAAAGGGCTACCAACCTTTAATACGTTCATTCGTATGAAATCAGAAATATGAGACAAACAGAGTGGCGAATATGAATGAATTGAATGTACGAAATATGAAATCACTATATCTATGAAAATCTCAAATAGGCTATTTGGCCAGTGGATTGTGACATACGGACAACTCTCACGTTTGTCGTATACAAACATCAATAATATCTGTGAAATAAGGATTTCTGCCCTGGGGCACCACTCAAAACATATTATGGCTAACACAAGGTATTTTCATTCAGTTTGGGAGAAAAATGACATTTTAATCATTTTGGATGATGATACAAATTGGAAAGTTGTTCGGCACTATGTCACAGTCACATTACCGATTCAGCCATTTTGAAGTGCCCATACGTACAGTGATTGTAACTTTCAAACTGTATAGCTCCCGTATTGTTTGTCCGATTCCATTTATAATTTTACCAGTATGGTTCGCTGATATTTTTTTCCTGATTTCTTTTAAGGTAATTTGGATCTTCATTTGAGTCAATCACGAAAATAGTGTTCTGTATGTTTCGGATTCCGAGCTAGTACCCTAATGTCGGTCTCGTTGGAGTAACTTGATCATACCAACAAAAAAAACACACAAACCCACGCGACCACACACGCGACCACACACGCACCCGCACGTTCACACTATATATATTCCTTAACTCCCTGATGCTCTAACGCGACCGATGGAAGGCCGAAATACATATTACATTACTTAGAACGGTAAGTTGAAAGTCTCTGTGGAGTAGCTTTGACCACATGACTGAGGTAGGACGCACCTCTTTAAAAGCGAGGAGACGCCATAGGGTCCAATGTTATCCCATCCATTCAGCATATGGCCTGTCATTGCGCCACTTCCCCGATTTAACGCATCCTAAATCTTTCATTCGCTGATGCACTTTGGAGGGTGGAAATTTGTCAAGGCAGGATAGAGCCCCAGTCAACCATACTGACATGTAGAGAGGAGAAATCGTGGATAAAAACAATGGATTGCAAGATTAATGTGCCGTACTATCATGAACAAAGCAGATTGGTATTTAGTTTACCGTTCCGTCCTCGATATATCTACATGTAGCTCAGAGTCTTTCTCTCTTCTATTCATTGCAATGCATTATTCAGTATTATACAACACCTAAGTAAATCCTTGTCATTCGATTGGAGGATTGTTGGTCACATGATATTCAATAGATATACTATTGCACGGGCGTGCATTTTTGGTACTATTCGCCGTAGTATTATTTAACGAGCGTGCATTTTTCGTTATACTGCGTACCTCTCTGCCGGCCCTCCGACTATCCCATTGTTATATTAGCTGCGCGCATCTGACGCGAAGGCAATCTGAATGTAATCGAGAAGGCCTGACTCCAACTTTAATTTGTCTTTAATATAAGGAGCAAAGCATAATTTGTTGAAATATGTTGTATGAAACAAATAATGAATGTTTTCATTCGTTCAATAGTGCAAATATTTTCATTCGTTGAAAGATTAACGTTAATTCTAATCAACTCGGCTGACGCCTCGTTGAATAGAATGTTAATCTGTCAACTAATGAAAATATTCGCACTATTGAACTCATAAGCATTTATTATTTGTGTACTATTACGATATCATGTCATGCATATCATATATTCCCTGTGTTCCAATAGCTATGTATAGAATGCCTCTTTCCGGAACCCCTCTCTCTCTCCCGTCTCTTTTTCCTCTCTCTTTCTCCTCTCTCTCACTCTCTCTCTCTCTCTCTCTCCCTCTCTCACTCTCCTGTCTCTTTTTCTCTCTCTCTCTCTCTCTCTCTCTCTTGCATTCTCACGTTAGGATCCTTAAACTTACCAAGTACCCACGATAAGCACATTTCAAAGAACACAGAGACGACTCTATTAATATACCCAATCCGTATATTGCTACTGCAAGGATTTGAGAATAAAGGTGTATACAGATAAACGCCACAGAGTTTATATTGCTTTGTCTCAGTACCAAGTTGAACGACTTCTCTATCAGAAGTGTATGAAACACGATCGCAAAAGCTTTGGGAAAATCAACCTATGAAATTTTCAATAGTCCTGTCCATCGTCCATTGAAATTTACGAACGTGACAATCACGTATTATGTACTCCTCACATGAATTCTGTAGGATATTGAAATTGCGCTTGGGTTATTTTTTTCTAAAGTCTTTACAATCTTGTTTTTATAATATTAGAAGCACTTGCTCTAATATAGAGTATAGGACACACAGTCTGGCGACATGTACCACATTCAATATCTACCCTTAACCAGATCACTAGCATCAGCCTTGGACCTAACACTACAGTATATCTAACCCTAACCCTTACCCTAAAGCTAACTTGAATTTGACATTTGAAATTTATTAACATTTATTTCCTTCTCAACGGTAGAATGTGAAACACAATGTGTATATGAATTATATATGTAACAATGATTTCAACATAGAGTATACAGTAAATAATTCAGATAACAAAAGGAGGTGAAAACCCGAAAAGCATAGCTTGTGTTTGGAACGCCCATAATAAGTTAACACAGTTACTGAGAGAACATTATAGATATTATTATGAAAATTACATTTTGTATAACAGAACGTTGATAGGAAAGAAAATATAGTAAGTGGACGAACAACTGAGAAGAGAATTAAGTATAGGAAGGCATGTTCACTTATAAAGAGAAAGTTAACTCAATTGCATATTCCGAGCTCTCTGTGCATGTGTCTACGATTACATCATGTCATAAGAATGACAAAGTACTACGATACTAAAATAGATAGCGCATACATATCATTAAAAACAAGCAAAATCAACAAACAAACAGCAGCTTCATCCGACAACATTGTCCTGGGGAATATACGGATGGTACCTAGCAACAGCTGAGGCGTGTACGTAAGTGATCAAAATAAATTAGTTCTCAACCCTAACCTTACATCTATGTCTTTAAGGCCCTGTAACATAAAAAGGGTTACGATTAATTATATCTCCGTCAGTAAATCATAGGTTTTAAATAAGTATCAACCTACGATTACATTCATGTTACAGATAGATACAATAGCTGGTAAAATAAAATTTATTGGAGAAATAATAGATTTTTATTATGCATTAATACAATTTATTATAAGTCAATTTTTATGTCACAGGACCCCTGATCTTTGGCGAAATCAAAACCCGAAGCACATATCGGATCGGCCTTTCGGCATAAAAATCGTGGGGTGTCGTTGGATGTTCATCATGCACTTGTGCTAGCAATTAGAGAATGACATTGATTAATTACCATAATGGAAAAACAGGCGTCGTTTGTCAAGCGTCAGCGATGACCGCTCCACTCTTTTTTTCCCTCTAGCTATCTGTTGACCCTTAAAAGAGGTAAACATAGTGTCAAAGAGAAACAACTACGTCCTTGTGTTTAAGGTCCTCTAGTCAATGTAATTGGGTTCAAGCTCACGAGAATCGTATTTTGGCATTCTCGAGAATGCTAATGTGTCCAAATTTAATATCGAAAAGTGCGAATCACCGGGTACTTAAAGGATAAATAAGAATGCAAGAAGGAAAGCCGCGAAGACGAAGGCGATGAATAGAGAGGGAATGTAGTATAGTGCATAATGTGTAACATGAAAGTATGACCATAACAAAAAACAGAGGTTCATTTTGACATAAAACGTGGGAGAATATTTGATCAATATCTAAATACAGAGGTGTAATAATTATAAAATCAAATAACCGGTGTGTGTATATATATATATACAATAAAATAGTCGCTTTTTAAGCTTAGACCATCAGGCCAACTTTTGCTATTTGGATTTTCAGAGAAATCGATTTCATGTTTATGTTGTAAAATTGCTTCTACGTTAATCATGTTTATATGTTGATACAAGGTTTCATAGTAGACGTAATGATTCCTTTCCCGTTGACTTTACATAAACTCATCCATTTCCATTTAGGATATTAAAGTTTAGAGGAAAAGGCTTGACATATATTGTTCACAATAATCAATATTTGCTTAGGCTCACCTATAGGATAAAGAAAAGTGACTCAGTGATTTGAAATATCAAAGATTCGGCAGTTTAAAATAAACTTTTTAACAAGTTAAAGAGTAAATATGTTTAAAAGTACAGTTTTACATATGTGTTTAGAACAATAAGCTTGAGGTAGTGACTGCTGTAATGCCAAAACTAATAGCGATAATTGATCATACGAGAAATATGAGAAAACAGCTCATAACAGCATATTTTGATCCGCAAAGAATTTAGGCAAATGAAATTTTGCAATTTAATGCGTGAGGGATAATGGAAGCCAGCGCATGCTTGTTAAATTAAGTATGAGAGGAGTGTTTTAGTGGGAACTGCGTAGACATCTAAGGGAACGGCCTGTTTTGCGTATGGAAATGATTTTTTTTAAGAAGCTCATATGATTTCATCAAGGCTTAAAGGAAAAGAGACTGCCATCGGGATATGAGGTAAAAAATATGCGTCCTTGCAGCTTAAAATCTCATAGATTCACGTCAAACCGGGACGACGTATTATGATGAACCGTGACCCCTACCTGAAACGTAGCCCAAAGCCTAATTCAAAAACCTAACCCTCAGAAAATGTCACAGAGACACATTTGGGGTCCACAGTTTCCCTGGTTCAGTTGGATGAGTTAGGTAAGGGTTTCATAATCTCATTCACATTCAATTAAATATGCCTTAAATTAGCTAAACCATTCCCATTCTTTTCATAAACCTCATCATGTTCATTGAGCTCAATTAATTTTTTTTTAAACTCATTGATATTACTCATGCTGTGATTTAGCATGCATTGGCAGTGAGAGTTAATGGCCCATGTACTTATTCCATCTGTCATGAGTGTTGAAAGACAAAAGACCCTCACTCGCAATACTTATCCATAGCTCTAACGCCCTCCTGGGTCCACTCAAAACTATCACTCCTACACACTCCCAAAATTATATTGATGATAAGTCGAATCGTGATTTTACAACCATTAGAAAGCGTTCACCTAGCATCTCTATATTGATGGGTGCCTGGGAGGAAGAACAAAAAATCTTGAGGCGATTCAACCTACGTATTGCTTTGGATGCCATCAAGCATGCAATTTACCAAATGACAAATACAGATACTCCAGCTGTGTTCTGTTTTAGATAGATTGCTCCATTTATTAATTTGATCGATCAAAATTACTTTGACGTATGAAAATTGACCTAATTTCGAATTCGTCTCCGTGTTTCAAACTAAAAACGTCATTTCATCTACAGGATTGATGTAGAATTGAATAAAATGATTAAATTTTTGACTGTTTACCGGGAATATGTGGGTGATTGCAGGTGTGCGTTTGAAAGGCTATGCGCGCGAAGGGACGTGTATGCGCGTGGGTGTGTGGGTGTGCGTGTGTTGTTGTGGACAGATGGGTGTGCCATAAAAGTATTGTCAAATAATGATACAACGAGGGTAATTGTCCCATCTCCCTGATACAACCATATTGCAGGAAAACTGTCAGTGAGCCTAATTTCAGTATGTCAGACGTATTTTGTAGAACACTCTATTGATTTGGGTTGGGGATCGATTTCAGGGGACACCACTTTTAATAGCTTTCATTCCCTGTACTGACAGTCTCTGTGTTTGACGAATGGTCATAGCCCTCTAAAGAAAAGAGGTAGGCGGGTCAGCTTTACAAGAAATAGGACAATGATTCCGTACTCATTTTTTTATTGAAAAGCATGAAATACAACTTGGTATTTCGCGGGTAGCTAGAATTTGTATATCTTATAACTTCGACAGTTATTATTCAGGTGAACCTGTATTTCTTCTTCAGAAACAATTTCTCAGGTAGAGCAAAGACTATTTTTCCTTCGGTGTACAAAAACTTCACTTTAAACCCAAAACCATAACAACTTGGTACCTGATTTTCAAACAGTCGTTCCAGGCCCAGGAGAGCTGACGTTATATAAAAGGCATCCATTAGGTTTCACTAGGGCGAAATTCAATGACGTATTTTACAACAAGCCTACTAAAAAACAGAACTGATACTCAGATACAATGGTCGCACCTCGATAATATGGGTAGTGACAATAGCGGCAAACTAAGGATTTCTTCTTAATTGGTACAATATGAAATTCTTCTGTAAATCGCCGACCGGGCGATGAGTATCGATCGGAGCCCAATATGAAAGCTTAGGAAGCCATTTATTGACCAAAGTCTTTTACATTAGGCCTACAAACGCAAAAAAAAGCCATACAAGAATCTATTTCGGTTTATTATAATCTAGGTCTGAATTTTGTATTTCCAAACGATGTGGCTAAAACACATCCAAAGGCTTTTCAGCCGGGCTTTGCGGTTCGTATACCCTGGTGGGTTTTCCCATAAAGAAGCTACAGTACATGAGAATGGATGAACCTTCGAACTAGCGCTTTCAATGGACAAGTTTCAGGTATAGAAACATGCAATTGTTACTTGGGGGAATCGCATTAGTGGTGATACCAATTAGAAATTATATGCATCTGCGAGAAATGAATAGAATCTACTGCCGTGAGAACGTCTCAGATAAAAATGGGTATTGATTAGCGTTTTAGCTTTGTGCTTGATCCATATTTCTTGTAATTTAGATATAATTATATTTCAAAGAATGTTAATGTGCATATTCTTCGAAGCTTTTAAGGTTAAAAACGGTGAGTTACTTAAATTGCAATTTTGAATGTACAAATTCAAAGCACAACAAAATTCTATTTTCTTTACCTCATTCCATTTTCCGCCTTTCTCTCCCCCTCTCTATCTCTCCCTTAAACACACACATACGCATCACACACACACACCCACACACACAAACACACGTAATGTTACAAATTCGTTTCCTATCCTATACTCATCTTGTAACCAACTTCGGTATATTTTTAACAAGGAATTATTTTGTTCTGTTTGCCTTGTTTATGATATGTTTCGTAGTGTTTCTTCTTAATAATTCACTTCTTTGCCATATTAAAGCTCAAACGTTTTATTTATTACTTTATTAATTGATGTGCATTTTAGGAAGGACGAGTGTCACAAAGTTTCTTGTGACAAGATGGATGATCTCATAATTGAGATATTACATCAATCATTTTTGAAGTCATTTTAATGGAATTTCGTGTTCCTTCCTTTATTTTATTTTCTGACTGTTCTCCTTCTCATCATTTTTTTCTGATGCAAACAATGTCATAATCAGCTCGCGGTCGTATCACACTAGTAAATCCCTTTTTTATAATGATATCAAAGCAGTAGCGTACCGTGAGTGAGAAAGTTGAGAAGCCACTGACACAAGTTGCGGCACAGTCTTACTAGGTATTTAAAATGCACATTTAAAGAGGCAAATAATTAGGGGAGACTGTGTGATAGGGCATATTGTATTATGTACATGTTCCTTACCCCTCCCCGATTCTTACTCTCTCTCTCTCCTTTTTTTTCTTCTTCTCTCTCTCTATCTCTCCTCACTTCCTCTTTCCGTCCCTTCCCATTCTTTGTTTCTACCTTCGCCAATTTATTTTTTCCCCATTTCCCGTGCACCGTTCACTTCTCTTTCTCTGGAATATTACTTTCTCCCTATCCCTCTCTCTCTCTCGTATGTATTACTTTCTTTTTCCTCTCAATTTCTCCCTGACCCCCTCTCTCTCTCTCTCTCTCTCTCTTTCTCCCTTTCTCTCTCTCTCTCTCTCTCTCTCTCTCTCTCTCTTACTATACCTACGCACCTCCTCTGTGTCTCTTCCTACGCATCACCCTCCCTCTCTCTGTTCCTTTATATTACTGGTTATACCTTTTATTTCATTTTCATTTTTTTTACAATCGATTGCGGGGATGTCCCGTAGCTACACCTCTGCAGCAAGGTACAAGCTTCCTGTTGATGAATCAGTGAAGATGATAGTCCGATTCTAGTGCTCTACTATAGAATTGGCTTCAATGGGCATTGTTAGTAAAGAAGAAATATAGCCCTCACCAATCCATTATTGAGATTTCCGAAATGGTGAAGATGATAGACCTCGAGTAGTTGCTCCCCGGGGCAACAACTGTTCGGCCGTCGACGCGAGCGACAGATGATCCGAGTCTGAAAACCGGGTCGAGTCGTGCAGGGGAAAAAAGAGAAAATTGATTTTTTTTTTTCCGCGATATCTATAAAGCAGCAAGTCCTTACGGTAAAGCCCAAATCACAAACGCTTTTAAAATTTTAGACTTACGGCTATTGACTGTTGCAGAAAGATTTAATGTACACTTTGTCGTATTCGGCGCCATTCCACAGTCATGTCAACTCCTCATGAGCAAACACAACGTTATTTGTTTTCGAAACCAGGTCGGGCTGACAAAAAGAAAAAGAGGAAATTGATGATATTATAGCGATCTGTTTTAAAGCAGCAAGTCATTTTGGAAAAGCTAATCACAGCTCTTCCAAACAAAGTTAGGTACAGTTGCCGGTATTAAGCTGTTATGGGCGCCATTCCAGAGTCAGATGTATCGGATTAAAATAAACTCCTCATATAAAAACAACAGCTTATAAAATTCGTGAACTTGTCAGTTAAAACTTTAACTAATTTTGATGCAAACATTAACTTAGAGCATAGTTTACCCCCAAGTAAAATTCTGTTCGGTAAGCAGTAGCGGTGTTTAAATAAATAACCAAATCAATTGCATACAAAATGTAAAGTTCTTGTAAATAGCCCTATAGATACAGGTAATGTCAACTCTTCTGTTCTACATTTGATATTATTCTGTTTTTTGCTTTTCTAATACTTGAAAGCAAATACATTACTTTTCAGGGCATCTATCAAGGTGTTTCTTTGTAGAGATTTGTTTAAGTTTATTGAATTTTCAGCGTGATAACAGTCAGAAGTTAACAAACCGATGATTTTGCATCGACGAGGGATTGTTTTTCAGTCTCTAATCAAAAATAGAAGATTTAGTTTTTTATTATGTTTATCTGACAAGTCTGAGCTCATATTCATGATTTTTCTTTTTACTTTCTAAGGTATTCACAAATCCATGCTTTAGCAGGCGAAATACATGACCCCCTAGTTTTAATTCCAAGCTTGACAAATTAATGCATACTGAAGAACTTGGACAAGTCGATGCCCCGAGCAGCTTATCTCCAAAGCCATGAGCTTACCGGGAGAGAAATTACTGCACCCTTACGTGGAATATTAAAGTTGAACTCTCTCTCTCTCTTTCATTTATCTATCAATAATTGTATCTCTCTATTTCTGTCTGTAACCTCTCTCTCTCACTTTCTTTCTCAATCTCTCCCTGTCTAAAACAACTTTCTCTCTCCCTCTCTCTAATTTACTCACCCACAGATTCCCTCACTAAATAATCCATTCACCTGTTTCATCTTTGTCCATCTCGCTTTCCCATCTTTTTAATTCCCCTATATATTGGCATTTTTCAGTTTTCACTTTCTCCATTCGGATTATTTTTTCTATTTCTTTCGCACGCACACAAACACACGCTCATTTTTTACCCCCCCCCCTCTCTCTCTCTCTCTCCACCCTCCTCTCCCACTCTCTCTTCATCCCTCCTGTTCTCGACCACACATACCCTCACAACCGCACATTATTTCCTTACGGATCATTCCATGCATATCTCCATCCTTATTGAATGCCTAGAGCACCATGCTATCTAATCTGGCGACACATCCATGTCCCGTTCACTTCAATTTCATCAAAAGAAAAATCTCACTCATGGGAAAATGTTCAGGGAAAGACGTAAAATTTCATCTCGGAAGATCTTTCCCATAGCCAGATTACTTGATCAACTTTTACAAACAACTCTTAACATAATGATCTGCATGGGGCAAAGCTCGTGGTAAAAGTCGGATGCAGTGAGCGTGGCGTGCGAGTGCGTGCAGCTCAAGATCTACGTGCGTATAATTCAGTTCTTTATGTAATACTTTCAGAAAAAACATGGACATCACAAAATACGAAAAAATGAAATCAACAACTAGAAAATAAACATTAACAACAACTTAACATGGTATGTTGGGAGGTTAGCGAGAAGATTATATCATAAAATGCTAAAACTCCTTTTCGAAGAAGTACAAAACAATTTTAATTTCAAAACCATCGAAAATTTAATGACCAACATCAACTTAACAACGCGTTTATGAATAGCTAACAATGCGAACATTCTTTTTCGTATTTCTCACCATACCATCTCACAAGTACTCACATCTCTAATAATAAGCTCGGTCGATGAAGGAATTGGCGCCAATAGTATCCATTTTACGACTAATTTGGGGTGAAGCTTGTACGAATAGGTTCGTGTCGCCTGTTGCTGAACTAGTTGCTTAGGCCTCATTCACATATCAAGCGATATATCGCTTGATAAAAATGATAAAAACGGTTGCGGCAAAATGAAACCCATTTTAAGGCTCGGTAAGATATGAAGATGTAAACCGCAGCGGTATTTCTTTTTTACAACGTGAAAATGAATGGCAACTGCGCGCTTACGCAGCGGCTGATCCCAGTGTTATAAAATACGAGAAGGTGAAGCGTATTGCATTTACATCGTCATTCAAATGTTTTTAAAACGCCTCTTTTTTAACTGCGTCATATCTGAACATGACTTTTACGAATACATAAATGACAAGTGGGAGTGAGAAAAGTAGCTGCCCATTGATCTCTGTGTGCTTTAGACGGTTTACATTATTATGTGTGAACAATGCGTTAGTTCATATCTTCTGAGATTGCGTGCCAGCTTTGACAGAGAAGCGTGAACTATGCATTTTACTCCATGTTTACGTAAATATAATCCTATATTATTTATTTTGTAATTGTGATTTTAGTTGTGAAAGATAAAGAGAAAAATACATATCATCACCCATTCAAATTTATGTAAACCACTTTTCCCAGTAAAATTAACATTAACTTTAGATTTTCGAAGGTTATGCCATTAAAGAACAAAGGCCAAGGCACACTTCACAAAGAATTGTGTCAGTCACTACCGGTAAGAGCTGCACTACAGGTTCTATCAAAAATTCTGAACTGGCAACAAAAATATATGAACTGTTATCTGATTATATTGTCAAAGATTAAATAGTGCCTTTTATGTCTTCCGTTTGGTGGCACATAGGATTAACACAAACATAAAGCTTCATCTTGTTGTTCACTTTAAGTCAGTCATCGTGAAGAAAAAAGTTCCTGAAAATTGTAAACACTGACATTCGTCAACAAGGCTAAGAGCACGATACTGGCATGTGCTATTTACAGATATAATGATGTGGTGTTATTTTTATTCTGATACTAGTGTCAAATTTATTGATATTGTTATTAAAACTCAAAATAACTTGTCACTATTCAAGCTCAGGTTCATAGAAAAGTAGTAAATCAAATACCGATAAACATAGTCAAGACAAAAGTAGATTACAAGACATATTAGCAGGAAAAAAATCTACCTTTGATTTTGTCAGAATTTGCAGAAAATATTAAGACAACATAAGGAGAAATAATATACAGAAAACTAGGACACTGACATAGAGGGAAATGACACTGATCGGAAGGAGAGTAATGAGTAAACTTGGGCTTAACAGTTCATTGGATTTCAATATTAATGCGATGAGATTACGGAGATTGGACAAGAATGATGACAAAATTTTATGAAACGAACAAAGGAAATCAAATTTGTCAAACTGATCAGGGACGTAGTAAACGAGATCAAGTTTTGTTGACATTTGTGTAATTCTCGCATCATTACTGTTCATTGAGTTTATTTTTCATATTAACCATGTTCACCTATTTATAGTTCAAATGGAGAAGACGAGTATCAATCATGTGTAATCATTTAGCTCAAGGGACAAACCGCTGACATCACCATCCGATATAGTTTCGAGCCCGGATTGTTAAGGCGAGGACAGAGGCATCACTAAACCAACCCATAGAATGATAATGATAATAACAATGATAAAAATTATAATATAATAATAGTAATAGTAGTAACAATGACGAATATAATAACATTAATAATACTTTAGCTGATGATAATAGTTAATCTGGATTTATATAAAGCTAAATAGGAAATAACGTCTCTATCAAAGCGTTTGACAGATGTATGAATACATTCCTTACATAGCATTGATAGAGTGCAAATAGATATAATTCAAAGTAACAGCACAGGTCCTTTACTCACTAGTCATTAGTTGATTAAGTTGTTAGATAAAAAAATGTTTATGTCCCTTTAGAGCTTAGTTTTGAAACGATCCTTGGAGCCTTTGTATATCTATAAAGAAGCGTGATGATACGTTTTTAGCCACAGGCCTGCCAGTGGGACGAGACAGTGAGGCTCGTGGGGTATGCAAGTTGTGAAGATGATTCAATAAAGTTAATTGGAAGAACGCGAAAACGCTGCAAGAACATTCAAGCACAACGTCGAAAACATTAATGAAGGAAAATAGTAAGAGGAAATGTGACGGAATTTGAAAAGATATAAAGAAGAGAAAGGAGCGAGTGTAATTTTAATTTCCTGTGCAGCGGTGGGAGTGTTTCATGAAGGCTCACTTCAAATCATCGGGTCATCGCGTCGGGTCGGGTGGTCGCGTTACCCGACATTTTGTGAAAACATGCCCCTTTATTCACGAAATTTCGGGGGTAATGTTTGTGAAATAAACCCCTCTTATCTACAAATGATCTGGGGGTGCTTCACAAAGACTAAGATCGACTTTAAGTTGAACTTAAGTATAACAGGCCGTTCGTGCCATTGTTTGCTCTCACCATTATGATCTTTAGATAATATTTTTTCCTTAATGAATTATCAAAAAATGTAAGTTTTTAAAGATTTTTTACCATGATTTGTACGTCCCTTGAGAGACCAATGCCAGTAAATAATGATAGCAAACAATGGCATGACCGGCCTGCTATACTTATGTCCAACTTAAAGTCGATCTTAGTCTTTGTGAAACACCCCAGGTCTAATTTACCCGACACTTTGTGAAAGCCAAACGGAAGATCTACGAAAGGTCGCGTCCTTAACGTGCATCTTCACATGATCTTCCGTTTTCGTTTCACGATAGGTCTTGAAACGTGACCACCTGACCGAACGCGATGACCCGGTGATTCGAGGTAAGCCTTTCGTGAATATGGCCTCGGTGATTTCATAGGCCTATATGGCTTCTGTTTCTGTTTTGTTTTTATCTTCCTATTTCTCGTTTAATTTTTTTAATATTCTCTTTTTTTAAAGTCAATCTGACCTTAATTCTAGAGTTCCTATAAACTACCGCTCTATCTGTGTAAGTTTCAATAAATTTCATTTCTCGCCACGAGTTCTCAGTATTCTCAAACGGCCATCTTCAATCTTCTCCCATTTCATCGGGTACATCTTGACAAAACTAATTATATCATTTTTAGATCAAGGAACAGGAGGGTTCCCTACAACATAAACCCATTAATTATTGGTGGAAGCACTATTAAACAAGTTGAAAATGTTAAATTTCTTGGAGTAATTTTGAATGAGTTTTTATCCTGGAAACCTCATATTGATAATGTTTGTTCAAAGATATCTAGAGGTAGTGGTGTGTTATCTAGATTAAGACATTTTTTACCACAGGATATTCTCATTACTATATATAACAGTATAATATTGCCTCACCTAATTTATTGTAACACTACATGGGGTCATACATTTCCAAGTCATCTTAAAAAAATAGAAATTCTTCAAAAACGGGCAATCAGATTGATAACTTGGTCAATAGGCTATGTACACAGTAGCCCACTATTTTATAAACTTAGGACCTTACCTTTGAAACTGCTTGTATCATTTGGTACTCTAATTTTCATGTTTAAATATAACTCTGGCCTGTTGCCCCAAATATTTAATGATATGTTCACTTTAAATTCCAATGTTCATTCTTATAATACTCGTCAGAGTCGCCAATTTCACAAACCCAAGGTGCGTACTACCACTGCACAACATTCATTTCACTTTAATGCCATCCAACAATGGAATGCTCTTGATAAGAGCACTAAAAGTAGTACCACCCTTTCCCGTTTTAAAACGCTTTGTCGCAATACTTTTCTACTCTCACTTAAATAATTTGTATAATAATTTGTGCAATATCTCTCTACAATTCTTCATCTCTCCTTATTCCTTTCCTACTGTCCTGCCACATTCTTCTCTTCTTTCTCCCTCTATCTCCTTCTCGCGGGTGTGTGTATGTGTGTGTGTGTGTATGTGTGTGTATATGCCTGTTTTTTCTCACATGATTTTGTACCACATGGAGCCGGTCAGTGTTCATCGGCCGCACTGAGGCGCTGCCTCAGCCAGAACAAGTGGGCTTAGTCTGCTCAGGGAGGTGGGAGTTCCACCTCCCTGGTCTGCTGAGCCCATTGTTCTGCTTGTGCGTAATGTAATAGCCGGTGAATGCTGACGGGTGCCATGGTTTAGTTTGTCTTAGCCTATTATCTAGTTTTTGTTATACAATTTTTGTTATACAATTTTACTCGTTTATTGTACAGGGAACCCCACTTACAAGCTTAAGCTTCTCTCGGGTTCCCTAACCATTTTTTTACTCTGTATGTCCATCATGTTTTGTAAAATTATGTCCTTCGAATATTGTTTGTATTTCTGAATGTTGATTTTTTTACAAAAATGGTTGAACCAATAAATGAAATGAAAAATGGGTATTCATCCTATATTATGGTGAAGATAAGCGAAGGTCGATTAGACTCCCTCCTCACCCTCACCCACTACACTCGAACACGCTTACCCACGCACACGCACGCACTCAAACACTCGCACCCAACAGCCCACGCACACACTCAACAACGCGTCCACTGTTACTACTTTTAAGTTCACTCTCTTGCTCTATATCCGCCCTCAATCTGCCGGCACTTGAACAGTTCTATGTAATGCTTTAAAAGTGGATGCAGTTACGACATTATTCACCGTTGTTGAGTTCTGGTCATGCGATAATGAAACTTGCTGAAACAATTTGTAATGGTCGATATAATTAATGTATACTGTGATTCTTTGAAATCATCGAAATTATAGGAAATTGCTTCATTCGTCATGAAAGTCACATGCATTGCATATTGAAATGTGTATGGTACTTAACGTACATATGGCAAGGAGGTTTGGCCGGTCCAAACACTTTAGCCTTTCTTGTCGTATTTCGAATAAAAGGGCATTCGAAGACCGATCCTTTTCAGGCAATCATGGCGATAGGCATTTTTTCATTGATTGGTGTCCTTCCAAACTTAAAGGCATCGTTTAACAATGTTAAATCTGATATGCATCGCCCTACGTGTTATCAGTGTCTGTGATATGGTGTAATATTGAAGCCCTAAAAAAATTGCGCTTCAAAATGATCATGAAGTGCCTCAAAAAAGTAAAAATCTTTGAGTGACTGGTTTTACCGTACTCATTTTTCCCAATAGACTGAAGTGTAATAAAAACCGTTAGGAAAACGAAAAATGAAATTTCGATTTCCAATCGTAAATATCTTGATAATTAGACAGGCGATCGGCTTGTAAAAGTCATGGGATTCCTGACTGACCTAAAGGTTTATAATTATGATTGCAGCATGAGCTAAATCCAGGATTTGTTTTGGAATCTGAGGCAATGTTACCGAGTCACTTAAAGAGAATGATATAATAAAAGAATGGGAATGCTCACAAATCATTTTCCACTTTTTTAAACCCTACCTTCTCTTTAATTCTATGAATTTTGAGAGAGAAAGCCTACTGATCCCACCAGTCCTCTTCAGACCTGCGTGTTTTTCCCATGAGTTAAAGATTATGGTTCAAGTTTATTTTAACTGAGTCAATAAGAGGTACTATCGATATTGTTGACGCCCCAGATTCGTCAATTCCTTTATTCTAGTTCTTTCAATAACATCTTTTGGGAAAAGAAAAGTGATCTCTTCTGTTCTCTCTCCTGTCAGGGCTTAGGTATCTCGATTCAATTGAATTCAATTATTTATTATCCATAAAATGCAAATGGAAAGTTAGTTTGTTCACATGCATAATATAAACATAGAAAGTGGATAAAATGATAATTCGGTTAGATAAAAATTACGATATTAATAAATACGGACAAGATATATGCATTATGTGGAACCCGGTATTATATTTGTTCGTCCTGTTATCTCTCTCTCTCTCTCTCTCCCTTTCTCCCTCTCTCACTTCCTCGCTTGTGCTCTTTTTTCCCCTAACCTCAGAACCCATTCTTTAGCTCTTTTCTATATTATTAATCTCTATTTATATATCTTGCTAGCCCTCTCTTTCTCTCTGTCTCTCTGTTTATCTTGTTTCTCTTCCTCTTTTTCCAGCATATTTTCTCATTGTAGTATTTATTCTCCATTTCTGTTCATACCCTCTTTACCTTTTCATTAACTTGCCTAGTAATGTCACTTTACTTGATTTAAACTAACTCCTTTCTCTCTCCTTAACTCATTCATAATGTTTTCTAACATTGCCGAGAGACAGCCTGAAATACCTTTCTAAATGTTTGATAATTATTTTCTTTAACGTTCTTTTATAGATCTATGTTCCTGGCAAAAGGTGCCATTGTCGATTTCCCTTTTCAAGAGGAAAAAACTATTATTAATGGCCTTCATCTTCATATTTAACGTTAGAAGGCCACTAACATTTCTTTATTCAGTTTCCATTGGATTCTTATATATCTATTTATAGTTTCATTTCTTTAACCACTTTTACGCAATCGATAAGTCTATTAACGATTTGCAACCAAAGGCCAACATGTCTTAACTTCTTTAATATGTTTCAATAAATTTTATTTATGTTATTTCTCTCTCTCTGATATTCATTTTTGTAAATTTCCTTAGGACCATTTGTTGTTCATTTCTCTGTTCTCTGCCAGGTCTTTCATTCCTTTGAAACTCTTTTAGCTTCTTGTTAACTCTCTTTCCTACCTATCCTTCTTCCTCACTTTCTCTTGCTCTCTCTCTCTCTTCCCATTTTTCTCTTTTCATTCTTTGTCTCACACTTTCATCAATTGATATCCTTTCTTACCATCTCTCTCTCTTCTCTCTACCTCTTTATTCCATGAGTCTCGACCCTCCTCCACCATCATCTTCAAAGGATTACGTCAAAACACTTCTCCTGATCTCTCGATGCCTGTTTCTCTCCCGTAACCCTAGCACCTTGAATCGAGAGGTGGGGCATTAGGGAGGAAATGAAAACCCGATGGCAAGTGTCCATCTCCCTAAGCTTCGGCTAGACTTACCATGTCTAATCGATGACATCGGTCATTCTGTTCAGGCGATTAAGCAAATATAAAGTCATCTTATATCTCCTTTAAAAAGCTTCTAAAACGGAATTAAAATAGTTTTATGCAATAGTTCAGTGCCACCGAGTTTTAAGGTTCTCATAAATGAGCTTCCCAGATCTAATTTTGGCTTTTAATGCATGATCCCATTGATTGACGAGAAAAATCATCTATTGGGGAACACAAAAATAACAATAATGTTAAATTTTTCTTCTTCTAGAACGCGAAATGCAGCAATTTATTTTTGAATTCCAGTCATCACATACTTGGGCACAGACAGATTCAATACGTACATATGCAATATGCAAAAGACAGTATCGCATTTGATAGGCGGCAAGAGGACAGTTTGTGAAATATATTTCATTTCCACTTATTTTCCACATTAAAAACCAAAATAATATACAAGGTAAGAAAATACATTGTACACATTTGACAAATAGAGCAAATGAAAAAAAGATACATAAACATAAAAGAACAATGAAAATCTACATCAGTTAACAAACATCAACATTAAAACATGAAAAGGTAAATAATGTAGATGGGGCTAGAAAAGGCGAAGCTTATCGAGTCTAGCCCCGGTAGCAATGAAGGGGAAGTCCACCCTGAGAATGTGTGTGCAGACCATGTAAGGTAACCCTGATCTTTGGCCAGTAGCAGTTCTGTAATAAATGCTATGCAACTTCTTGGAGTTTCGGGTGTTATAACAATGTACATCACTGTTGCATCTAAACCAGTTTTGAAGTGAGTTTGGTAACAGTCCCTTTTCAGACCTGTACATAAATTCTCCCAGTTGTAACCTACCTAATGCATATACAGTCAAAATCCTTAATTGTTTAAAGATATTGTTGGTATGGGCCAAATAATGAGACTTAGCAACTATGCGTATTACACGTTTTTGCAACAAATATAAACGATTTAACAATGTATTTGAGGCATTTATCTATAGCATATTCCTATATTGTAAATGAGGTAGAATTAATGAATTGTATAGTAAAAGCAGTACCTTTGACGGTACTACAAATTTCAGTTCTGACATAACTCCAGTAATTCTCGAGATCTTCAATGCCATATCATTAATATGTAAAGACCCTGATAACTTGTCATCAATATTAACTCCCAAGAAGCGGGTACTATGTACTTGCTTTAAAGGTACTATGTCCCATTTGCAGGCCAAAAAATGAAAAGGTTGAATTCCAACGGCATTTGAAAGACCAATACTAATTTAGAACTCCCTAAAAAAGGGGGGCTTGAAAATGTCTTTAAGTGGGAAAATAACGACTATTAGTTGTCGAATCAACTTAGGAGCTATAGAGCCAGTAAGTAATAGTCTGATTTTTGAGACCATAGAACCGAATGGTCGTACGTTTTATGCTGCGCAAAGATTCAATCAGTTTAATTTTGGCCATTACAAGAAGTGGGTTATTGATGTAGACAAATGCTCATGTACCCTTTACAGCTCATTTTATGTATGTTATTACCAAAGATGAAAAACAGCCAGTCAGTCACTCAATCGTGTCTGACAGTGAAGTCTAGCAAGTAAACGGGTTTCCTTGGATAATTTGAATATTAGGACTCTGCTAACGTTTAAATTTCACAGATAGGACATACATGACATATTCATAATTCCTGCAAAGTTCTACAGAATTTGATGTTGGCTGCAAAAGGGACATAGTATCTTTAAGGGTTCTAGTGAATCAACAAACTTAAGAGTAAGTAAGTTCTTGTCATATTGTTTATTCAATGGAGCAAAATGCATACAATTTGTTTTCTCAATGTTTATCCTTAACCCATTCATTTTGTACCGAATATTAACCTTTTGTATTTATTTCTTCATATTATGGATAAGAGTATTTAGTTTCTTCTCGCTTAAAGAGACATTGGTATCGTCTGCAAAAACAATGTATGACAAAAATGAAGAAGCATTTGGCAAGTCGTTTATATATAGAATAAACAACAGTGGCCCAATTATTGACACTTGGGGCACTCCGCATATAAGTTCTTTTCAAATGAAGTTGCATTATCATGAACAACATATTGTTTTCTTTCCTTTAAATAATCCTTTATCCACTGTAATGGCAAACCCCTCACACCATAGTATTCCAATTTGGATAATGAGGCTTGATGATTAATTGAGTCAAAAGCTTTTGAGATATCCAATGACAAACAGAGTGAATGTTTGCTATCATCAAGGGAAGTAAGTATTTGGTCCCAAAATATGTCAAGGCCAATATAGTTGAATTACCAGATTTGAAGCCATATTGAAAATTTGACAAAATCCCTCGTTTCTCAATGTAAGACAATAATCGAGAGTAAAATTATTTTTCCAAGATTTTGGGAAAAAACGGGCAAGAGGGACACCGGTCTATAATTACAAAACTGATCGAGAGGGCCTTTCTTATAGATCGGAGTTACCCTCGCCAGTTTCATACTGTGAGGGAATTTACCAGTGGAGAGGGAAAGGTTAAAAATATGTACAAGTGGAGCAAGAATGAAATAGATTGATTCTTTAATGACAGAAACATTATCATGACCAGGACTCTTACCTATTTTCAATGCCTTCACTATATCTATAATTTCATGACCTTCTATTGGTTTCAGAAACATTGACTGTTGATATTGACCATTCATATAAGACCTACACTTCAGCAAGTCAATATTACTTGTATCTGTAAACGTTGTCCCAATGCTTATAAAATATTCATTGAATTTGTTTGCAATATCAACAGGATCTGTAAGTTTCTTAATATTTTTATCACGATAACTGTTTTGGTTCTTTCTTTTAATTCCCCTATTCAAGATGTTGTTAATAATATTCCACGTTCGTTTACTGCAATACACCTTTTCACGGTTAAGGGCGCCATTTTAGAGGTCAGGGGTTTACGCGTACATAGCGCCCATGCAAATATGATGTGCAGGCAGTGATGTCTTCAATGTTTTCAGATGCCTGCGCTGTGCGCTCAATATATTTGCATGTTAAAGCGTAAACCACTGACCTCGATCAGTGTCTTTGTTTGTTCTTAAATTTGTTCTTAAATTAAGATGGCGCCCATGTCTGCGCATGCGCACTTTTGTAACCGTGAAAAGGTGTATTACTTTCTTCAAACTGCGCTGTATAGTAAGATTATTTTGACCTTCGAATAATTGAAGTTAAAGTGTTTCGATACTGTCGGTATACTTTTTTTCCTGTACGCAGAAGGGTTCTTCAAATACTTTTTGTATTGCTATTGTAATCCATGGTTTAGATTCGGCAACGCTTTTCTTTCAAAGGAAAACAAGAAATTTGTATGATATTAAATTCATTGATAAATACTTCATAAGCTCTGTCACATGACTAATAACGCCCCAGTTTCAAACTCTTAAAAATACATACAATTTCAGGGCTCAAATCTCTGAAAGAGTATTTGTTGATCGTACAGGTAACACGTCTTTAATTGTTGGTTGTACTGTTTATCAAGTTGACTAACACAGACAGCATAAAACTTATTAAATGAGACTAACTCACAAAATGATAATTGATTATAACAATGAGGCATTGCCAAGTGCGTTTATTCAAGGAAGATAGACAACGTGAATTGATTTGCCCTCACACTTCAAAAATGCGAAAATATTTTCCTACATCTGGAGCGGAAAGGTTTACCAAGTATTAAATCCCTTGTGAAATACCTCGGCATAAGTGTTTTGGTACTTAAGACGTTGTCGAAGGTACAGATAACAACGACTTTGAAAACAAACTGTACACGTGTATTAATGGAAAGAATTGATAATAGAAGTGAGAAAACGAAACATATTACCCACAACAATATCGATATCAATCACATTTCTTCCAGCCTACCGTCCCCCCTCTCTCTCTCTCTCTCTCTCCCCACATCCTTTCTTTCATTCAATTCCTCTTTCTCCCCCTCTCTCTCTCTCCTCTCTCCCTTTCCCTCTTTCCCCTTCTCTATCTCTCTCTCTCTCTCCCCCTCTCTCCCTCTCTCACTCCTCTCTCTCTCTCTCTCTCTCTCTCTCTCTCTCTCTCTCTCTCTTGTTATTCACTTGCTTTGTAACTGAATATGACCTGAGTTTGAAAGCACTATAAATATCATAACAGAAGTATATATAACATAATGTTTTTACAATCAGCCACAAAACGACGAAGCATTGTTTTTCACTCTATTTATTTAGTTGATATATGAAAAGTAGTAAACATGTCCTAAGAAATTAATGTCGTCAGATCAATGCGTCACGCCATGTGCAGCCGACGTGTTTAAAACCCATGTAAGCGATATGGTGAGGTCCAAAACAATCTTTGTTTTATGTATTTATTAAGATACCAAATAATTTTAAGCTACTGCGCTTGTTTGTCTCTGTGATTGGGCAGTCTGTGGTTGGATATCAAACAAATGAAACGTGAAAAAACATACATCTGGTGTAAGGAAGCGAGCAAGAGGACCGTACTATTCTCCGTGAACATGGTGAGGTTAAAGTGTGATACGTTTCGGTGAAAGGCTATTCTGGGCAATTGTCAAGTTGTGATATCTAATTCAGAGTTATATGCTAAATGCCATTATAAATCATGGATGTAACACGGCACATGTACGTTTTGATAGAATAAAAGCAAGTGACACCATTTTCAACAAATTTCCTTCCAATTTCTTTTTGAGCGATTTCTTTTCTTTGCGCACTTTTTCCTTCCGATTACTACTTTATGTCATCATTAGTCAATTGTTTTGAAATGCCAGTCCCTACGAGCGCAGGTGTTGCGTGTTCCATGTTATTACGTTTCGTATCTGTACTCTGCATAGTCATTATATATTTATTATCTTTTCCGAGATATATTCCCCAAAGGACACTTCCCCCCACACACCCCACAAATACACCCACTTATATTTGCTTGCTCTCAGTTGTCCATTGTATGGCAATCACACTTTACCCTAGTTTAGAAACAATTCATGATCATATTTGTATAGCCATTTGGAAATAAGGTCCCCCTTGTGAATACGCGATACGTTGATACTAGTGCTTAAGAGCACTCTATAAATAGTTGTGATGAGAACTATACATGTCCGAATAATATCAGTTAAAAAAAAAAACGTTGAGCAAAGAGATGATATGAGAACTCAAGTTCCTAATAATTCGCCCATGGTTAGAGGCATAAGCGGACGGTGATCTCCGAGCGCTGTAGAAGTCTTGAATATGATCGCAAATGTTTGGTTAGTACCCTGTGGCCGGGCCGGGCCATTGTGTTTCAGTCGAATCCTCTAGGGGCGAGATGAAGAGTGTAATGTCAATATAGCCTACTGGGCCGCCCTCTTAGATTGCGGGTTGATTTTTTTAAGGTCTCAGAGCAGTTCAAGAACCTGTTAATAATTTATCTCAAGACAGTATAAAGGTTTGGAAAGTGCCCCAATGAAAATGGAAAGGCTGTGCGATCCGATTCTTTTGGGAATCGCTTAGGATGTAAACATTTTTTTTTTAAATAATACACTTGAAATTGAAACGTGTACAAGTTTTAAAGGAATTATAAAGACAACAAAGATAACTTTCAGATTGAAAGGAGCTGACAGCATATAGTTAGATATGCGGCTTAGTCTTTTTTAATCACAACGAAAGTGGGTAGACATGATTGTTTTAAGTTCGGAAAGGGATATCGAAAAGGATATTTTGATTCTATATATCTGTTTGCCTCGGAATTGCCAAAAAGGTAAATTACTTCTCTAGGAAAGACTCGCTTTTTCAATTTTACATCTACACAAATAAACCCTAGTCCTAGAAGAAGAAACAAAATATCCATCACTTTCCATAGTGAGAGAATCGATGCGGAATCTGATTTGAACATGAGTGGTTGTGGTCACAATCATTTTGGAAACCTTAAATACAAATTTTAAAAATTCACTCTGACAAAGACGGCAGTACTTTAGGCAATAATAGGAATTTTTGTAATTTGTATTTATTTTTGTTTGGTCACAGGATAGTGCCTCTGCGATTCAATGATCTTGAAAATTTGTCGTTTTAGTTCAGTTTCGTGTCTCCAATGAATGTCAAATAAAATTGCGAGGGATCCTGCTACAAAATTAACTCTTTTTTCTCACACTGATACGTTCTTCAAATCGATATCACACCTCATTCACGCTCTCACCAAACTTTATTCACACTGTGATAAATGGATGGACCGGCGTTTCTCACTCCTGGTTGTTACTAAGCACGTCTATTTTAGTTCGTTGGAAATAGGAAACGCCGATGGCGCTTCGTAGTGGATGAAGAAGGAAAGTAACTGCTTTGAAAGCGTTAATACGGCGTCGAGGAGAATGTACAGTAACGCTCGGCATACCAATTAACCTTTCACACGTACTGGAGCAGAGATTCTTGAGCCTCTCAGTGTGAAGAAAAGTCCCTGGCGCTCTCTATCTCTCCTCTCTCCCTCATCAATGTAATGCTATACTGATGCCTCTTTATTCATTTGTATTTCAAGATATGTTAAATGACAACTAAATCCATGAAACTCTACCGTTTCTATTAGAAGCCTTTAGATCTCATTTATAAACTAACGTTCTGAGTGTAATTGCAAGAGACCTATTCCATAAAAAGCTCAATTTGATATACAAAACGTCCTGTTCCCTTTACCTCATTTTTTTCCATTCTATCTCTCTCTCTCTCTTTATTTCTCTCTGTGTAACTTTCTCGCTCTCTCTCTCTCTCTCCCCCCTCTCTCTCATCCTCTATCCTACTTCCTTACGCTGCCACTCTACCATACTCTCTCTTTCTTATTTTTCCTTTCCCTCCCCATTCGGAGGAAGAAAATCTTCACCTTATACCCCCGTTCTCCCTCTCCAGAGATCTAGTTCAACCAATAGAGGGAAGTAAAAGATGAGGAATCACCCCTAGAGCCACTCGAATTGAAGCTCGTTTTCCACGCGTAAAAAAGAAAGACAGAATGGAAAAATATGTGAGGAAAATATACGTATGGCAGCTTTTCAACAACCCAGAGGCTCTTTCTGAATTCGAGTCCTTTCACAAATCCTGTCTGATTTCGATCATATCTCCGGGGATCCACATTTCAGGAAATATACTCGATAACTTTTCTCTCTCTCTCTTCTCGCTTTCTTTTTCCCTCCGGTCCCTTTCTTCCCCCTTCCCTTCCCTCCTCCTCCCCTTTCTCTCTCTCTCTCTCTCTCTCTCTTTCTCTCTTTTTCTCTCTCTTTCTCTCGCACTCTCTTTTTGCTTGTTTCTCTTTCACTTATCCTCTCTCTCTTCTCCCTCTCATTAAGATGTTTAATAGTACTTTCTCTCTCTCTCTTTGTCTCTTCATGTTCACTCCTTCTCATTCTCTTCCTAGTCACCCCTCCGCTCTCTCTCTCTCTCTCTCTCTCTCTTTATTTCATCCTTCCTCTCACCTCCCACGTTTTCCCCGCTTCCTTTCACCGTCTCTCTCTTTTACACCTTTTCACGTACTCCCTCCCTCCCACTCCCACCCTAATACCTCTATAAAATCGATCAATTGTCGAATGTGGCGAATTCTCTCTTTCAAGATGATCCTCATCTGCCAGAAATGAGCGCATAAATTGATATCGCATCCTTTTCGTCGTAATGTGTGAGATGTCATTGAATATCTTTTTTCATACACTCCCTCTCCGAGCAGTCCTAGTGGCAACCACGAGCATGATGAGTATGACTGTCTTTCTTTGAAAAACACCGGCTCTAAGAGATTTTTGAAATATTTATAAGGTGTTTTATTTTCTCAATACCAGAGGCAGTACATATAATATAATCGAAATCATGCAATTTACATCATACTCAGAATAATTAAAATACAACTCAGAATAATCAAAATACAATTCAAAAGTATAATTCTTAACATCAATTGTTTCATTGCAGTCGATATCGAGAGGAAACATGAGATGCATCCAAAACCCCGCTAGTTCTGCATTACGACAATTCAACAATGAAGTCAAACATGCATTACAAAATTCAACATGCAAATAGGTTTACTTTTAAAAACAACTTCATAAACAAAAGGTCAAAAGTATATAACTCACACCTGATAGTAAACAAATAATGGCATGGAAGACATATAGATGGTCTCAAAATCAAATCAATCCTTTTGGGATAATTGTTTTTTTTTCTCTGGGGAGGATTGGTGTGTGGCTCAGTGTGCGTGTGCATGTGTGTAAGAGTATATAAATATATACAAATATTTTCTACATCTCTTCCACTCACACTCCCAAAACACGGGTATTTTTTCATTTGAACATATATATTCATCGCAATTAAAGTAGTGCATTTGTACAGAAATGGCAGCACGATAAACTATAGTACATGACTTAGTAGTATAGTTATATTATATATTATTATTTGATCGATATGATTATTCATGATGTCAACGCGGTCTTTACTTGTTTACACGTTGTTGAAGGGGATCTATGTGGATACTGAGTAATGTGAAAAAGGATTTGCAGCACACGGATAATGAGTGCTTTAGCATCCATCAATTACTGGACCACAATCGTCTAGACCAAATTAAAATAGCCCTGTATCGTGACAGAATGTTCAAAATATTTAAAGTGCTCTTGAAATGCTGCTATTTACTTTTAAATCAAGTGATGCCTTAATCATTCCATGAAATGTCGGGCAATAACGGTTCTCTCTCTCTCTCTCTCCCTCTCCATCTCTCACTATATTTAGATGACTGTGATGACATAGGACAGACACCCGTCGATATGACAACATTCAAGCCGGGCAATCAAGCGCCGCCAAGTGGACAGATGCAGTAAATATTTAGCGGAGTCTAATCGTATATCCGGATTCCTTTTCTTGGAAGGAAGCATTAACTAGTGATTTCTCGCACTAATTGGACATTATATCGAATTGATATACCGTCAATACAAAAAGTGTCTCATCCTGGAGAAAAGAAGTTTAACAGTGATAACAACGTTGGTTGCTTCCTCATCTTTCTTCCTGTCAATAACTCCATGGTCGTTCTATTTACGAAGAAATGTTTGCGAAGAGCGTGACAAAAATCGTGCTTAGTCAACGAATAGGAGTAAAGGAAACATTTCCCATTTCAGTGAGTGACATGTGTTTAGGCTAGATGACAAAACGTGGGTTGGAAAAGCCTTTTTTAATGCGATCATATGAACCATAGTCATCGAAATCGTCTGCGTATTGTTTTCCAAAAGTAGCCGGTCGTGACAGGCAATGTGCCTACGCATTGCAAGCAACTCTCCGCTCTCACAATCAAATCTAATGGTTGCAGGCTCCATTTGGACATCGCTCTTTCGCGCCGTTTTGAGGAGAGAACGACCGTCTGTCTTCGTACCTAGCCTGTGATGACAAAAGAGGAGGCTAATCACATTTTCAGTCTGCTGTAATTGAATGATTCCCTCCACTTTGATCACATTTAAGTGTGGAACTTAATTCGATTCGCCGCGACACAGTATTTATTCTTCAGGAGGGCAGAAAGTGATTTTGTAATATCTTGAACGATTGTAATAACCCCCGATAAATCGTGGAAGCGAGTACTTGACGGCATAACTAATGCAAAATTCTGGAAGCGCTCATCGCTTTGTGAACTTCTTAAATCACCGTTGGTTTTCCAAGGAATGAATTTGCATGAGGAAAAAATTTGGTTGAATTTCAAGATGTCTTGCCGCTTGTTCCCAGTCAATAAGAAACCAAAACTTACGATCGCTCTTCAAATTACTATTCTCAACATTGCGTTGGTGTGTTTCATTAGTTTCTATTGAATGAAACTTATAAACATGCGGCGGATTTATTTTCTCGAGAAATAATTTGGAATAGAAGCGGAATACGCATTACAGATTTCACTCCAAATTATTCATCCAGAGGAAATAGGGCAAAACTCATTGTTTGGTGTGTGATAAATTCTGGATTTAGCAAATGGTTTGAGACATCTGTATCAGATTTATTTCAAAACAAATACTTTGTATGTTCTTCAAAGAAAAATCATAAATGCTAATGAGTAATCCTCATCTTTCGGTTGCCTGTGATGATGATTATAGTGATTAAAACTAATTAGAGCCAAAGATTCATCTTGCCTGACATAAACAAAATTTATGTTCAACGGTGGAGCTAGAAGAGGAACTATTGAGTGGATATTCATATGTAAGACGTGACATTAATTCCTACATGTTATTTTGACGTCGTTTATACAAGAAATACAGATTAATTGGAAATATTTGAAAGCCACAGCCGCAAGTCCATCTTGGTTTAGTCTGCTTCGTTAGCTCCGGTCACGATTTATCAGATTGCGTTACGTTTCTTGTTTTCTGTTTATAGATGAACGTGCCGTTATCAGTATTTTAGCCTCGTCCATGATGTCTCTCAATCAATACGAGTCGGTTGTCCACTCTTTTAGCATGAACTCGACATACAGACTAATGGGTGAAAGCACTATCACCCAAGATGACCAAGGAATAGGGGTTCTGGTGTACGATATAGGTGCGACTAATCCGTCAGTTGTGATCAAACGAGGGATTAATGCTTCCTGTCCCGAGTTTGGTGAAGCATGGACGTGGGCGCCAGTCGTCTGGAATTGGTTTAATATCCTACGTTTGAGCCTGACCCTCGCAGGAATCCTGGGAAACTCACTGGTGATCATAATCCACAGCAAGTCACAGAGCCATCGCGGAACGGATCGCCTGATAGCAGGGCTCGCATTAGCTGATCTTCTGTGCTCTGTATTCCTCACCCCTATCCCTGGTGCATCCAGGTTGTCGAACAATTGGTTGGGGAACATCTACTGTAAGTTCGTCTTCTCCAATGTTCTTGTATGGATTCCATTCATTGCGTCGATGTACACACTATGCATGATATCCCTCGAACGGTTCTTTGCCATCGTCTACCCTTTCATCTACCGCGCGAAAATAACCCCTTCGCGGATCAAGTATGTCTTCATTCCTATATGGGTGCTAGCGTTCATCGTGAACATCGGTAGCTTCGTCGTCAATATGGTGCATCCAGACTCATGCAGTTGCGTCGTCCATTTCCCAACCCGACTTGGTAAAATGATGCAGGGTGTTCTGCTATTCATCACCGAGTACGTTATCCCAATCGGCATCATGCTCTTCGCACATGTGAGAACTATACGTGAATTGCACACCGAGGCGCGTGCACTGAAAGAAAATCGCATGGATTCCTCTAGGATAACCCTCAATCTCCTGCAAGCGCGTGAACGGGTCCTCCAAATGCTCTTTGTCGTGGTGATGACGTTCATAATCTGCTGGACTCCCGACCAGCTATGTTATCTGTTTTACAGTATCGGTATTCTCAATGTGGACTTCCTGCACAGTCGCCTCTACATGGCGTTCATCCTGCTGGCCTATGTCAATTCTTGTGCCAATCCCTTCATATACACAGCTAGGAATCCAGAGTTCCGGCACGCCCTCAAGGTGTTGTTCAAGAAAGCTGCCAGGGTGCAGCAAGTGTTCAACACATCCGAATGGGTTCATGATAGGACTGACGATGTTGTAAACGATGTCGCGAACGGGACAGCAGTTGAAAGTCGGGTATGATGTTAAAATGAAGGACAAATTATACGAAATCATCTAGGCCTGAAATAGTTTATTATAATTACAATATGAATTATCCTTATTTTTGTATAAATTCTATTGGAATGGTTTTTATATGCTGCGATTTTAACTACTTTTCCTATGTTGTTTATAAGTGGTCATAATTTGCCTGCTAATTATGGCCGCCGTAAGGGCAATGAATGAAAACATAACGATGTACAGGGTGTCTAAAAGAAATGTGTCATTCATGTAACCCCAGAACATTTTTATAGAGAAATGCAATACATGTATAAGGTTGTCCATAAACGTCATTCTTAAACTTATTCGATTGTAAACTATATTTCTGACTGCTAAGAGGGCAAAATCAAATTCTGAATTAGTTAGCCCAGGGAGGTGGTGTAACTCCCACCTCCCTGGTTAGCCTGTGGTTGTAAGTGCTGTCCAATAAATTTCATGATCGACGATGCTATAAGAAGGGCATTAGCGTATATCGGATTGGTTTCGAACCCAGGAGGCCAGGACTTCCAAGTCGATAGATACTACTGCCCTACCAATCAAAAATATTCACGTTTTAATCGTTTGATACCTAACTCGTTTGGATCAGACTGTTATCGTCATGTGAGAAATAACAGATTGAAAGCGTTTCAAAGAAGGAAATATTTCAAAAGGAACAAGGAAAAGAGTATTTTAGAAATTGACTCAAAATCTTATTTAGAGTTTCTATGTCTTGTCATGATCCATGTGTTGCTAGGGTTTAGATTAGAATGGCTTCCTACAATAACAACTCTTTACATTTTTGTTTCAATCAGTCAATTTTAATAGAGTCCCTTTACTTTAACCGACTTGTTTGTACATTACAAAGTGATGTCAGCCTCAAGAGTTGTATGATGTGTCAAACACAAAGTAAACATAACGTATTTCTGTAACTACAGTAAGGATAAATGGGGGATGACATGCGAGTTCATGTTTATAAATTCCTCTAAACCTCGTGCCTGAAAATGTTACTTCTTTAAAGATTAAATGTAGTTTCAGGTCATACAACTGTATTGCGAAAGACACTGTCTAAAAGCAACTGGAAAAGGTTGACTATGCAGTACATGAAAATTGGTGTATATCGTGAGGTTTCGGAATCAACAAATTTAGAAGACGTTGAGTCATTCTTGCTGAAAGACACATTCACTACACAGGAGAATGTGTTTATGGGACTACACATACATGTGGTATAAAAGTTTGGTCCAAACTATCTAGCTGTTTCTCGTCATATTTCGAATAAAAGTGCATTGAATTAAAGAGCAATCCTTTTTCTGCAGCATGGCTAGTACCATCAGGGACGATATTCTTCAATCCAAGAACAAAAGTTTTTTTAACTCACAAATTATTAATTTTACCTTTACCAGAACTTACCTTTCTCTTTAAACCATAAAATCTAACCCACCCCCCCCCCCACACACACACACACACACACACACCAGCCAGACAAGTCAAATAAAGAAAGGGCTGATTGGCGTAATGGATACGATTATCACAAATGTTCTCTCCGGCGAAGATTGCCATGAGAAGATGAGAGTCTAGACTTGGATATTCGATGGTTTGTGCATGTCTTGTTGCACTTCCATCTGCCCCTTTCAGCCATAATGGAGTAAGGTTAGACGGAAAAGTCAATAATATGAAACTGATTCCGTCTAAGGCAGCAGTGCAGATAACTTCAATAGATTGAAAGTTTAACCAGGAGATCTAAACCAAGAAAACATCATTTGATGTGTGAATATTGCATCCGGGTTCGTCTCTCATTTTGGCGTAACAATACTGGATCCCTTCTGTAGTGAATCTGCTTTCAGTTGGATTAAATTACAAATTCAACATGAATGCATCCATAAAATGTTCTCAAATTGCCGGATTTTAGCAATGTTTCGTTTGTGACGTTTCTACAATCACATTTTCCTTTCAAATGCAGGGACTGATCTCTAAAAGAAAAATTCGCTGACAAGCTCTTTTTTTATTTGGAGAGTTTACTTTCATATATAGACCAAACGCAACCTGTAATCTTCCTATACATCTTCGTGATAGGCTGCATACCCCTTTGAAAATTAACAGAAGAAGATGAGAAGAACAATGCTGTTATCACAACGATATTATTATTTTTAAAGTCGCTACCAGAATCTCCCTTGTTTCAAAAGACAGAGACAAAATGCGAAGTGCAGCAAATTGATTTATTGTTCATTCTTATTGCTATCAAAAGTAGACCTATATTTTGTTTTAATGGACAAGGTTTTTAACACCTTACTTTTGTGTAAGATTACATCCATTAAACCTCCTCCGTAAACAATGAAACATACGACTGTAATACTCTTGAATAAGGTAAATGTACTTTGAAGCAACTTCTTTCCATTTTCAATCGATCTCTTTATTTTGATCACGGCAGACAGTGTGGAGGTTATCGATTGAACAAATGAATGAATTATGCTAATCAGCTCACAAAACAGACAAATCTTAATTGCCTGTTATCTGTGCTTCCTATTTAGGCACTTAATCATTAAGAAATCTCGGACTTAAGAATAAGACAGATTAAATATTCGAGCGTCCAATCACGTAAATGCATATCCTCCGATGGTGATGAAGATATTTCTTTCATCTCCATTTTCCTTTATTTATTTACAGTCAAACCTGTCTATAAGGTTCATCCAAAGAAAACAGAAAAAGTGGCCACTGGTTGCTTTTCTATACAGGTTCTGCAACGCATGTTTCTTTCTCGAGGGGGACAAAATAATAGAGAGGTAGCCACTAAGACAGGTTTGACTGTAATATTAATTTCGTAGCAACAAATTATTCCACAAATTTATTTCGATTACAGAAAGATTCAGAACTGTGATTGAGAACTAGCGAGTATTACCGGGGGTTACTTGAGAGGAAAAAACGCATATTTAAAGAAGTATTAGGCCACAGGGTCTTTTTCAAATGCCAATGTGTCCTATTTTACTAGCTTAGCGACCATGTACCTTCCGCCCAATCTAATGTCTCTAATAATGTGATCGGGGGCTAAATTATCTCTGCCATGATCATCGGTCATGTGGTTGTGTTCTAGAAGAGAAAGATAATTAAATTGAGTTTAGCAAACCCCGTGAACATAGTGTAACCCTTGTCAGGGTTCTGTCGTACGTTACAAATTCGCTGAGGACATTGACATTACGACATTGGCCTAATGCTGGCGCTTTTCCCCCGAAAGGTGGATGTTTTCAGAGCGCATCGAAGATATTTACAAAAGGAAACAAGTTCGTAATGATTTTATCGATCGACAGACACAAAAATAAAGAACAATTCAATATGATCAAAACAAATTCATGTTAACGTAATTTTGTAAATTGATTTCTGTAAGTATGGCCGGTATCTTTATACTTTGTTGGTGTTCTTGATTTGTGTTGGTGTATTGCTTTATTTGACATTATATCTTCAAGACATTCCATTGTAATTATTTGTTTTTCTTTGCAGATGAAATTAATGGTTTTAGCTTATTAAAGTGACCAATGATATTGTATTATTTTGAGTAGTATTTATTTACCCTTTTTAAGGTACTCTTGAGTTGCAGAGAAGTAAACGATAAGATATTTGATGAATAGTGTAATGGTACTTGAATAAGACCCATAACGGGATAACAGAACCTGAGGTAATGATGAAGAAAACAGTGTGACCGAATGATTCTATATAGACTATGAAAATAATAGCCTTGCAAGAAGAGTTGATCCATTATCTTTTTTATTATTACGTAGTAATTTCTAAGGTTTATATAAAGGCACAAGTTGTAAATTTGAAGGTATATTTTCCAAAATATCAGTGCTGGTAGCTTCCTCCCCTCCCCTCCCCAAACGGCGCGAAAATGATAATTGATGATAAAATGAAACGGTGATTGTACACAGAACGGGAATTCAGTGAAATTGTCTTGCTTGAATCATGATACAAGTAATGACAAGTAGAAGTTTGACTGTGAACTGTTGAACAAGTCCATGGTATCTGGTGATTTGCTGTCCCATACATTTCAACAACAAAACGGTGGAAATGTTAACAAAAAAGAATATGAGAGCTGCCAACTTTACAGAATCATCAGGTATACAACAATATTTTAAATGTGAGCAACGTATGTGACATATCTTTGCTGATGTCAGTAACGTATGTGACAAATCGTTGATGATGTCAGTTGCGTATGGGACAAATCTTTGATTATTTCAATAACGTATGGCACAAATGTTTGATTATGTCAGTAACGTATGGCACAGATATTTCATATAAGTAACGTATGGGACAAGTTTGTGATGATGTCAGTAACGTATGGCACAAATCTTTAATTATGTCATTAACGTATGTGACAAATATTTGATTATACCCGTAACGTATGGGACAAATTTTTGGTTATGTCAGTAACGTATGGCACAAATCTTTGATTATGTCAGTAACGTATGGCACAGATCTTTGATATAAGTAACGTATGAGACAAATTTTTGATTATGTCAGTAACGTATGGCACAAATCTTTAATTATGTCGGTAACGTATGTGACAAATCTTTGATTATGCCCGTAACGTATGGGACAAATCTTTGGTTATGTCAGTAACGTATGGCACAAATCTTTCATTATGTCAGTAACATATGGCACAAATCTTTGATTATGGAAGTAACGCATTGATGATTGATTGGTTGATTGATTTTTATTCGAGAGCTTACTTCCAACATACAACAATATTATACAGATATTGCCTGCCTAGAGGTTTAATATAACATTTGACTTCCCCGAAAGAGTTATATTTTTCCCAAGGGATTATATTTTCCCCGAAGCGCGAAGCGCTGAGGGAAAATATTGTCCCGAGGGAAAAATGTAACTCTGGAGGAAAATGAAATGTTATTTATTAAAGCGATACAACAGGCAATATCTGTTATATTATATAGCCTATATAGATACGACATTTGTGTCATATAGATCTAGATCTAGGCTTAGGCCTACACTTATTCAAAATACTGAAATCAAGAAGCACGGAGCTGTATAGGCGCAGGCAGGGCGCAGGCTTTGGGCGTATGTTGTCTGCATGCAGCGCACTGCACTGTGCGTGTGGCAGCTATGCATTATGACGTAGGTGATGACGCTCCTCTGTCCAATATAACGGACCGAGGTGACGTCAATCGGGCAATATAACGTTGGAGATCCTTGCAGCTCTAGTCACGTGATGGCGCTTTGACCAGTCACTAATCAGTATCTATATAGACTATATAATATACAAGAATAACAGATAAAAATTAAGTCAGCTTGAACAGGATAACCCACGAAAGCTCGAGAGCTTATTTCCAGTGGGGTCCCCATGGCATGGCACACATCTTTGATATAAGTAACGTATGGCACATATCTTTAATATTAGTAACGTTTGGGATAAATCTTTGATGTAACATATTGGGCAAATCTTTGCTGTCAGTAAAGTTTTGGAAAATGTTTTCTGTCAGTAATATATGGGACAAATCTTTGATATCAGTAACATAGGGGGCAAATCTGTGATGTTAGTAACGTTTGGGACAAATCGTTAATGATATTTGAAACGACTTGGTCAAATCTTTGATTTTGTTAGTAACGTATGTGACAAATCATTGACGGGTTCATTTACGTAAATGACAAATATTCGATGTCAGTGACGTATGGGAAAAATATCTGGTGATATAAGTAACGTGCGGGTGAAAATACCCTGGACCTGGCGGTTACCTCTTCTTTCTACTCTGAGACCTACTTCACCGTGTCACTCGCTTAACGACAATATCACACAATCAATCATATATTGAAATCGGTTCAAACAAAGATTCATTCAACTACTCATTCTTTCACTTACAGATTTGAACTCTTTACCAGTATCTATAGTAAACACTGACGGAACTATACAATATAGCTCATCAGCAGACTCTATGTACATGATCGTCCGAAAACCCAGGGTTAGGATTAGGGTTAGGATTAGATTATAAAGATTTAGTTGTAACCAACGGACGTCTGATCCACTTTTGTGGTGGGTAATGCTAACGTTGCCTCTAAACTTTCAAGATCACAAAATATTCAAACCTCATCTGCATTGTCGTTGGTATCATGAAAACTTAGTCAGACCCAGTCCGACTTGTTTTACTCCAGCAAGAGTGATGAACCTTACGTAATCAGAATCGCTATCAGACTCGCCCCTGTCTTGAATTACATGTTCACATCGTTAGATCATTGAAAAGGTACCGTTCCGCAGCTCTTTCGGCGTTACTGTGCTAGTACAAACGCCATTGCTACGTGGACATCCTTTTAAGGCAATGTGACGTCCTTTTTAAAGGCACTGGCAGTGCACGGCAGTGTGCCTTACAAGGACGTCACGAAGCAGTCCACGTTCTCGTCGTGCAAATCTAAAAGTCCCTTATATTGTTAGGCTTCACTGATTCGTATGTTCCCGCAGTACTCTGGTCACTTATGAAAGGAATGCACTCTCCTCTTTTCAAGGATGACTGGTAATGAATGCAATGTACAAGGTTAATGCATGATAATAGGGACTTTTAGATTTTACACGACGAGAACGTGGACTGCCACGGTGACATCCTTTTAAGGTAATGTGACGTCCTTTTAAGGCACTGCCGGGCACGGGCCAGTGCCTTGAAAGAATGGCACACGTTGCAGTCCACTACGTCGACGTGCAAATCTAAAAGTCCCTAATGTCCAGTGTAGAAAGGGGCACTGTATACCAAGAAAAAAACAAGGTATATGAAACACGATCGTTTTTATTACTTCTGAATTCAACTACAAAAATCGATCTTTCAATGCCTTTAAATGGTTTGGATTCAGGTTTTAATCTCGGTCATTTTATCTAAATTATATTAGGCACATGGGTAAGTTTTTCAAGGCATCCGTAAGACAGGTACAAAAGAAATCGTTAAATAGGCAACTCCATTCCGCACTACTTAAAATGATAGTCCGCGCGAGAACGTTATTGATTTCTCAGATGGTCGATTATTTCAGTGTAATTTATCAACTCCGATATTCTTGTCCAGGTCAAAAAAGATAAGGCATACCTTTAGAAGTGAGAAAACAATAGTAAAAATTGGGTCTAACGTCACTGAGGAACAGTATCAAGGAGCACGGTTTCTTGGGCATACCCCAAAGGAAATCTTATTCGATTCTTTTCTGGTATTGGGGAGAAAAGGGTAGTCAAGGGATGGCCACTTTGATTATGTTGCCGAGCGCCTGCAAAGAACCTATTCTATGAACTTCCTTTTTCATGATTGTAAACAATTTGTATGTACCTCTTTATTCCTTTACGGAAGAGGAAATCCGGTATTGAGCAAATTAGTAGTGGGGAAATGGAGTAGGGTTTCTTGGTTAGTCGAGATTAATGCAATTCAATTCAATTTTTGTTTTTCATTTTTTTAAAGTGTTTTATTTTCTTCTAACTATTACAAAGTACTCAACTCGATTAAGCATAAATAGGTAAATAACCGCAATCATAATTCAAGAACCTAATAATATAAGGAGGAAGGCATAAATCCCATTTAGCAAGGTTTTATGTCGGGTATGCTTGAGTTAACAGTATGAAATAAATGACGATTACCATGCTGTTAAATATACTACTACTACTAATACTACTACTACTACTACTACTACTACTCCTTCTACTGTTGCTACTGCTGCTATTGCTTCTAGCACTACACTACCAGTACAATATAATACCAGTATTCTTGCTAATACTACTACTACCAGTATTGCCACCACTGATATTACTACTAGTACAGTATATTAAATTGTACCAAACCATATTACTACTGCTCCTACTACTACTAGTACTACTTCTACGACTACAATTACATGTACTACTACAAATATTACTACAACTATTCCTACTACTACTACTACTACTACTTCTTCTACTACGACGACGTCGACTAGTTAACGAAAACATGAGACTACGATGATAGTTGTCCCATGCACCTCCAGGGGGACCATCAGTTGTTCTCCCACCAGTCGTCAGTGGTTTCGGCCTATTATGAACAATACTCCCTCTTGGTGGTGGCCCAGCAGTGAAATGAATCACCTCCCCGGGGCACAATAAAAGGGAACAAAACGTTGTTTAAATATTTCTGTTTTTGGACATAACACCACCACCACTTCTACTACTACTACTACTAATAATAATAATGATAATAATACTACTACTACTTTTTTTGCTATTACTATTATACTACGAGTACAGTATACGACTCGAACGGTATACTAAATATTACTACACCTATTATAACTACTACTACTACTACTACTACGACAATGACGACTACGACTACTACTTTCTTACTACTACAACTACTATTACTACTACTACTACTACTACTACTACTACTACTACTATACTATTATACTGCTATTACTACTACCACCACTACTATACTGCCACTAGTTCTCCGAGAGAGTGCCGTTAGTAACTTGCAAGAGCTACCGGCACTTACCCACCTTTGCAAGCAGCCTTCATGAAAGTGAAGGCGGTCGTTGTCGCTTCGCGACAGACAGCTACTACTACTACTATACTACCACTATTGCTATTACTAGTACTATACTACTTTTACTACCAATACTTCTACCACCACTACTACTACTACTACTACTACTACTACTACTACTACTACTACTACTACTACAACTACTTATACTACCACTACTGCTACTTCTATTAGTACTCATACTATTACTCCTGTTATAACTTCAACTAGTACTATTACTACTTCTGCTACTTATACAACTACTATTACTTATAATAGTCCTACTCCTGGTGATACTACCATTACTACCACCACCACTACTACTACTACTGCTACTACAACTACTACTACTACTACTGCTTCTAGTGCTACTTTTCCTACGACTACTCATGACCTAGATTTTTACACAAGATGATTTTGCAACGGAGAAAATTCACAACCTTTACTCACCACAATATAAAGCAATTTTTATAGCTCTCTTTATGAGACCTTAATCTTTGCAATTTCCTAGCGATTCTAGCTTCATCTTCAACCTAAATTAACTCAAAGGCCTACTCTAATTTCGGTTCTTAGAGGTGAAAAAAATAAGATAAATATCAAAACCTTAGAAAGGAGACTGACAAAGACTAAAAGTAGAATAAAATCTATTGTGTGTTAGGCTTGGGCGGTTCTCTTCACTGTGAGTGTCTTACTTCGAGTGTTCAACTTTGTGACTATTTGATATTGAAATTATTTCCGCCAAATTCGTTTAAGTAACGCACTAATAAATCAAGATAAATACACAAAAACGAGCATTTCTCTTTTAATGACATTAACGATAAATATGTATGTCCCAAATTTTCTAATATGACTTTACATCAGTTAAATTACATTATAGTCCTTCAGGATTGAGTCAATTTCCTTATTTTACTCATAATTTGCCGCTGCAATATAAGATAGAACGGTTATATTTCATGCGTTCGCATGGATTCCTGTAAAACTCATAAAATCGATAACTAAATGATAAAATAGAAAACTTTCGCTTGCCCCAGATTTCTAGATCTGCGAGTGTTCAACTTCGTGACCAGTGAATTTTCGTATTATTTTCGCCAAAAGCATTTACGTAACGCACTGATATAACAAATTAAAAATACAATAAGGGGCATATCTCTTTTAAGGACATTAACGCTAATAATGTTTATCCCAAATTCTCAAAATAAATTTTGTTTCATGCAGTTAAACATACATTCACAGGCTTCCTTTTAGTTTCCAACAGTAATATGAGAAGTAAGGGTGTGTATTGTATGCGTTCGCATTGGATTTCTTTAAAACTCATATAAATCGATAACTTTATGATAAGACCAGATTCATGAATCTATTTCTGTCAGTTTAGCCCAAATAATAACGACATCGAGCTCATGATATCCTGGAGTTATTACGTTATCATGCGAAAATTGCTTTTAGTGTTATTGATCGAAATCCCTTTTTTTTTCTTTGGCATCACATTTCGCTACGTCCTGTCTATTTTCTGTGAATATATAGCATATCCTGTATCCGAAATGTTATGTATATATTATATATATATATATATATATATATATGATTCAGGGTTTGCTTACGTACTAGTTTGTCTTCCCCCTATCATATCTAAGCATGGAACACATAGGGAAATTTACAGCTACCCAGACCCTTCTCAACTCTCATTGTCAAACGTAAGATACACATTTATTTTCTCTGCTCTACTACTACTACTACTACTACTACTACTACTACTGCTTATACTATTACTACTACTACTACTACTACTACTACTACTACTATACTACTGCTTATACTATTACTACTACTTCTGCTGCTGATACTACTATTAAACTAATACTACATGTATAGTACTACTTAATATTAACATTAATACACGACTACTACTAGAATTATTACTACTGTTGTTGATACTAGAAATACTACTAATATGATTACTATGTTACTACTACTACTACTACTGCTGCTGCTGCTGCTGCTACTGTACTAATACTAATAATATAATAGTGCTAGTACTACTATACCACTGATATTACTACTACTATATCACTACATGTACTAATACTACTATTACTAATTCTACCAAACTAATATTACTACTACTGCTACTACGTATACTACTACTATTTCTACTACATGTACTACTACTACTACTACTACTACTACTACTACTACTACTACTACTACTACTCATTACTCTTACTCCTACTACTACTACTACTACTACTACTACTACTACTACTACTACTTCTACTTATACCACCACCACCTCTACTATTATTGCTATAACTACTACTAAGCCTACTACTACCACCACCACTACTACCACTATAGCGTCCAGGCACTTGCTGCAACTTCTTCAAGTTCAGCTCTTACTTTTACGAGTGCACCGAAACTTCCAAATACATCTCAAATATTTGGGAACATGCAACCAATACCACAAATGCTGACTTAAATACAAAGGATTTCCTCAATCGTGATGTTTATAAATATATTATTAATTATGTCACTCTACATTTCCGATGAGGTAAAACCATGCAAATATTCTACAAATCCCTTGTTCTCTTAAAATATTCAATATTTTACGTTTATCTGGATGATCTCTATTATGACACACGACGTTAATCATTGACTTATGAGAAAGTAATCACATAAAGCTAAAAGATTAATGTTCCAGGAATCAAGATTACTGAAGAGATTGCAAAATTAATCGTATTTGTCTCATGAGCTATTGGTCAAAGGATCTTAAATGACATAATAGTTCTTAAAAGGAATTCAGTCTAAATCTCACAGCAATGTATTTTCTCCCATCCCTAATGAAAATCCCCTTAGCGCCCCTTTCCTTAAAGCATAATTTTCCATTCAAATTGTAACCTAATAATGTATAGATTAATCTCCAACATTCTGAAAGACATTAGCTGTAAAACTGATATTTGTTTAAAAAGGGAACATGCATTTTTGTTGTGTATATCGGGTACATTTGGTATAGTTCATAGATTAGGATGATGGGGCCATGAAGACGGAAGGGTCTCCCACTTTATCATTTCTTGTTGTGCTGAGAAACAACACATTGATCTTCCTTTATACCTCTCTCATACACATTGGTGGGAATCTTGTAGATTAATGGGCAAGGATACAATAAAATCTTCCAGAATAACTAAAGTTATTTCTTGGTGTGATGTTTCCTTTAATTTCCACCCCCCACACAAAATCACTTTCTTCTGCATACGCTACCCTTTCAAGTGTTGCCATCTGATATCAAATATTTGGCAGATGATATTTCCTAAAGAGATTTGTCAAGTGGGTGTGACGAATAATAGATTGATGTAATGTGTATAAATTGACGTAATATGTACGCGCATTGAATCGAAGAACACATTATATGGAGACTCATAATTGAGCTATCATATTGTACTTGATAAAATGTCATGATGTAATATGTATGTATAATGAATATCAATGGGTAACTGGATCGTTTAAATTGGGCGTTGCCATTCGCTTGATAAAGAGGTAATAAAAACATGAAAGTATGATATATGTTTTTTCTTTGCTTCTTTACAAAACAGTCATCAACGGAAAAGGCAAAATGGCTTGTCCAGCCGCCATCTTGAGTAACTAATACGATAACCCTCTCAATACCACCACCATGTGACGTCGTTAAGATACTGAGCTCTCAGGCTATCACTACTTTCACTAGATACTCTAAAATGATGATCTAGATCAAAGGATTGGTTGGAAAGGGACAGCTGACCAGGCTTTTGTTTTTCCAACGCGTAATGAGTCATTAGAAAGTACTAATGACCGGTCATTTGGATTTTCTAATGACTTGTAGGTAAGGGTCAAAATTCAACTTTGTCACTCGACTTTCGATCGCTATGGAATTTCGGATTAGGGTGATTTACCAAGTCACAGGGATCCGCGACGCCATTTTGTAAAACAGTTAATAAAAACCATGTGTTCGGGTATGTGTATGGTTATCTGTCCTCGAATAGCTGTCAAACACCGTGAGTGTTAGAAATATAATTACGCTGTACGAATAATTATTATTACTGCTTCCCTCATCGATGTATTGTATAATATAGCATAATGTACACATTAACTCTTAACATGCTTAAGGCTCGCTCAGAAATGACGCGGTAAACCACAGCCGAGTCTTTTCTTTTACGTATAAATGAATGGCAACTGCGTTCAACAAATGCCCTTCGCGTATTCACTGGCCTCTGTGGTATGAGATACAGAAATGAGAAACGCATTACACTTTAGGTCATTTAAAAAATAACGCCCCGGTTTTTACTGCGTCTGAACGACGCCTTAACCAGCGAAAAGACCCTGATAACTCTGTGGCACGCAATAGAATGTCGAAGTTTGTCGTTTCTAATGTGTCAAGGCAGGTTCCTGTTGTTTATCTATCTTGTTGTGCATTGAAGACGTTGATAAACTGCGTTCGAATTTCGTTTGTTATGACATGCATTGGTTTTGAAAGTTATCAATATAAATGAAAGTGCGCTTGAATGAAAATGTGACAGGCTGGCGGGAGAGCCTAACTATTAAAGATATAATTATATTCAACAAAGTTTTGTTGAACTCAAATGTAACGCTTTATATTTTCCCCTTGTCTCTTTTTTTGGTTTGTTCAAACACATGTATGCCGTGTATGAGAAGATCCATTCGAGTGATTATGAGCTCATATTGCACGCTTATTATTATAAATTGCCGAATATAGTTTTTTCGCAATGGGAAGGAGGTCGTACGGGGGATAAAAGAACAAAAGAGGATATATGAAAACAAAAGAAAGTTAGTGAACATACAGTCTGTTCAGAATCAGAAGGGCATTAACTCATACACGTTAACACAGATATAACGCCATTATGACTCCAGACTGGCGATACTTATGTAGGTGTTATAAAGAGGGAGAGAGCTAGGAGAAAGAGAGTGGAGAGAAGGAGACAGAGGATAAATAGAGAGAGAGAGAGAGAGAGAGGGGGGAGAGAGGTGGAGAGAGAGAGGACAATGTCAGAGAAAGACAGGGTGGGATAAGATAATCTAATATGTATCCCATACACTAAATACTAATTTTTACTAAATACAATAATGTATTTATAATCTTAAAGTTACATTCAGGACGTTTAGGATAATAAACGCGGTATGCAAAATGATAACTATCACAATAATGGATAAATTTATTTGACTGAATATAAGATTAGCTTTTTAATCTTAATCTTAAAAATAAATATATATTGTACCCGAAGATATAAATATGTGGTGCGCAGTCCTCGGGCACGGGACCAAGGCCCGGGCGAAAGTCTGAAAACTCTGAGCATCATTAGTGTCTCGGGTCCGGGCCGACATTTCATCTAGAACAATTGCAACAATTCTATTGCAGCGCTTTCCGTAGCTTGAATCGATTATCAGTATTCCTAACAAGTTTCATGAGATAGGGCCATGCGTATGTCAACTTGTAGTTGTCAAAGACTCAATGGCATCATTGCCTATAATGTGACAGACGCCCTCATTCGATAGATTTGCAATAAATCTGCTCGCACTATCGTGGTACTTGCCTACCCCCCTCCCTCTCTCTCTCTCTCTCTCTCTCTCTATCTTTCTCTCTCTCTCTCTCTCTCTCTCTCTATCTTTCTCCCTCTCTCTCTCTCTCTCTCTCTCTCTCATTTTCTCTCTTTCTCTCTTTCTCTCTTTAAATGAAATAGATAAATAAATACATGAATAATTAAAACACGATCGCAACTACTTTCTAAAAGTCAACTCGAGGTATTTCAATACCCTAATGTGTGCCCCATAGAAATCATATTCGGTTACATAATACATAAAATGTTCGCACATTTTAAAAGGCGATGACAGGGCTATTGAATCTATTGAAAATAGTTTTAAATAAATAAATGATATTTTGGATCATCACAAACCATAGATATTAGAACAGCTGTGACACAAGGCATAATGCATGGGATGTGAAAGAGTGAGGAGGTTCTAGTTAAGAGAAATCAACACCAAATGCTTAAATTTCGAAAACAAAAACATGCTTTCCATCACGTGATTTGGGGGGGGGCATTACAAAACAGTGAAAGGTTAAACTTGGGTATAGGGTAGCTTTTGTTTTAAGGCCCTTAAAAGAATGATCATTAAAACGTTGTCAGAAACTAAATCGTCATTAATTTAGACATTCCCTGGCCTTGGTCAGGGGAAGATCCAGTATATTCCAAGGGGGGCGTGAAATGTACGAAATTGCGAGGGTGAAGCCTTTACGGCGTGGGGTCTGGGGAATTTTTGAACCTTAAGATGCACTATGGTACATTCTGAGGCATTTCTGAATGCGTAAAATGAATTTATTTCTTAGCTTTTTTCCTGCTATTTTTTTTTCGGAAGGGAAAAGACGCACCCCTTAGATCCGCCCCTGTTGGTAAAGATGATGGTCAGCCTTTCGAAAACTTAATCTGTCATTCGGAAGTAACTGTGATTTCTTTTGTCCCTATATGACATATCTACAGTTACGAATGGGTTCAGGACAATATTGGTATCAGTTTTGTGTTAAGAAAAACAGGAAGATTTGAAAGAGATGGGGAAAATATGTGAAGATTTTATATCCTAGCAAGAAATTTCTAAAAGGCTACGAAAGTGCTTTAAGATATTCAAAGAGTTTCCCGTCCAATGAACGATGCAATGATATGCTTGTGTATGATTTACGTCACCTGCAAAGGAATTTTGAGAAAACATTTATTTGTCCTTTGAATAAGTTTCTCTCATTTCAGAAAAAACCCTTCTAGAATTCCTTTTCATAACTTGGTGGCAATTAGCGCCATAATCATACAGGAACAAATTCATATACGGTATTTTGTAATCTACTTCTATCAGTGTTTACATGTTGATCTAATTTCTCCCATACGGGTCGTCTACCTTAAATATTATCACCCCACTCTCTCTCCCTCTCTCTCTCTCTCTCTCTCAATATCTAGCTCTTTATAATATATATCTCATTTTCTTTTACTATCTCTCTCTCTCTCTCTCTCCGTTTCCATTTATATATTTTTCTCTCATGCAGGCATGGACTCTGTATCTAATAATATGTAGAACGTAAACTAGACCACGAAGGTCAGATTCTAAATGCAAGCTTAATTCAAAACTTGCCTCGGCAGAGCAGCATTGAGCAATAATTAATATCAGCTTGTTAATAGTTGAAAGAGTACCGAAAAGGAGCCGACATTCTGGGCTAAAATTCGTTACATTGAGGTTTGGGGTCTTTTTTCCCCTTTCGGTTAGCAGCCGCTCTGTGACTGCGCGGTAAATCATCAAAGGGGGCGTCCCAGCTGGAAACCGAACTTGCCGCTGCGACTCCCTTCACCGAGAGAGACGTTGAGCAGTGAATGATGACATCGGCGCTGTTCACGGAAAAGTAAAAAAGGAAATATCTCTCAAAGACGAGCAGAAGAATTTCACAAAACATTACAGATGCCGCTGATTACCATACGAACCCTACAATTTGATAATTTGATCAAAAGCTTCAAATTAGATAAAATCTGTTTACAAGCAGACAAGAACTTTGCAAAAGAACCTCTCCTAATATGCATGATAACAAATAGATAGGTTACATTTTGAAAATATTTTGACCGAAATCTAATTTCAATTTCAGCAGATGAGCTTTTTATTCAATGAGCATTTTTAGCAGGGTCAAATATTAGCGGTACTTTTGTAGAATTGTTTTGAAGTTTACTATTCGGTTCCCGCCGAATCCCATCAGGTTCATGTACACAAATCCGGATCCGAGTATATCAAGGATGGGAAATTAATATTTCGATCATGTCGAGCGCCAAATAAGTTACCGGTACCTTGTCCTCGTTACATATCTATACATGTACTTTTTACGCGTAAGATTATTTTTAATCAAATAGAGAGTTGTGGTCTAGTAGTAACGTGACTGGACTGTGGATCATGTTATATGATTCGCAATACGGTCCAACTCCCCGTTCCAACCAGCTTCAGTAAATGTGTACCTGGTATTTATTCCTTAAATGCGTTGAGCGCCTAAGATAAAGCACATAATTCATTTGTTAAGCAAAGTAAATAATAGGACTTTGTAGGCGTCTTGAGACTCCCCCCTGGGGTGGATATGTGCTCAAAACTTGAAGAACAAGGGTGAAGTGGGGGTAACTAACGGGGTAACGGGAGCATGGTAGAACCCCTTCCACGTCACCCCATTCGGTTGCCTTGTTAATTCGCATGTAATCCTATTATAATAAAACTGACCCCCCGGTGCCCCTCTATGCCCGAGCCGACGCTACGCCACTACAATAGTATTTAACTTTTTTCGTAAATTATGTATTTCAAAGAGGAAGTAATCACGTAGCTACCGGGAATTGTTCATCAGTGACATAAGTTACTATTACAAGAGCGGTTCTACTCAGAAGATGAATTGGGTTAATGGAAAAAAAATTCACAGTTCCCACAGATTAGTAAACCAAACAGCGAGGGCGCATCAAGGGTTCTACAAATTGAGGCACAATGCCGAAACATCGAGAAGGGAAGCAGTTTTTTTGCCAGATTGGGTTTTAAAAGGGTTGACACGGGTGGATAGTGCCCCCTTAAATCCGTTAGTGAAATAGAGGCGTCAATAGTCTTTGCCCAGAAATTAGCTGCTGCCACACCCCAATAAGAGACGCTCATCTATATGCAGGCGTGGGCCTATTAAGAATAAATGTAACAATAGTAATAAAGTAAAAGAGAGGGTGCACGATTTTGGGCTGTGACTTCAAACAGTTAATCATTACGTGCAAATAACCAAATCTGATTGGCACAGGTCTGTTAATACACAATAAACGTAGTCTAGCAACACAGCATCAGAAACATCAATTAGCGGTGGTAACCATCTATCTTAAAATCGAGGAGGGGGCTTGGAGAATTTTCAAAAATAGAGCATATAACCTAATCAGCATGATCAGGGCCAGATCCAAGATTTGTTAAACAAACTTAAGGGAACACAAATCCGATGCTTAAGGTCGAAAATAAGAAAGGTAAGGCACATGAAGACAGTTCGGAGAGGCACGGTGTACAGTAGGTAGGCCTATATGTTACTATGTCTTTTGAAGGGCGCCATTCCGGTGTACCCCCTCCCTAAATGAGTAACCGCACAACTGGGTATAGCCAGGGAGTTGGGAGTTACACCTCCCTGGTATAGCCTACATAAACTTCTTCTGATGTAGCACTGTGGTAAACAAGTGTTCGGAAGCAAGTCGTCACTGTGTCACATCATCTCGCCAAATTATCCGACGAATTCAACTCGACAAGCTAAAGATCCGACACGGGACTACCCGCTGATACAAACCGTCTGTCAGAAAATTTGACAGGCGTCGACTTGCTCCCCAAATTTTGAACGTTTCCCATCTTTTCCCCGAACCTGCTCACATATGGTGAAGCCCCTCAAAGAGCTATTCTCACAAGAAATACGCCAATATCCCCCATACTCCTCACTCAGCCAAACTGACTCCAAAAGGGTCGTTAACCGAATAATTAGGGGAAGGCGTAATGTTTTTTTTCCTTCTTTTGTTCGATCTAACGTCGGTTTGAAGTCGGTTTCGTCGGTGTGACGGATGTATCACATCACGCCATTTCCGCAATTTCGTCTGATAATCCTTGAGAAAATGTATCTCTTGACAGCTCTAAAGCTTTCCAGAGTCTCGCCAAACATAGCGAAACCCATGTATGCTAAATGGACCCATTTTACAGATATAACAAAGGGTTTAGAAAGAACCTAGCATAAATTGACATAAACTAGTAACCAGGTATCAGTTACGGTCACGCAGAATAGACCCGTTCCCAAATCCATGGTTACATTTTGAACAAGAGTTCCTCATAAGAACTAAAAAGCTTGCCAGATGCTCCCCGACATAGCAACAACCGATGTATGCAAAGTTGGTTCCACCTAAAGAGATGCTATTATGCATAGCAGGGGAATGAAATGGTTTCTAAACAGGGGCTCAGGAAAGAAGCATGCAAAAGCTGAAATGCATCTCAACAAAATTGCAGTGTATAGTGTCGAGAACGACGCAAACTTTGTGTCAAATGCGGAAGGGTCTTGTGTAAATTGTGACATTTCTTTTTCGTGTTACAATTTCATTTAGCTCGCTGTCACCGCACAGCGTGAGGACGGTGAGAGGCGGTTTGAAGTCGCTGCCGCCAAACGAGCCGCCGTGTGCCGATCATTAGGAGCTGGGGAGGGGGCCCCTAGCCGACCGATGAGCTGGTTTCACAGGGTATGCCGCTACCGACTTGATAGTTGCACAATATCAACATTTAAAACAGAGTAATTGTGTTTTTAATGACCTAAGATGACAAACGAATCAATGCCTTATGTGTGAGTAAACATAGGCGTACGAGACGGAGGACTTGGTGGCTGCAGACCCCCACCCTCGAAATGAAGTCATATTCGAGCAATAACAGTACATTTATATATGGAAACGATAACATCACTATAACAAATAGTGCAAATAATTACGAGTCATGATCAAAAGCTGGCATTTGATTCGGGCAATGATGGCCGCACCCCCCCCCCCACACACACACCCGCCGCAAAAGTCAGTTTAATTGAGTTCTTGTAAATATACAAAATAAATTCTCACAGAACCCAACGAAACTTACACTAAATGTTCAAGATTACAAATAAATGACATGTACCGAACAATTTTGGTAGAAAATGTATAGTGGCTGAGAAATGAGCACAGAAAGATAAGGAAATCCGAGTAAGTATGCCCGACACCATGTGCTTAACACAGGTCACTATGTGCAAATGGGACTTGGTTTTTTATCGAAGATGATACCCAGTAAATTTGTGTGCGTTTGTTTTTATTTCACTGGTTCAGACAACCCATGTACTGCTGGATAAACAATCCAGAATAAATCATAGCAATCTTCTCTCAAAATTCGATTCCCATACCAGAGCTCAAAATTAGCTTTAATTCTGTACTAATCATAACCCATAAACCATAATTTTGTGTAAATTAAAATCCTGTTTTCTTATGTAGTGAAATTGAAAAAGGAATATGTGAAAAATTGTTACACAGAGGAATGGAGACTGAGATTGAAGTTTAATAGCAACCTCAAAATAACCCCAGATTTTCTGCATGATTGCCCTTTCACTATGTAAAGCAAGGGTTCTAAGACATTGTTGAATGACAAACAAACAAAAAATTGTAGCGCCCTCTGCAACAAAATTCAACTATCCCTTTAAAGGGAAGTTGAGTTTTATTTTTTTGTGAGATAATGAAAAACTAAGTGTCAAATTTGAAAGAACATACAATTTCAATGACAAAACCATCTTTGTTTGATCAAAATCGGTTCAGAGACGGCTGAAATATCAGTCCATCAATATAACGATTTATAATATTTTTGTTTTGTTTTGCAATATTCTTTATTGTATTCATTCAAAATGATTCAATACATGTTCAAAATACAACTTATTTATAATTACAATATAACTTATAAAGTACACAATAATGATTCAATGATTCAATACATGTTCAAAATACAACTTATTTCAAATTACAATATAACTTATAAAGTACACAATATACACAACTCAAATTATGAATGAATGAATAAATATTATCGTAATAATCCCCCTCCCCAAGTAAAAACCCACAAATAATCGATAATTTGAACCAGCCGTTGTAAAAACGAGGTAGCGCCTTAGACGTTTTATTCCAGGCAATGCCGATGTTGGCTTTTTGTTGGCTTTTTCGTGTTGGTCATGATACGCACAACCAGCCGGCCCGTGTATTGTTATTATTAATTAGTTAATTAATTAACGGTCACCGTATCTTTTTGAAAGTGGAGCTGAATTGGTATGATCGCATTGGCTTAATTTCACACATTTTGGGGTCTAAAATTACCTTCATAGCAATTTTAGGTCCTAAAAGAGCACTAGAAATGTCATAAATAATAATAAGAGCAATAACCATGCACTTTGAAGGCATTTGCGGTCTGAAACAAGAACTCAACTATCCCTTTAATGGACATTCTTTAGCATCATGATTTACCCTACAGCAAATAAAAGGATCCATTGTTTTCATTCGATTAGTTTTGTTACATTTAAAAGCCAGTTACCTCTGAATAGACCGGTTAACTAACATATTCAAATTTTATGCACATTTTTTAAACAACGGTTGTTCTTGCCAACCTGAAACTTTCCCGAGGGTTGCCCGACATAGCATCAAGTAATATATGCAGACTGGATTCCGAGTACTGTAGTTCATTCATTAATAACAGGTTAATGGGATAACTCGTCACTAGGTCCCCAGGAAAGAAACATCCATGAATTTGAATATGTTAGTTAACCGGTCTATTCAACCATGGACTATAAAATAAGAAGTTCATGGTTCAACATCCTCTAGCCTAGGTTCTAGGCTCACCTATACACAGCTAGGAAGTAGCACATCGTGTAGAATGCGTGGCCATATAAAATGAACGGCCAGTAAACCGCAGGAGTTCTTCTATCATCTCCCTGGTTTAGCTGTTTAAGCTTCCAGACACGCATGACATGTTGTCCAAGTATACAGCATATCAAAATCTCCTCCAGTAGCTTCCAGGTTGCACATTGAGCATTGATGATTTAGACAATTTCAACGAATTTTGGCGTCAAGCAAATTCTTTTTAATGCGAAAATGAAGAGAGATTAGTTGGGGAAGTACTCTAAAATACTATCTCTCTCTCTCTCTCTCTCTCTCTGTCTGTCTCTCTCTGTCTGTCTCACTCGTTCTGTTGCTTGTTTATATATCTCCCTATAATTGCAATGCGCCTTTTCTGGTATATCTCTCCTTTTCTCCCTCTTTTTCTCTCTTTCTGTCTACGATTATTTTTACCCGGCTTGTTTATTTTACATATCAAAAGCAATTTTCCTTCGTGGACGAATGATTTAGAATTGTATACATACCTCTTGAACAAAGGTTTCTCTTGACGACGCGATGACTTACCAAAGGCTTGTCCGACATAGCATCAACTACTACATCAAGATATATTTCTTGCGTGCAACTGCTAAGGCATAACAGGTGAATTGAATAGCTCGTCACCAAGGGCTCTTCGAAGAAACATTTGAATTTGAATACAAAATGGGTCTATTTCTATTTTTTTGGGGGGGGGGAGAGGGACATTCGCCCTATCCAAGATACGCCACTGAAATTTACATATGAATATCAAATCTACTTACAAAGAATCTCATCAATATCTACGAAACATTATTTCAAAACACATTATTAATGTAGACCTTAGGCCCCCCGATCCTCAAAGTTGAAAATCAAACTCAAAGTTGAAATCAAATTTACAGTTCAAATGACATCATAGTCGCCGAACGTTACACCATGTCGCCCCCCCCCCCTCATTTTTATCTGACGAACTCGATCCGCCTTTGTAGACATACAACGTGTTCTTTATTTCGAAATGCAGTTGAAGAGATCAGAAATTAATTTATAAGGCTCACTCACAAGATAAGTCTTTCCCAGTAGAAAATTGTCTTTTGCGACACGACCCTGCAACATGACATCATCATGCTCAAATATGCCTATAGTCTTTCTCATCATTCAAACAGTCCTTTACAATTCTTGATTTTATTATTTAATCAACCAATCATCGGTGTTTGGGTTTTTTGTGACTACTGCTTAAAGTAAACATGCGTAGTCCCATACGTATTCTAATTTTGGTTTGGCAATATTTGCTCTACAAACGCTTTTTTTCCATCTCTCTCTTACCAAGAATCGATTTCAGGTTACTCACAGAACGAAATTTTATCTTTCTCTTTTGGGGAGATCACTCCTGCCTTCATTTTGATCTTTGTAAGCGGTACCCTCTCCTATTATTCTTTTCTTTTCAATTTACATAACGTCTTTTGGCACGAGGATCAGAGTATCATTTTTCGATCCATTTCATGTCGGGCTTTATTAGATTTGCGGGCGGCTTTGTCAGCGGGTCGAGTTTCCCTCGGACTGCTCGGCGAGAAAAAGGGTAGCGGCACCCCCGCTCCGGGGCGTTGGCCTGACACCACAGCTGGCGAGCCGACTTCTTATTGTTAATATCCAAATTTCAAAAGAGTTGTTACGGGACCTCAGAGTTAACAAAAAACAAGAAAACAGGAGCTGATGAACAAAATTGGAAGACGATGTCGGCAGCGGTCGATTTCTGAATTCGGGGCGCTGAACAGTCGTTGTGAAAACTGGTGGTAATCAAAATGAGTGAAGTAGGTATACTGAAGTGATGCATGAGCGTAGGGTGGGGTCAATGATAAAGCTAGTGTAGGTTATGGGACACGTGCTACCCCCCCCCCCTCCCCTCCCCTCCACTCCCCACATCCCACAATGTCGAATTGCAAGTGAATAAAATAAAATAGAAAAGAGGGAAAAGAGGTGAAGTAGGAAGGCAACGTGAAAAGAAGAATATAGGACCCCTCCCACACCTTAACTCCATAATCCCTCTTCTCTCGCATTACATCCACCCACCTCATAAGGCTGGTGTCCCCAAGCCCCCAACCCCTCCCATGATAAAAGTGCCTTCTCATTGCTGGACCGAAGTGTTTTTTGTATATGTTTTACATCAGAGCTTGTGTTTGTGACAATTGCTCGAGCCCCCTTCCAGGCATTCCTCTTCACTTAACCATAGTTTTGCCACTTTGTTAAAATTTTGGAATAGTCTTTCTGGTACTGTAAAGGGAGATTCAAGATCGCTGATTGTGATTTCATATTCTTTCACTCGTAGCAATAGCATACGATTAAGGGGCAGATTTTAAAATTACCAATATTTGAGCACCTTCCACCTCATATTAGGTCAACAAAGCCGTCTATTAAAATAGGCAAAATCATATATTTACAACGAAAAGAATGTCAAAATTCGCTCTCTCGCTCCGCCATCTCGCAATATCTAGAAACTGGAAGTTGAATTCTGGGAAGCGTTGGCCCCTGGTAAAACTGATTTTTTTTTTTCTGATGGATTTTAGACTGAGTAAATAATTTCAAAGGAACTCTAAATTGATGACATCAATATAGGTTCGCACACATTCACGACAGGAAAGTTTGCGATCTGATTTTCATTTGGGGAGGGGGTCACTCTACTCTACTACCACCCCTCCCCACACACCCCTCACACACAAAGTTATGTCCTGACGGTGTGATTCGTAAAAATTGTGGCCTCCATACCTAGCATCCACACCCCCCCCCCCTTCTCCATCAAACCAAAGAGATATCACATCTCTTTGATCAAACCTACGCCAGTTCCCTTCATAAGCTTGTATGTTGGTAGAACGCCTATATCAACCACATCATGTAGGCTATAAGCTATGGACCCTAAACGGAAGTGGACAAAAGTACAAGCCGCTGTCCTTTCTTCTTGACATGGCTGTCACCATCTTCCCTAGCCTAGACCAAGTTAAGTCAGTCACGGGCCGATCTATTCACTACCCAGCCAAACAAACACATGGATTTGGTCAAAAGCACAAACGCGCCATTATTATCTGTTGTTCTTTGAAGATCTGCAAAATCCACAAACGAATCTCAGCTACTACACTTTTTGACAAGTTTGAGGCGACTCTAAACAGAGAAATGTACACAAAGCAAGCAACCGGAATTGCCATAAGGTATTTTTTGTTTTCAAAATAGAAAAAGCGACGAAAAATCGGCGTGATACTCACGACTTTTCAACAAAATGAGAGGGGACGGATATAGATGTAATCTCAAGTTCACAATAGTTCAGTTTGTCTGAAAAATAACCGCATTTGATTTGAGCTGGGAGATGAAAAGCTAGATAAATCGAAGCTGAACAGAGAGAACAGTCATTCAACGCTGGGAGATACCTAAACATTGTGTAAGTCAAGTAAAGTAGGATTATTTAACCAATTAGGATTATAGGCGTGTGTAGCTGAGGTCGCTGCATCCCCCTTCCCCGAGAATTGTTAACGCCACCAATATTTGCTCAACGGTTCCCTTATTGAATTTTTTTTTAAAGGCGTCTCCGGAATTCTTTTCCTGCAGGAATCCTGCCGTCCTTCTAGATTATTCTTTACCCCTAAAAATATACCTTTAAGTTTGTTTGTTCCTTCTTTCTCTCCTCCTCCTCCTCTAACTTCTTCTTATTTCTCGTCTTCCTCTTCTCCTTCTCCTTTTTTCTTCCCTTCTTCTTCTTCTTCTTCTTTCTCTTCTTCTTCTTCTACTTCTTCTTCTCCTCCTTCTTCTCCTTCTTCTTCTTCTTCATTCTTCTTCTTCTCTTCCTCTTTTCTTTTGCCAATTAATTTGGTAGACAGGGTTATTTTTTCGATTCTTGAATATTATGATCAGATATGTATAGACAATAGTAAAACTACAATATATGCTACAATAGAACAGAAGTGGGCAAATTGCCAGGAAAAGGGCAGCATGCGCGAATACATTGGGAAGCTTTTTATTCTCTCTCTCTCTCTCTCTCTATCTATCTCTCTCTATCTCTCTCTCTCCAGTCTTCCACTGACTGCCTCCGAGCTCTACCTTTCCAAACTATCAGCACCCATCTTTGGCCCTAATCCACCTGCAGAGGTGTGAAGGCGGCACACATCAAAGCCACCTTGCCGACCCATTACCACTGCCCCTGAAACTCTTTAACCCCTACCACACCCTCCCAATTAGGCACACTGGTCCCGCGGGGGTACAGATACCAGGTATATATATATATATATATGAGCATACCTTGATCAATTCTGAGTAAAGCAAGGAGTCTGTTAGAAGAGTGAAGAAGAGTGACTGATGAAAAGTTGTGCACTTTTTTTTGTTTTCTATCCTCCTCCCTCCCTCATCCCACTTTTCTCTCTCTCTCTCTCCCTCTCCCCCTCCCTTCTTCCCTTTCTCTCTCTCTCTCTCTGTCGCACTCTATCTCTCTCTCTCTCTCTCCTTATTGATCCATGTGTATTAATTTGAATAACAGTGAAGTATTTGAATAAGGAACTAGCCCCCAAAAAGAGCAGTACGTACCATCAGAAAACCATCATAATCTATTGTGTTTCTGGAGCACCTGTCTTTTCGTCATTTCAAAATAGAAATAGTCGAAACTAATATCGTAACATAGATTTTGATTGGTCTTACATACTGTACTTATTTTCTGATTAAATTTACCAGAATGTGTTTAGTCAATGTCGTCGTTGCCGAACGTTTTGTGGACATCCTGTTATTCAAAATCTTATTTTGCAATCAACTTCAAGGGACCATGGACCTGAAGGGAAGAACGAACAACGATGTAGGCGTATATATAACATCCGAAATAAACTACACCACACAAATCCGGTTTCCATTTACCTAGAAATGATTTTGTTCATGGTTTATATTGAATGTATTTCCTCTAATAGTGACTCGGTAACATTGTTGAAGGTTGTTAAAAAAAAAAATGCGTAATTTTTGTATGAAATGTTACTTATTATATTCCTTCTACTGTACTAACCCTCTAGCATGCAAAAAATCCTGAAAAAATTCTCAAATCACAAAGATATTTATGGTTTTCTTTGAAGGCGTCACTGGTCAACACCTTCTAACAGTAAATTCTCCCAACCCAACCGTTTTCCATGAAAATAAGACATAAGACAGGATTTTAAAAATCTTTCAACACTTAAATGTCTGGAATGATATATAGAGCCAATTCATAGCTTTGTTACGATTTACATTCACCTAAAATGTAATTAAATTGTAATAATATAGTTGGGAGAATTAAGAATCGATCAGATCAGTTTTTCCCAATTTGTAGCGTTAATAATGGTCTGTTTTCACTCAAACTTTCATATTATCTTTAATTTTACATCTAGCATTGAAGTCACTACCTTAGCACCAGTTTCTCTCATCTGAACAATGTTACCAAGTCCCTTTAATAGCAAGTAATCATGAAACCAAACGGCCTATCACCTCGACAATGAAACGGACATGTGATTGATTGGATGACTACATACAGAATGAAAGGAAAGTACTATCAATTTTTATCGTTTATCGACATCCTCTTCGTGGGATTAAAGATTTGATTTCGCATGAGTGTGATAATAATGAATTTACTAATTCTTGTATACCACAATCCATGGGAAAATATCTTTGATGTATGTATGTATGTGCAATATACATGTATATAAATGATATTGTTCATTCAATGTAAAAGAACCTCGATTTAGCTTTCATCTGCAATGATATGATACAATTGTGAATAAACATCAAATCAAATTATTTGGTGGTAGCGGTGCTGCTGGTGGTAGAGCTGGTTGTGGTGGTGGTGGTTGTGGTGTTGTTGTTGTTGTTGTTGGTGGTGGTGGTTGTGGTTGTGATGGTGATAGTAGTATTGATAGTGATGGTTGTGGTGATTGTAATGGTGGTGTTGGTGGTGGTGGTGGTGGTGGTGGTGGTGGTGATGGTTGTGATAATGATGATGATGATGACGATGATGATGAGGATGATGGAGATGGTAACGGTGTTGGTGGTGATGGAAGAGGTGGTGATGTTTGTGGTGGTAGTGGTGATGATGGTGGTGGTGATGGTGGTGGTGGTAGTGGTGATGATGTGATAGTGGTGGTAGTGGCTATAGCTCCGTGGACGTGGTGATAAAGAAAGTAGTTTTGGTGATTGTGGCGGTGAATGTAATGTGGGTTGTTTTGATGATCATGTAGTTGATGGTGGAGGTGGTGGTGATAATAGGGGTGGAGGTGCAGTAGTGGTTGGTTGGCCTAATAGTTCTAGGTCATGTTCTAAACTAGGAATGGTATACTAGCACTACTACGCCTAATAACTATGAGATATGTACTTTTATTTTCATTTGTATTTATAATTTTCAAGTATGCGTTGTTCTCAACATCGTATGTTTCAACAGCGAATACTAGTTCGTAGAATAAGAAGGCGACTCGAGATCAACTGAGAAAGAAGGAGTACTGAAAAGAAGAAAGAGAGAAAAGAAGTGGAAGAATTCATTCTGAAAATAAAACCGCATGCCGTGAAGAAGAAGGCACGATGAATATCATCTGTCACCATCACTATCTCCAAGATTATGTGGAATGCGTTTCCGGGTAATTCTCACCATCTTTTGCTCATCATCATTCCTGTTGCCATGGCAATGATCCTACCGGTTAACCTGAAGACTTGATCACATCCCATCCGGGGGCGTAGTTGGGGACTTTGATCGGCGAGGGGGTTAAATATATTTTTCAGTGACTCGATGCCGTAAATAAAGACAATTTATAACTTAAAAGCGCCTTAAAATTCATGATATGAATCTTTAAGAAAATGTTTAGATTCGCATGAAAAGTTCTACATTCGATTTTCGCTTCAGGAAATCATGTTATCATACTAATATGTGTAAGACAGAATGTCACGGCAAACTTCGTACATATTTTTCTTTCGATAAGCTGCAAAAGACGCCCCTTTTTTCTCATTATACGATTCTTCACTAAGGGTTTGTCGCTTAAAGAGAAGGTTGAGTTCTGGGAAGAGGTGAAAAATAATCTGTGAGCGTTATCATTGTTATAATGCAGGTGTGGAAGAACATCAGATAACAAATGTTCCCTGAAAAGCATGGCTCTTCAAATGCCTTAATATTTTAAATATGGCATGTAACAGCATAAAAATCGGGACAGATTTTAATGCCACATGTTCCTGTAGTCCCATATACATATTTCTGTGTACAGTGCTTGTAACTTTACCAAGACTGGGCCAAATTTCTTATCATTTTGATGATTCCAGAACCTTGCAGTACACACCAATACTTATATGCTTGATGATCAACCTTTTCTGATTGATTCCACACCGTTTCTTTCATAATGCAATCGCATGACCAGAACTCAACTTTATCTTTAAGTTGATGAACTTCTCATTTACTATTACACGGTTGCATTTTTCAATCCTTACTTTATTTTTAGGGGCCTAAAATATATCTTAATGTTCGATGTCAATCAAACTAGTTAGGATAGGCCTAAACACTTAAATGTCGTGAGAGTTATATAGGAAAGTAGCAGTGCTTCACTTCTCACCCATTTACCCCTCGAAACCCCATCTACCCCAACCCCACCCCTTTTAGTGCTCCCTCCCTACCCCCTTACCCCTCTAACCCCCTTTCGTGCACCCATCCGTCCCACAAAAGCGTGATTGTTGTCATATCTCTGTCATGCCCAATCAAAATATGTGCCTAGCGCTCGGGGCTCGGGTTACGGGGCGTTTTTAGAATAAATCGTCCGGAGATCAAATCCGATATCCTTTATAACCAGTACATTTGTCGGAAGATGCCGATTGACATCTCTTCAGAGGTTGGTATTCTTGCTTGCCACGGACATTATGCGAGACGAGTCAGTATTTTCATCAGGAGGTAAAACTTAAAAAGAAATTGAATACGAGTTGAAGACCCATTCATTCATTAATTCTTGCAGTTATTCATTCGTTATTCATTCATCCATCCATCCTTTCATTCATTCATTTATTAATTTCACTAAACATAAAGTACGAAAAAGTGCAAGTGACAAAGTAAATTTAAAGAAAAAAAACAGAGATAGATTTTGTGGTAGCAGCCAAAAAGGAAAACGCCCTTAAAAGAGACTGTCCCAAGAAAAGTCTCAAGTTTTCAATGTACAATTTCAACATACATTTCAAATCACATTGTCCTACAAATATGTTTAGAGTATACCAACTAAAAATAGCAACAATAAAAACGCCGATTGAAAACTAGCTAGTGTTGACTTCGGAGGTTGGTTTGCATGCATGGCATAGAAATTCTGCCTGTTGAGTCAGTATGGTCATCAGGGGCGGGGTGAATAAAATAGGAGTGGGAGGGGTTGATAGTTGAAGAGTCATTCATTCATTCATCCATCAACCTATTCATATATTTACCATGCCATCCATTCATCCATTCATCCATTTACCCGTCCATTCATTCATTTTGAATTACTGGACAGCATAAAGTAAGGAAAATTTCAAATGACAAGGTACATTACAGAACAATAAAATGCTATACAAATAGATATTGTAGAAGCCCAAAAGGAAAGCGTTCTTACAGGAGAGGCTGAAACTAGAAAGTTGTTTCAAATATTCAAATGAATTTTTTAAATCACATAATTACCCAATAAATATAGAGCCTACTAATTAAAAACAGCAAAAAGAATGCAAGACAAAGAAATTAAGATGCCAATTGACATCTTGCTAGCGTGATCTTCTGAGGTTGGATGGCATGTCATAGAAATTATGTTGAGTAAGTATAGTCATTGGAAGACGAAACTGAAACAGAAAGTGATGGGTTGAGGACCCCATGTTTAAAGAGTTCAAACGATGCTTTTGTTTCAACTTATATTATAAAAGTTTTGATAACCAGCTATCTAATGTAGGCTGCTCCTGCAAACTTTACCTAAAAATGGCTATGGTCAAATTCATATCTTGTCAAGTCTACCGAATAATCGTAGACAAAAATAAAGGACCAGGGTACATTGAGCAGCTTATAGCTTATTTCTGTTTTATTTCTTACCTAAGATATACTCCATATACTTAAATGATCATCATGAATTGGCAGTCACAGTTTTCCCATTTACTCATTTCGGATGCCAACGAACTTCAAAGTGCATAACATTAATGTATTTGTTTAGCACCGATTCCCACCGAATGTTAAAAGTTTCATGGAGACATTGAGTTATTATGCGACACTTGGCACACTTGGTTAATGGGGCAACACAGTAAACGCTAGTCAAGGTTGGCTCGTTCAAGTCATTTTAAATTTAAGTCAATCGTAACATTTAAGGTTTAACGTTATTAAAGGTACTATGTCCCATTTACAGGTCAAAAAATGAAAAGGTTAAATTCCAGCGGCATTTGAAAGATAATACTTGTTTAGAACTTCCCTCAAGACGAAAGGGTTTGAAAATGGCTTTTTGAGGTAAAAAAGACCATTAGTTGTGGAATCGACTTAAGTGATTGCAATCACCTAAGTAATAGTCTGATTTTCAGACCCTTGTACCGAATGGTCGTACGTTTTGTGCTGCACAGAGATTCAATCAGTTTAATTTTTGCCATTACAAGTAGTGGGTTATTGATGTAGACAAATACTCATGTACCTGTTACAGATCATTTTATGTATGTTTTTACCAAAGGGAAAAAGATGTCACTCAATAGTGTCTGACAGGGAAGTCTAGAAAGTAAACGGGTTTCCTTGCATAATTTGAATACTAGGACACTGCTAACGTTTAAATTTCACAGATAGGACATACATGACATATTCATAATTCCTGCAAAGTTCTACAGAATTTGATGTTGGCTGCAAAAGGGGCAGAGTATCTTTAAAGTCACCGACACTATTCTTTTTGTTTGATATTTACATTGGAATACGTGTGGAGTAACAAAATGTAGGAGAAAAGACGACTCAAAAGATAAACATGATAAAATATACAAATGTATACGTTATTTACATTAGAGATATTGACACAATTTGGTAAGGATATGTTTCAACGATTATATTCATATTTGTACAGCATTTAGAATATTTACATTCAGTTGTGTATCATTAGATACTTCTGTAATATTTGTCTAAGCTTTTCCTTTTCGTTTTCGTTCGTGGACAGAGCATACCAATGATGCATAAGTTCTATCAGATTTAGAAAAATGTTTCATGCATCTTTTACATAAACCTTTCCCCTATTTTAATCCTTCGAAAATATCATATTTGCATTCAGGTGTCAGATCTATGTCACAGTTTTGTGATGGAAATTAGCATATGGACTTTTGAATTATGCATTGTCTTTAGGTTTTTGTAGTAAAGTTGACCAGAGGACCAATGATTTGGCCTAAAATTGTTGCACAACTTATATATTTGCTCTATTTATCTCTGCGCTTTTTATTTCAACCGCCTTCTGTGCTGGAAAATTGACAATAAAAACGGTCCAATCTGTGCGTTTGAATATGCATCGGACAATATTTTTGTGTAAATATATAAATCTTTATTTCACGGTTTCCAAGTTTTTTTCGGGAGGCTCAAACACCTTCCTTAACAATCCAATTACGGGGAACAATCGCTTCGAAAAGGACCCATCATCACAAGTTGATTACCCTTCCTGATAAACCATTAATCATTCCATTTAAAAAGCAATTTTCTACGGGTGCATTCAGCAGAACAGTTACAAATCAGAGCTGAATTGAATTAATTGAATTATGAAAAAAGGAAGATATTTTATTTGATCTTTTGTCCGTCTGCACTTCAGTGATAAAGAGGTCGCAGTTCGACGCGCAGGGGATGACGGTTTAACAACCGTTCAAAGGGAAAACGGAATAAATGGATTTTCGGCTGACAAAAAAGGTGGGATTGTGATTGCCTCGCCTTTCTTACTTCAAAGTATTCTTCCTTTCATCAAATAATTTGCCTATCGTATTTTCGCATTGTTATATCGTATTCGGTGAAATTCAAACCACGACAATTTCCAATTCATTTTAGATCGGATATTGATAGATGGGAAGAGATATATCATCCGGCGCGCAGTCAAAGCAAGTGTTTTGTGCAAATAGAATATTGTCAAGCGTAGAGTGTGACCACTGGCGTAGCGTGAGACCAGCCCATGGGGGGTGTTGAACGATAGGGACACGCGTCTCATACCTTAGTCAACCAGCGAGACCAATACCAGACCGACAACAGACCGAATAGAACATTATATTACCCTCAAGGGCCAATAATCAATCGGTTTTGAGTCGGTGTGAATTGGTTTTGCGATTTGACTGAGGCATTACTTGAAAAATGATATGCGAATTTACAAGGCTTCTGATAAGGGGAGGGTACGGGAGGTGGTCCGGTTATCTTCTTTACCCCTTTTCCATTTCCTTTCTCTCTTTTCTCGCTTTTATTTCATTTTATATTTTTCACCGCCCGATGGGGGACACGTGCCCCCCCCCCCCCCCACCAGCTCATAATCCCTGTGGCTACGCCATGTAGTTTGACTGTGAAAGCGGCTACAAATTGTTAATTCAGTCTCAATACAATGAGCTCCAAACTGGAGTCAAATTGGCATTGTAGTGACTTTTGTGAAGACTTGACAAAGACCGCTATCTCTGCCATTGGACCGTGAAAACTTTTGTAACTATTACCCTGGTGCTATTGATTGTGTATGGCATGTACATGATGTAAGGGCTCTAATTTTGTTGAAAATTGAAGAGAATTTGAGAAATTCTTGTAATTCGAATGATGGAAATATCAAATGAAAATCACGAGTATTCGAGGATAGAACATACAGCTGGCCTAAACTTTAGGTTTAACAATGTTAAATCTGAGATGCATGGTCCTACGTGTTATCAGTGTATGTGATGTGGTGTAATATTGAAGCCCTAAAAAATTGCGCTTCAAAAGGATCATGAAGTCCCTCAAAAAAGTAAAAATCTTTGAGTGACCGGTTTTACCATACTCATTTTCCCCAATAGACTGTAGTGTTATAAAAACCGTTTGGAAAACGAAAAATCAAATTTCGATTTCCAATCATAAATATCTTGATAATCAGTCTGGCGACCAGCTTGTAAAAGTCATGGGATTCCTGACTGACCTAAAGGTTTATAATTATGATTGCAGCATGAGCTAAATCCAGGATTTTTCTGACTGACCTAAAGGTTTATAATTATGATTGCAGCATGAGCTAAATCCAGGATTTTGTTTCAGAATCTGAGGCAATGTTACCGAGTCACTTTAAAGAACAATGTCACAAAATTTATATTTACACTGATGCCCATAAAGTTGGCATAATTTTTATTCACCTCTTTCCATGAAATTATTGTGACAATATGATTTTTTTTCTTGATACATAAACTTTATATCTGCTAAAGCCTTTATTGATCAATCTCTTTGATTGTTCAATGACTTTTTAGATTGATCGATAAAGTTATGAGAAGAAATAAACGTTATCTATCGAGGATAACTTATATTGTCACAATGATTTCATGAAAAGAAGGAAAGAACAACTATTCCAACCAAAAACTTTATGGCAACAGTTTAGTTATCAAGAATGTGAAGAGGGGTGTAGACGTGTACCACTTTGCTTCTTTCCATCTCATTGAACTGACCAAAATTGCATACACCCTGTTCATACCTATTGCACTAACTCCTATGCTATAACATTTAAAAAAATATGAAATAGATAATAAATCTAAATATTGATGTATAAGACAATCATTATAAATCCCTACTTGCAAGAAATTGATCAGAATTTGTCCCAGTATAACTAAGAAGTACTTTTATTGCCAATTTTGCTTTAAATAATCTGATCTAGAATTGTTTAATAAGCTCTTAGGCTTATACAATGAGACATATCAGAAGACAGTATTACATATATCATCCTTCTTCAAAATGAAACCGGAAAGAATGTCCGTTGTCCAGAACCCTACCTTGACCGCTGAATATCTTCGCTAACCTTGACCTTTAACCCAGCATTCCACTGTGAGAGTATTAAAAAGATTTATTCTTAGCTTGAAAAGTCCATGACCTAAAATAACATTTTTTTGGTCTGTGATCGCGCGCTTCATCCGATATATTTTTATAACCAAATGGAAGATAAGGTCCGTTTTTGGATGATCACCTTTCCCTTGCTCGCTCTTCAGATCAGCGGCGAATATAGAGGGCTCTACCCGCTCTACCCCCCCCCCCTTTTTTTAAACCCACTTGACACAATGAAAATTGCCCCTTAAAACAATGACCCCAAAACAACATGAGAAATATGATTATTTTAAGGGGAGGTCTTGCTTGTTAGATTTGGAATTGCGCCCCCCCTTTCATAAATGGAAATTAAACAAGTTCGGTAGTTTAATCATAATTAGTGCAGTGCACATAATCGGCAGAGTGCTCAATGTGAAAATCATATCAAGCTTTCTTGTAATAACTTCGACTTAACAGGTACGGTTATATAATAATTGTTTGTATGTTAACCATGGTTACTGTCGCCAATGTGTATTGTGTTCTCGTTCACTCATGTTGCGTTTAACGTGTTGTGGTATACGTTCGTGACAAATACAACGTTGGTACATTATAATAATAATTCAAAATTCAAATATACAAAATGTTTCAAATTTGTCTTCGTTTCATTATTTTTTGTATAGGATTGAATAAATTTATGGGAGCTTGAGCCAACCAACTAGGCGTTGTGGCGTGCGCCTGTAATCCAGCTAACAGTGGAAGTTACAAACTGATTCAGCCGAGGACGCAGGTTCGAAACTGAGTCACGTCTTTCGGATGGTGACGTTAAAGGTCGGTCCCCAGACGTAAATAATCATATCTGATTGATACACGTCTGTAAAAACCCAATACACACACAACCCCAACCCCCCCTTCTCCACCCCAGCTCGTGTCTGCGACTAAATAGGTTGGCATGGCACTCTTCAACGGTCACAGATCTTCTATTTCGTGATGAATGGGATAAGACAGGTATGAAATGCTTGGGAATTTCACGTCAAGTCCAAGATACCAAGAATTCTTTGAAGGCATGACAGATGAATGAATAACGAGCATAATTACGGACGACCAAAAAATAATTATAATATCTTCATGGAGTTTGGAAACATAAGGAGCACTTGTGCCCCCCCCCCCAAAAAAAAAAAACCCTGCCTAATCGTGAAAGAAAGAAAGAAAGAAAGGAAGAAAGAAAGAGGAAGAAGGAAGAAGAATATAAATAAAGAGAGAAAGATAAAGGGGAGAGGTGAGTGAAGAGGGGGTGGCGATGGTGTTAGTGATGGTGTGGTGGTGGTGGTGATAGTAAACGAAGAACCTGAAAAACTTTTGTTTGTTGATAGTCGAAACTGGTATCTGTTTCTTTCTTTTTACATGCTTTTAAATCCACTTCTTTTTATTTTCCTTTGACCATTCCAACTTGTGACTCCCCGTTGAGGCTACCTTGTGTCCATAAACCATTGTTATAATAAATGATTATGACGTTAGTCAGGTCTTTCGGCGAGACAGGTGATCAAGGGTGACTTTCGGTTCTGGTCGGCTTCTCTTTCGGAATGTCACCGGCGAATCCCGAAGATTGGTCGGCAAATCGAGTGGAGCTATATCATAATGTTGGTGAGACTGCACTCTGCCAAATTATATATATGAAGACGAAAATATAAACCCGCGCGTGTTGGGGCAAATTCCCATTGGCTGTTCGCAGCAGGAGTCGCTCTAGAAAACCATTTGATATGGAAATGAGATAGTGAAGGGCGCCTATGATTGGTGGGCAAGCAGGACGGTTGGTTTAATGACTGCAGGCGTTTACAGTTCGGTCAGCTTTGAAAAGCGGTACGAGTGGGAGAGACAGAACCCGTTCTCGGTTTATGTTTGTTTTCGCGGACATTAAAACGAGTCGTTTGATCTCGCCGACAACGAGCAACGATCCTCATATCGCGCATAATCGACAGTTGCATTTATTCATCGCGGCATTTATCATAGTATTTCGAACGGCGCAGCGATTTTTCGCCCTTTCTTCCTCTTATGTCTTCATATTATTTCGGCTTTTATAGAAAGGTTCTCGCTTTCGCTGGAGCTCAGTTATTTACACCCTCTGATGTTGTGACACTCCCATTGAAGACAATCCCCGCGTAACTTGACGGAATTTAAATACCAAGCAGTGTTTTGGAAGTATAGACGCTCGATCGCGTTGAGTATCTGTGGCAGTGGCGTGGGCCTCTGAAGTTTGTTACTGTTTATTTTCGCATCGAAAGGTGATCGACATGAGATTTTATTCTCCAGGTTTTATTTGCTTCGTGTTATTGCGCAGGAATTCTTCTGAGCTGAGCTAGCTATGGTGGTGTGAATTTGCCAGCCTTGGAATTGCAGTTGAAAAAAAATATTTTTTGCTCAAGATCTTTATTTCTTGCATGTTATCATTGACTGACATTTTATAGAAAAAGATGGCATCATCTTTTTAACACCTTGCTATTCATAGAGCTGTAGCAATCGTATAAAACTTTGGCTGTTTTCATACCAAGTCAAAGCAAAAGTCCGGTTTTCACAATTTTATCACTGAGTGTGCGCTTGCACCCTTCGCCTTGGAGTGATACACTCTAGCTCTAAAGCTGATCAGAGGAGATTTGTCAACTTTCACAGAGAGGAATAGACTCAAAAATCCAAAATGGGATTACTGGATCAACAGATAATTTACAGGACACATGTATCCTTATTTCATATATTATGTTGCTTTCTGCAACTTTCCTCCACCCTTGTGAGCAACACGTACCGGACCGATATGCTCTCGAACCACGGACATCACACCACGGCAGAGCTGCAGCTCCACCGCTGGGCCGTGGCGGCGATGGATTACCCAAGGACATTGGACTGCACCGTAGTCCCATTCATAAGAGAACGCGAGTGCCTCCAGCTAGTGCAGAGGCCTGAAACGGAAATGAACTTGTATGTCGCGCCGCCTCGCCCCGGTGGCTATCATGCTGTGTTGCCTGACGGCGGGCTGAGTGGCAGTGGAACGCACGATGTAGTGCTCGCGATAGACCCTTACCCACGAGCAAGTTTTGGTCATCTCGTGATAATCTTCTTCCTGGATTTTGATTTAGATCTTGATTCGTGCCGAGAACGGGGCGGAAAATATCTTGGTGAGTGTTCATAGATCTCTTGGCAAATCTAGTTAAAACAATAACAATTTTTAAATTAATGAGATATTACTAATGGAGCCCGCCTTCTCCTTCACAGTACTATTATTACTTGCATGCAACTGCAAGGTGCAGTCTTTTTTTTCATTTACTTGATATTTTTCATATTATGATTGCGCAATATTTTCAATGCACATTCGCTTTGCCTTTGGTGTACTCGGGTGCTTTGGGCAGATGTAATGCCAATGGCTAAGTTAGGCCTAACGTTTGTTTGATTAAAATTTAACTTTTTAAAGGTTAAATGCGTCTTAAATATGTAGAGAATGAACTCTAAGTTCATGCACCGAATCGGGAAGCAGTAATAACAGTAATCAAAATAATCAGTTTCAGCAACGAAACGAAAAACAGTTTGTTGCAAGAATTTGTCATGCGTCCCTTTCTTTCTCTCTCACTCCCTCTCCCTCTCTCTCTCTCCATTGACTTATTAGTTTAAATAAGTCCATGCTCTCTCTCTCTCTCTCAATTTCTGTTAATTAGACTCACTTTGGGCATGCTGGGGAAGGAGTGTAGCTTAATTTCGAGTTCCATTTAGGCATTTTATGAACCATAATGGTACGTACCAACTTAGTCTAGGCTTGCATGCCTGAATTTATGAATAAAAATCATCCAAGAAGAGATCCTGTCAAAAGAAAAAGAAAAGGTCGGACATAATCAAGCAAAACAAAATGTTATCGCTTTCTCACAAAATCTCTAACAAGCCAAGCGAAATAATGTAAGGTTATCACATTTTGTCGGATGCCTTTCAGGTCTTAAATGGATATAGGCACGGGCCAGTTCTCCCCCCCCCTCTCTCTGAGTCTCTCTCTCTCTCTCTCTATTTATCTTACATCTGCACTTATTCCCATCACTTTTGAAATGTGCTCACATTATCACAATATTTGTGTACGCTGAGCTTACTGCAAGGTCCATATTTAGGCGAAGGGAAATGAAGGTCGACGACCTCTCTGCCATCGTCAAGGCAACATCCAGCTTCCCCCTTGTCTGGGAGCACTCTGGATGCGTTGTCATGGGCAACCGTCGATGTTATCGGTTAAGTGGTGGAGGATGTGATAACTTGTAGACCTATCATCTGCGATATATTTGGACAATGTACTCAAGGACTGGGTTATCCCATGGTCATCCCGATAACACATCACAATTATAAAAGTTTCACACGCGTACAGGGCATCAGGCATGCAATACATTTGTATGTGACATTGAACTCGTTTGCAGGAGAGATTGATAGGGTTTCAGAAACAATGCCGTAGAACCTAGTTGTAAATGAATATATATCACTGCAGGCCTACTTTCCCGAAATAATTTTCATGTTGTCTTGTCTCATCTCGTGGCATGATTTTTTATTACGAGCCTTGTTTCGTGAAAGCCCTATAGGCTATAGTAGGCCTATTCTAGGTTCATAGTCAACGAAATGAAAATGGTGGACAAGGGAACATTGTTGACACTATTTTTTCAACGTCCATTGAAATGGACATAAACATACTACGAAGAACAGTAGTGACGGTATCTGTAAAAGGAATATGAACATAGGCCGGCTACATGCTTAATCATGATAATGTTTAAAAAAAAGGTATGGACGTTTTGAGTTTTGGCCCCAAGCATCATCGACCCCTCTCTCCCCCATCCATGTATTCCTCTCCCTCGCCCTTTCGTCTCTTTCAGCTGCTTAGATTTACTTACACTGACATACATAAAATCTAAAAACTGAAATGAAAAAGGAGTAACCTCCCTTTCAAAATATCAGATTGATAACCCTTTAACCTGCTAGATTCAACCTTTATAATGTTGGATCCAGCATGTCCGAAGTGTTAATCTACCATTTTGAAAAAGTGGTCACTCCTCGGCCCTTTTAAATAATGATTTAACATTACAGTTTTTAGAGTGTAACATACACAGTACATAATTGTAGGCCTTCATGCTCTCATGCTTGCATGCAGGCTCTTCTTATCAAGAACTAAACCCAGGAGGCAAATCTGTGACAACAAAGTGCATGGACCTTTTTTTTTTCTTCTTAGATATGGGCCACTCATGATTACAGTTCATTACCATTGTGCGGAAACTTTCATAGGCGACGTTCATGATAAGATTATTGTTGTGTATTGTGCATGAGCAACAGCTCCCCCGTTCTCTCTCTCTCTCTCTCTGAATACAGAAGGTGGCTACGGGTAAATATCGGCTAAGAAGGGGTTGGTCATGAAAACAAAAATGTTTCAACAAAAAGAAATAAAGACTTAAAGTGTTCATGCAACATTACTATTTCCTTAAGATGTTGTACCGACTGACTCAATTCATTTCATTTCATTTATTCATTTAATCATTTAATCACTGTAACTAGCTTCAGCCTAAACAGCTGCTGTTTTTCAGTGAGTCCGTGAACTGAATAAAAATATACAAATTATCATACAAACAAAAGCCAGTCACCAAAGATAACAAAACAAACAACGTGTGAAAAATAAACAAATCAAATCAAAACAAAATCAAACATGACAGGTTTAGCATAAAAATAACCCCAAAATGAATAGAAAAATAAAGATATCAAACATGAATTATCACATGTACAGAAAAATACAAATAAACAATAGTAAATCAAAATTTAATGTATCGACCAGCAGAAATGGTCAAAATTGGCAGATATTTATAGGGGCATCCCCCTCCCGTCACGATCTGGCGATGCCAGTTGTGTTTTGATGCTTGATGCTTGATTGCTTGTCCTATTACTCGATGACACCCTGTATACATCATCACTTTCCTAGCACGACCGTTATGACCAGTGGTCCAGGATCAAAGAGAACCGCTTCCAGTACCATAAGTACCGGGGACCCGAACCCACACCTTTCGAAACGGGAGTGTTCTAGACCAAACACCATGCCTTTCGTCTGAACCATCTTGATCGTGGTATGGTGACTCAGCCGTGACGGTGAGGCGATGAAACGACCTAAACACTGTAGTGTAGCAGTCATGGCAAATGAAAGCCCCGTTCCCATTTCCACAGAAGTGCCCATACATGTACTATCATTACGGTGAAGGTTATTCCTTTTACATCGCCCCCAAAAAAAAAAAAAAAAAATCAATTTCTCGTTTCATGATTACATTGTCAACAAAATGGATAACATAGAAAACCTGGGTTGAATACATGCCTTGTGAAGTATCAATGAGAATGGTGCATTTAGAGAAAGAAGAAAAAACAACTTTTTGATAGTTCAATTTGAAAAATTGGTTCAGATATCTGCGGGTACACATACATATTAATGTTCACTTTACATATGTCAATGATCTTCATAATATACTGACACATTTTTCCAGAGGGCATACCTCATCATGCATTTCGTTGACAAAATATAAATTTAGATAAACTTTAAAAATCATGTTTTTCTTCCTGATCTCATTGACGCCTCACCAAGCATTCTGTTAGTACAGGTTCATCAATATGAAGATATCACGTTTTGCCTTTTAGTTTCCAATTAACTTATCAAATTTCACCCATCCACTGTCGGTGATTGATGACCCCTTCTGGGGCCTGCTCATCCACCCACTTTCAATTCTGTCGTCCTAAAACATGATATCTTGTCGTTTTGATATGTTCACGTTTCATTTTGGGGCTCTCAGAGAGTATAAGGGATTACCTTTACCGAATATGGAATTTGCCGAAAATGTGCTTATTGCATATAGATGTAGAGGCGGATCCGGAATTCTGTGAAAGGGAGAGGGCGGGGGGCAAAAGTTGGATAAATTTCCGACTAGCAAACTTGTCAAGTACCTCTTTGGGTATAAAAATGATAGGCACAAGAACGCAATCGAGGGCACACTTATATTATGTATGCCCGAGGTGTTACATAAGGGGTGCCTTTTCTGTACCCACTCTCCCTTGATTCACCACTAATAATAGTGCCTTTATCATGTTTATGCCTTTCATTTGAACATCGATTTATATATTTTTTGTCAACGAGTATTGTGAAGTGTGACTCCTTCGATACTTTGACAATGTGTGTGCTAAGGCTTCAAAGGAAGAAGCCATTTGGCATTTTGTTTTGATTTGTACGTGAAATATATTCGATTCGATTACTGATGTATTTGTTTGGACTTTATCCTCTTGTTTTATGCAGCTGATCAAAAAGTAGGTTGCATTGGACAACTTCATGTGATTTCTTTTGTTGTTTTTTTCTCATTGTCGCTGCGGTTCATTTAGACCAATGAATGAGCGTAATTTAGATCTTGAAATGACGAGGACTCCTCTTTTCATTTTCCCATTGCGGCCGAGAACCGCGATCGGAGGCAACGTTTCGTGACACATAAAATAGACGGAGTGTCAGGGAGAGGAGAAATCGCTTTATGTACCCTACAATTACCCTTATAAATCGGTCTTCTCTCGTGGGGATTCGAATGCCAAAGCAAGATGAAGTAGAGAAGCCGTCGTTTCACTCTGAACTTGTTGATATACGGTATTATTAGGAGGAAAAAAAATCTTAGAAACGAACGTCGTGCCGATATGCGATTGTGTTTACCAAGCGCTTCTATTTGAACTTTTTTTTTTCTTTCTGAGAGACTCGCTCTCTGGGCCAGTTCTTGGCAAAAGTTTGGTGTGGGTTTTGCCGGCGAGACTCCTTTTATAATTTGGGGGTTTACCTCGGTCTTTAGTGGCTGCTTGAGTGTATAGAATAGGACTCAGTTTGAGGACTTGGTCCCTGGAGGCGTACCCTGATAATTGGCCTAATTGCATGTCTGGATATCGGGTAAAAGCTCGGGTCAGCCCCGGGTCATACCGGCTCCCATTGGTGTATAGTGACTTCCAAAAGGCTTTGCCGCAGATTCAAAGCCGAAGAGATCCTACTCCTTCCCTCATTCACCGTCCTAACTTCTCTATTTTCCTTTTTATTTTGCAATATCACAATTTTATTCCTTTCCAACAAAGCAGAGAAAGGGGCTGTGGCATACGTTTGATTTTTAGCCGGGGCTGTTGGCGCGGGTTCTCTACGTTTTTGTGGGTGCTGGGTGTGATAGGGGTATGGTGATACTTGTAATGTATCTAATTGCAGTAGCGGTGCTTTGTGGATATCAGATAGGCGAACCGAATATCATAGAGCGGGAACTTTATCTAAACAGAGGCGATTAGAAAGGATTTCAGAAACGGTTTTTGAGCCGGGAAGGCCAACCGCTATGGCACCTATTCCTTTTGGGGGTATACCGTGTTGTCCCTTGGGGGGTAGGTATGACTGAGTTCTTTGGTGCGTGGTTTTAATTGCAGCCTGGAGTCGAGAACATGCCGTATTGGTAGAATCAGCACCCGAGGACTCTACTCAACTATTGCTACCACGAAATCTCATGACTTTCACTGAAATCTATCCCCCACCACCAAAGCCATAACAACGGGAGGCGGCATGTATGCCCTCGCCAGTTTACCCCCTTTCATATCGTGTAAACGAAAGGTAATGTTGAATGAAAACACAGATGAGAACTTTATGATATGAAAGAAATGATGCATTCCAGTCCGCAATAACGTTAACGACATACATCTATGATCAGTATCTAATGGGTTTCGGAGGATATGTTGCCTCTAGCATGCAGATTAAGTGTAGGCCGTTAAAGGCCGTGTAATAATACAATAATGGTCTTGAGATTGCTTGTGTTGCACATAATACATGTAGACTTATCGATGATATGGATACCACAATGAGGGGGCTCATGTCCTTTAGAAACATTATCGTTCGTAAAGCTTTTTATTTTCTTTAAACGAAATAACTTCTATGTTTGATTATTATCTGCCTGTGTACACCAGCCGTCATCATACTATTATTTTGATTCCATGCACATTATTTGAAAAAGGTTATTCTTTAAGAAAAAACGTGCTATCAAGCTGTTGTATAGCGCCATACAAATACATCCTTAAATTAACCTCACCATTGCCTAATTGCGACAGTAAACAACTTATTTACACCTACGCATCGATCGTTATTGAGAGATAAAACAGGACGTGTGAAGGTCACATTTAAAGCGCGGCTCCAAACCAACTTTTTTCTTCGGAGGGGGCCCGAGTTGAAATTGTGGGATCCCTGTACATTTGCCTCTGTTTACATTTTGAAATATGAGAGGCTGGGTCCCATCTTTGCAATGGATCCGAATAGGTTGCAAGTCCTCTAATCAATCGCAAGCTGACTGCTTCCCATCTCTTGCGATTTATTCAAGATGCGATCAGTTAATATCGCACTCTTTACAAGACGGGTCCACGAGTTCAAATGTAGGGGCCCATCAGCATCAGACTCCTGTTAGTCTTGGGCCCAGTTAAAAGGTACTGCTAATTGTTCAGCTTAATGCCATCTATTTGACATAGACCTCCGATTAGTTTTCCTGATAAAGTTGAAGAAACTTGAAGACCGGCACCTGGACGGTTCAACAGGAGGAAACTAAGGCAAACCCTTGATAATACTGAATGAAAAGAGAGCACGTTTGATTTTGCATATTTCCAGCCATGAACCTCTATACTGTTGACACCGAATGTCTGAAGTTCAATGTGCATTCAGTATCTCGAGTGGGCGTTTTAACACGTCTTAACTTTCAAAATAGAACTACGAGATCATGTGAAATTTCCAGGAAACATTGCAAAAACATTTTTCCTATCTGTGTACATGTTTTGGCATTCGGAATGTCGACTTTGCTTCTCCAGATGTTCTCTTTTGTCATTAGATGAAATACCGGGTGAGAGGCCTTTTGGGGAGAGCCATTTTAAAGGTGCGGTATCCCTTTTGCAGCCAGCATCAAATTCTGTAGAACTTGCCAGGTATTATGAATATGTCACGAATGTCTTTTCTGTGAAATTTAAACGTTAGCAGTGTCCTAGTATTCAAATTATGCAAGGGAACCCGTTTACTATCTAGACTTCACTGTCAGACACTATTGAGTGACTGACTGACTTTTTTTCTTTGGTAATAACATACATAAAGTGAGCTGTAAAGGGTACATGAGCATTTGTCTACATCAATAACCCACTACTTGTAATGGCCAAAATTAAACTGATTGAATCTTTGCGCAGCACAAAACGTACGACCATTCGGTACAAGGGTCTGAAATCAGACTATTTAATTAAACGACCGCGATCGCTAAATTCGATTCGACAACTAACGGTCTTCATTTCCCACAAAAAGACATTTTCAAGCCCTTTTGTTTTGAGGGAAGTTCTAAATTAGTATTAGGCCTATCTTTCACATGCCGTTGGAATGTAACCTTTTCATTTTTTGGGCCTGCAAATGGGACATAATACCTTTAAAGGGGAAATCAGCAATTCTGCTGATAGAAATGAGCATAATTATTAAGGTGCTACATGTAATAGGGATATTTGTAAGTTTACCTCTGGAAATTTTTCTTTTCTTTGTTTTCGTAATTATAATAATAGGGACTTTTCGATTTGCACGTTCACTAGTGGACTGCGACGTACGCGGTAACTATTGAAGCAGTGCGCATGCGCATCGACGAGCTCATCGTTCGTAGCAGAATTCTCGAACGCGTTCGCCCTTGTTTTGCCGTCGTTCGCAAACTGTGACGGTACATGTTCGTAAGCAATCTTTTGTAGGCACGAAACATCACATCGAAGTCACAAAATGGACCCAATTGACCTAATTCTAGAACCGGAGAGTGGTGGAAGCGTGAATTCTCTTAAATTAACACATTTTCGTGTCTGTAATTTCCCTTAAATCAAAATTGTTGCGGAATAATTCATAAAATGAACACATTTTATTTATGCATCGCCAATCTGTTGCAGCATAATTTCCGAGATCAGTCCCATGCACCGAATTTGGTGTGTTGGATCTTTAGCTTTTCGATCGAATTTCGCGCTCACTAAGCAGAATAATTCATAAAATGAACACATTTTATTTATGCATCGCTAATCTGTTGCAGCATAATTTTTTTAAACAGTCCATGCACCGAATTTGGTGTTGGATCTTTAGCTGTTCGATCGAATTTCGCGCTCACTAAGCGAGCGTCGTAGTTGTGTAAAATCGAAAAGGTAACGAACAACAGTCAACGTGCCTCGTCAACCCTGCTCAAAAATGACCGCATACGTCGCAGTTCGCTTATGAACGTGCAAATCGAAAAGTCCCTATTGATCGTTCTTGTAGAGCGCTCGTTTCCTGGGTGGAGAGTGGCAAACGCGGTATTGCCTAAGGACGTGAGTCCCGGGTTGGGATTCGAACCCTCAACCTTTCGATTTATAGTCAAATGAATGAAGCCCGCTACCACAACGCAGGGGCGATGAATAAGCATGATTATTTCGAAAGGCAGATAGCCGGATAACTGAGTTTCTATCAAGGTATATTCTTCCAGCTCAGAGATTTATTGCAACGTGTTTTCCACACATCTCTGTTCGTTGCCATTCTAGTGCACTCTTACCATGGACCTACTACGTAGGTCCATGCTCTTACAGTGTCATTCCCCCTTCTCTCGGTTCTCGGTTTCCCTTTTGGTCTAGTGATAACCGAGTGTGAAAGTTTAATACTATTCTCGCTCCAGGGCTTTATGTATCTGCTCTATTATGACAACTGGGTTTGTAAAACAAACGTCGGCATCTTGTCAAAGGAAACAGTGATCCCTTCTGTACACGATTAACAGCAATCAAAGGATTAGGACCAACACCTGTAGGCTGTATCGAGATAACACCCAAGACTGTCCGCATACGTCATAGACGGGGAAGTGACCATGGTGGAGGTGTATAAAGGATGCAGGGATAGGCGTACGATGCGATGGTGGTTGCTTATAGGGGGTGGGGGCTACCCCGTCTTTCCTCAAGAGTTGCAAAATTACAAATGTTTACCACAAACTTGATAATTATTTCGACAGTGGACATCAGCCCCTTGGCGAAATTGTACCCGTATGCCTCTCAAGTAGTTTAGCATTTGGCGCGATGCTAGGCAATTTTCAGAATCCATATTTAATCGAGTGTCTACAAAAAGGTCCATCTTGTCCGAAAATGATATAATCCATTGTTGGACCTGAGCAGAGTTCTGTGTAGTCCTCCATTGTATGCAGTTAAAAGAGTACTAGGTCCCAAGTTTAAGAGCTTCTTATAAATACGTGATTATGTTATCATAACGTTTATTGGGATTATGACATTCAGGGGCCTTTACCTTCATTTGAATAGGTATTGGGAGATTGTATTGCTTGGGAGACAGTCTTGGTGTTCCGGAAAACGATACTTTCTCAATCTTACAAAGATTTGATTTCAAGTCGGTCTGTTGCATGTAGCTCCATGCTTATACCAAAGAGCTGTATTGATGTGTTAAGTTCATCACCGATTTATACATGCTATTTTAATGTTGGGCTTGTTTGTATCCCCCGACGCTCTCCGGAACACACCGATGTTTTAAAGTCATAATACAAATTAAAAGAGCATGCAGTCAACACGGTCCAAAGATACCGGCGGCATATCAAAGCGGAGTGACCAATGCTATCTGACCTGTGTCAACACATCGCAAATATAATTTGCTTGTTGGTCTTCACAAACAAAACTCGATGTTTCTCTGGCTCTCCCTCTCTCTGTGTCTGTCCCAGCTTGTCGTCCGTGATATGCAACATGCGTAAAGTTCAGTTATCCTTCTCTGATGTTCCTTGGGATACGACTACAGATAAGCAATTGCCGAATCTTACGAACTACCCTTTATAATGTCCTTGAACATTTTGAATCGGTGTTAACTCATCCACTACGCCTCTGAAACATCATCCACCACATGCAATGTGCGATGATTGTTGTTTTGATACCCCCTACACATCCACACGCTCACACACGCTCACACATATACCCCAAAATCTTCTCTTTTTGTTCCTCTGATAATATTTTCATGGGATTCCTCATAGGGTCGTTACATCAATACCGCGTGGATAGAAGCACATTGCAGTGCGTTTACCGTCAACAAACGTTGATGAGCGCCCTATTCAATACCCCCACACACACACACACACCGCTAGAAGTCTTTTGGGGCCACGAGTCTGTCTTTTCATGGGACCCCTCGTTGGCTCATTACACAAGCACATTGTTCATAGAGGAACATTAGGATGTATTTACTGTCTAACGTTGATGAGCACGTATTCAATACCCCTCCCCCTCCCGTACCACAACCACCACCCGCACCACAACCACCACCGCCTCCACCTTCACCACCTTCCTCCCGTGGATATAGCTCCGTAGCCACGGGTCTGTGCTTTCATGGTACCAGCCATACGCTCATTCTTACACCAACACCGTGTTGATCAAGGCACATTACGATGCGTTTACCGTCAACAAACGTTGGTTGATAGTGGCGGTATATCAAAGGCAAGGTGCGAATCTTCGCCCATTACCTGTCATTGCTGTATATTATACTGTCATGGTAGTCTCAATGTCGAGACCTGCTTGATCTGAATGATGACGATAGCGGGGGCAAGCCGTGACTAAGGAGTAACGTGGCAAATAATATTGGGTGAGCAGTGGCGTATCCAGTAGCGAGGGTTGAGGGCAGTGTCCCTGGCAGGTACGATTCTTTTGGATTAGAAACTGTGGAGCCTCCCTCCCCCATGCCCCCTCTTCTTTGGGTTTGAAAGCCGGGGAAATAGGGGGAGGGTGCTGTAAACATAAATCCGACATCTCCCTAAAGGGGTCGCCCCCTGGTTTACAATTTTGGATACGCCACCGATGTGGCCAATGTAGTGTACGAAGAATGTATCGATTGGCTACACGATTGCAAAGACTTCAATAAAAATCGACCGAAGGCAATTAATGTAGCCTCTTGCGTCACCTCTTTATTGAATATGCGAACTTGGCAGTAACATATTACGTAACATTACGCGTATTGATATTGCCTTTAAGTTGATTTCTTAAAAGTCTTTGCGATCATTTTAAGCAAAGTTAGGTCAGAAATGCCAATGAAATCTACATCATTCTATTTCTATAACCCTTTAACTAAATCAAAGTTGTAAAATAACTTCCGTCTTTAGACACTCTTCTAACTACAGAGCAAATTGCACTTCAGATATCGACGAAACACTCCAAATTTGTGGTCACAATCTTTCCACAACCAATGCACAAAATATGGAAAATGAAATTGATGTGTGCCCAAAACGTATTTGATCGGCAAATACCGGGGTAAATATACACTCCGGCGTCAATATAGATTGGGGAAACCCTGGTCCTTTTCTTTCTTTAGAGCAAGCTCTTGACACAGAACCGATTGAAAAGGGTCTTCTTGACCTCATCGGCTAAGGAAATAAACTCGCAGAAGAAACAGTTTTCGGTAAAGTTGACATAGACCAGAAAAGGGAGAAGGAATGCGGCGCGTGTGAAAAGATGCGGCGACCTCGTGGTCAAGAAAAAAGAAAGAAAGGAGCAAAATGGGGAGATTAATGTCGTGAGATAAGTTATAGAAACTTTGGATCAGCTGATTTGCGTGAAATATGGTGTTAACCTCTTAATTTGGCATTATTTTGTTTGAGATGTGTATTTTCCCCCGCAAAATGTTATTGTTTAGTTGATTTGCCATTTTGGGTCTGTTTCATATCAGTTTGGCTGCATATAGCTCAAAGAATAATTGTTGAGGAGGTGTCGAAAAGGCCACAATTTGTGTTTGACGGGAAGCTGTATTTTTCGTCTGATTACATCGGGGATATCATATATTACAAAACTATACGTAAGGATTCCGTTACTATGATCATAAATCGTGTTTTTGCCCCGTCCCCCAAAAAAGATGATGAAGAAGGATAAATTAGGTTATAGGTTTACGTTTAGCGTTGGGTTCATCAAGAAGCTGCCATTAGAGCAATTGTAAGTCCTTGGGTTCATGGATGAGTGCTGGGTTGAAGTTCGAAATTGGACCTGCATGTGTTACAAATTGGCGGTGGGGTGATAGTCGTTGAGGCAATACAAAAGAAGCAGTAGATAAACCGGGCAAGGTTTCATTTCACCGTCATGAGTACAAGTTCACCGACATCCCATAGAAATCAGGGGGTGTTTCACGAAGACTAAGATCGACTTTAAGTTGGACTTAATGCTATGGCAGGCCGTTCATGCCACTGTTTGCTCTCACCACTTAGGCCTAAAAAAAAAAATTGTTGACTTGGCGTAACCCGCCCGACCCTATTTTTATCGCCGACCCTACGCTTTTTTATTTTTTTTGATCCGATTGCGATTGCGTAAATATCGATATCGCAGTGGGGAAAACCCGGATGTTTGTTGCTTTCGTTCTGGGCTTTGCCGCGCCGTGTTTGGGACAGCTCGCGCGCCGAGTGCAGCGGGCAGGTACGCCATAGTACCGCTAGGCGATTGTATCCCCAACATGGCGTCCTATGGCTATGGCGTTCAGTTCACGGGTAAATTTGGTGCTCACTTTGCTCACACAGTGTGTGTGTCCATATATGTGTGTGTGTGTGCGTGGAGTTATTTGAACATATTGTGGTCTACCCCTCTCATCAGATCGTCCCCAAGGTCTGAGGACCTATCTACGCCACTGTATGTATGTAGACTATGTGTATGAATGGCTAATTTCATGTATGCAAATATAAGCAACAACAACAACAACAACAACAAAAAAAAAAAAAAAAAAATCGCCCTACCTACCCTAATTTTCAGTGACCCGTTACGCCAAGTCATCAATTTTTTTTTTTAGGCCTTACTGGCATTGGTCTCTCAAAGGACGTACAAATCATGGTCACAAATCTACAAAATTCACATTTTTTGATAATTCATTATTGAAGGAAAAAATATCATAATGGTAAAAGCAACCAGTGGCATTAACGGTCTGCCATATTTGTGAAACACTCCCCTGTATTACAATTTAAACGTTTCAATGGCATGTCGGCGAACTTAATATGGCCGTTTCCGGAAACGAATACGATGCCCATGTGAACAACAATATGTGTAATGTTGTAAGGGCATATAGAGGTGTAACGAGAAGGAAAAATCATTAAAATCAATTCCTTGAAATTAGCACATGATAAATAGGAAACATATGACTACATCACGTATGATGGCAAGACCTTGCCAAGGTGATCCATGAGTAACATTCTTGTTCAAGAGTCGTTAGCAAACTATTTATAGAAGGTGATGGAAATTGGATATTCGCTCATCATTTGATATTCGAAACGTTGGATAAAAAACAGGAAAGTCATTTTGCTGTATGTCAGCCGCTTCATCATCAGACTCTGCCATAAAACGTGACCCCGCTGCATTGGCGGTCGATGTGCTGGTAAGCCTGTTCATGTACGGATGTATGAAGGGGGCATAATTGACCCATGCGCCGCCCCGCCCCCTTTTTAAAGTCATAAATGGCACGTAGGAATATCGGAGACATTTTGTGGACTTGTGCCCCCACCCCATGTCAAAATGTCGGACGTTTTTCGAACTTGTGCCCACCACGCGTGCAATTCCCCGGACATAATTATTTCGGACCCGTCTACCCCACCATCCCCTGCCCAAGGAAGCACTGAGGCCGCCCCTGATTTCGGTTACCTGGATACTGTCCTTCGGGTTTGTTGAATCACAGAGTCAGGATGTCATACCGCGGACACAGGTTGCTAAGCAGCCATTTCACGTTTCACAATGTATACCATTTAGATTATTTTCTTTTTAAATATACGGATGCTCACGAAAAACGCAATGAATCATTGCACAGTATAAGCCGGATAGTGTTGGGGTTGCCCTTGTCGCACTATACGTGAACGAGCGTTTCAATTTTGTGTTTTCATCTTTTCTGCATATTGTTTAAGATGTTTTCTTCGGTGTATTTGAATGATAAATGACAATGTCAAATGGGCATAATAAATTCGGTTATATTCTCAAATGCTAATTGTTCTATAGACAGTCCCATTAATGATCTTTAGCTGAGTCATAATATCATGTGAATATATTTGCTGTTTTATTACTAATTCCCCATCCAGAGTTCACATTCAGCCCGGAAAGCATGAAAGGCTAGATTTAATCATGGAGCTAGAACACTAGCTCCATGATTTAATTGACCTCAGTGTCATGACTTTCTCAATATATCTTTCAATATTATAAAGTGGGTGTCTAAACTCCCCTTGTGACGTACCAGAAATTAAGTCATATAGAGCGCCAATGAAGAAAGTGAGAACATGAATTTCATTACCATTGGCCTTCAAAAATACCTCGATAATTAGAATCGTCACGTTCTAGGGGTAATTATAGTACGAGAGGTGAATACACTTTGTGATTCTTACCACTTTGCAGGGTCGTTGGTAGGGCATTTTTACCCACTTGAAAAAGAAAACAAATAATTATAGTCATGAGATCACTAATCAAGGCAATGGTTTATGTTGAAATTTAATGTCTAGAGTTAAATAAACCCTGCAGCGTGCGAATGCGTTGTACAATAACCTTGCAAGAATGTAAGCGTGTCATTTTTGCATAGCCTAAACAGGGAGATGATAGGATCTCCCTGGCCTAAATATTGCCACTTGCAATGCAAGAAAAGGTGTGGTATCACAAATGTATGACTAAAACGCGGAATACCCAAAATGTAGTTGAAAGTTTATGAAAGAAAATGTGTTATTATTATTATAATTACCTTCGCTTAATTTATGGCCAGGAGCTAGACTTGTTGTAGAATTAGCTCTCAAAATGACTTTGCCTAAAGCGTGAGATATTCAGTCCCCCCAAAAAGAGTTTATTACCATTGTCACTTTACAATTTTGTTCTCACGTGTTCTTTAAGCATTTCCGTTATTACATGTATGTGGTTAATTGTGTAATACATGCTAGACCTTGTTGTCTAATTACATTTGGTTTGTGCGGTATAACCTTTAATTTGCACAGGTATTCCAATCTTTAAAGAGTGAAATTGAAATAACACATTTCCTCTCAGCTTTAAAAGCCTTGGCTTAGACTTAGAGAGGCATTACGAAACAGAGAGTGGTATCTCATTCGCGAAGTCGCACATTTACCATATTAACCTTGTTTACATGCATGCACATAACTTTGAGGTCATTCACAACAAAGCGTCGCAAAATGCGCTAAACAACATAAATTTTGCTCCAAAGGGTGTAAGTCTTTTGAAGGCATTGAAGGCATGATTAATTTTTGTTCGTTTGTTTATGGTTTTCATCAAATGATGGCTGTGTTCAAACATAATGAGAAATTCACCTAAACTAGTTTAATGAGCATAATTTATGACAATTTAAGATTTCAGCAACAATCGTAATTCACAACATTTTGAGGAAAACATGTTGTTTACAGTGAAGAATGTTTACAATGTTTTTGAAAACGAACATTCTTGTTAGCAAGGTATCATACATCAATGATGCACTTGATTTCAAACGAACAAACATGTGTTTCACAACCAATCCCCAATCCAATGGCAATAGAATTCGTCTCTTGTTTTTCCATCGCATACTTGTACCGTGACCCGTGTATGTACCACGCTATGCAATATATATTTCATCTCTTCCTCTTCTTTATGTAAGCTGTATAAAAACGGTTTTTGTTCTGGACGGGATTGTAATTGACTCGACTTGACTTCTCGGTCGATATACCTGTCGTTTATCCGGGTCGGCGGAACAAGAATTCGCTGCTCCCACTCTCATAAATCTTCTCCCACATGCTCTCATCTGTGTCATCGTTACATCAGGGAGATAAACTCACATCTCCCTGGTAACATGCTTCTTTGCGGGCCGAAAATTGAGTATAATCATGATAATTGTTGTCTGCCGGGAGCCAGAATGGCGTTAACTCTATGGTGTAAGGTGAAATGGGTCAACCGTCAACGTAACACCCTTCTTGCTCAAAGGAAACTATATTTAAAACAGTTAACAATAGTGAGTGTTTAAGAGGTTTAGATCATCAGGAACAAGCAATCTCGGGTAAACGACTCTGGGTTTAATGATACCAAAGACGAGGGCCGAGTAACTTTTCCCAAGAATGAGAAACGCATGGCAATACCCGTTGTAACCATGACAACGTACCTCGTGTCCACAAATATCTCATATGTCTGTGCCTATCTGCATTCTACATTTATCCCATTGTGCCCATCTAACAGTGGTTTAGTTTCCATTTGGTCTACTACCCATTTGGTCTATTGCTTATTTAGTTAAATTTTCCAGTAGGTCTAATTCCCAGTTTGTCTACTATCCATTGGTCTCAACCATTTAATCATAAATGATAATAATCATCAAATGATTATTCGACCTAATGGGCATTAGACTAACTGGTTCCTAGACTAAATGAACAATAAAACAAATGGGTAGTACCGTAGTAGACTAATTGGAGATTAGACCATTTCGAAATTGGACCAAATGACTTAGCCTAAATAGTCATTAGACTAAATGAATATTAGATCATGTGAATAGTAGACAGGATGGATGTAGACCATATGGGAATAGACGAACTTTTTGTAGACCAAACGGCAATTCACCGTAAAAGTCACCCCTTCGCCTCCATCTCCCTCGACCATCCTCCTCCTCCCACTCTTGTTACTTTACTGGAAATTGCGCTTCATGTCGAACACTTAAATGTTACAGTTATTTTCATTCAGTGAATTTCAAAGATACCAACACATCCAGGTATGCATGAACACACAAAACTACAACAATAATGCTACATTTTTCTTCAAGCCTTTTGTCTTCTTTCCAATATGCAAAGCAAGCGCACAGAAATCTATTATGATTTCATAAAAGGGTTATATTACTTTTTAAAAGATAAACTTTAATTGATTCTTTAGGTCTATATTAAAAAAATGGTATACTATAGTACACCTTTAAAAGTAATAGAGGCTTGGGAAAGCAGTTTGGAAAGATAATTCAATAATCGACAACAAATTTAAGCTTACATTTTTTATGTTTTGTCTTTTTTTTCTCACTAGCTAGCGGTGAATGCCTTCAGCTGGCTGAGAAGCAGCGATGTCGGAATCGGTTATGGCCTCGAAGTGGACGACGACGATGCGACATAAATTTCTTGCCCCATGTCTACTCCCCCTTCGACGAGGTTTGTCAGTCTTTCATTTTAATTTTCTTAATTGGCCCAAACAATTCATTTATTTACTGTGTTGTTAAGTCTTCTTTATCACTGATCAAGTATGAGTAATGTTTAGCCAACGGGTATTTGCAAGTTTGAGAACTTCATAATTTATCACGACTTAATAAACACAGAACATTAATTATTTCAGGAAGATTCCGTGTTATTGCGGTTTTAGTTCGATCTAACAACCAAGGACGTTTGATATGATATAAGGTATTGCTATACTATACATGTATAACTCCACATCATCAGGCAAATTACTAGTTATTGGCCTTCACCCGATTTTGGCATTGGTATGGCGTTGAATATTAAATTCTGCGTGGAGAATATTCGCCTTCTTATTCGTATGCGACTCTTCAAACATGTGAGGTTTTAAAACTCGGCCAATTCAGCCAAGCCTGTAAATTAGATTTCCAACTTCATTGCATTGGGTTTATGGACTACATACCACCGGGTTTCTATGCTATATAAACATATTAACTAGATAGAAACGCGACATAACATCACACATATCCTATATGCTTTAAAACCCACTTTATGTCGTCTTTTTTCAAGAAGGGACCGTAATGTTTTTATGTTTCTCACTAATCCACTCAATTCAAGTCTATCGAAGTTCCGTGGACCCCCTAGTTAATCCCATTTTCAAAAGACTTGCGCGCGTTAGCTAATTCACACCTCGATTTAGTTTATGCTACTTGCTTTTTGTTGGAAAGGTTTTCTAAGACCTCTGGATTCAATACGAGCCGATATTTAACTTTTAAGTCACTGTCTGAGTCATGACAGTTACTTTAAAGCTCCTCTTTGGATTTGATACAAAACTGTGTTTAAAGATTGACTAGTTTTATGACCCACTTCTATGTGTTCTGTGCAGAACTCCGTTTGATAGAGTGCCGGTCAAAACAGTCTTTTAGGCGAACTATGAATTTACAGTCTGGTCTTCTTAGAATTTTTACAATGGTGTCAGGAGTAGGATTTTGTGGATGTGAAATAGTTTTGTTTGTAAACAAGATAGTGGAGTAAACAAACGACAGCATTGTTGATTGAATAATACAAATAGACCTCTACAGAGGTCTCGAGACTGGGGTTTTATACGTGTATTAATAGCATTATATTCTGTATGGTGGGTCGCAATGAAACAAAGTATGTTTTCCCTAAGTTTTGTAGGAGTTACCCAAATACTTTAGTAATGAATAACACCTCTGTGACATTGCATATATGTATATATATATATATATATATAATATATCGAACCGAACAAAAAATGCTCGCACAAATTTGACATCTTTTCATAATATTTCTTTTTTACAAGGATCATTTCCCTTAAAAATAATAAAACATAATTAAATTTGGCTTTTAGTATGAACCGGAAATATTCTTTGAAGTGGCGCATATTCACCATTACGATTAAGTTTTGTTACATTTTTCTGGTTCTTTCATTACAAAGCGGTAATTGACACGATTTTGTAATTATGATCTAATTAGGATTATCTTTGCCATTTGATGATACCGCAATTATGTCTGAAAGATCAGATATTAATCAGCTACTTTGAAAGCTAAATTACCCTCTACATTACTCAACTGAATGATGTATCATCTGTATCCCCACTTCTAAAAAGGTTTGAATTGTATTTGTACCAAAATATGATACAGGTGTGGACGTTTTGATTCAAATGGTTACGACAAATGCTTGGAAGTCACATGTGTATCAAAGAGGAGAGATTCTTTGAGGTTTTGATTCAAAGGTTCTGCCAAAGTTTAGGACGTTACATGTATGATAGAGGAGCTATGATGAGTAAAGAGATATATGATCATTCATTTCCCAGGTATTGATGAAAGAATCCCGTCAGATATTTAGGAAGTCATAGGTGTGAATGATCATGAAGTTAATTGGAAAGAATAAAGAGAGATATGTTTTCAGGTATCGATTCAAAGGGTTCCGCCTTATTTATTTATTTTTAAAGAAATTACAAGTATGATCACAATCTTAGGGCTACGAAGGATAAACAGGTTATTCATAAAAGGTATTGATTCAAAAGGATCCCGATAATATTCTAAAACCTAAGGTATGAACGTGGACTTAACAAAAAAACAGAGAGACGTGTTCAGGTATTGGTTCAAGGTCCCCAACAAATGATTATGAACTGAATCACAGGTATGGTTTTAGAGTTTCTCACGTATCATTCAAATTATCCTACAAAATGTGAAAATGCACATGCAGGTATGATCAAGATTTTGGAGGCACAAAAGTGCAGAGTTACTTGTTATTTTCAGTCATTTATTCAAAGGATCCGCAAAACGATAGGACATAATTATTGAATAGGTATGATTGTAGAATTATAAACAAGTGAAGAGATATGTTTTCAGGTATTGATTCAAAGGATTCCGCCAAATGTTTGGAAATTACAGGTGTGATCGTATGTTTTAAATGAAAGAGGACACGACACAATTTTCAGGTATTGATGCAAAGAGTTCCGCAAAATGTGGAGTTATAGAAAAGAGATAGGTTTTCAGGTATTCTTTCAAAAGGCACCGCCAGTGTCACATGTATGATCATGATCTCAGAAATTAAAAAAAAAGGGGGGGGGGGAGAGATAATTATTTTCAGGTATTGATTCAAAGGACCCCGCCAACTGGTAGAAATGGTATAAAGTTAGAGGTATATTATCGCAGATTAATAAAGAGTGAAGAGATATGTTTCAGGTATTCTTGCAAAGGGCCCCGCCAAAATCATAGGTATTATCACGATCTTACACTTATGAAAAGCAAAGAGATATGTAATTATTTGCAGGTGATCGAAGTGATATTACAGGTAACAATAAAAACTTCGTGGGAAAACTTTGAGATGAGACGATTTCATATCTCGTGAGAAAATGAGAATTATCGTAAAATTTCCGTTACAAAATGATTTAGTAGGCCCTTAATCTGTCGTATCTTCCTGATATAGTTTGATCTCTTTTTTCTCCCTGTATCTTTTCCCTTTTACATGTTGTATTTGTATTATTTTCTCTTGGCTAATACGAATAGTTTTAGTTTGCTTGATTGTGTTGGGAGTTAATGACATCTGCAAAATGGATGTCATTTCCAGAAAAGGAGCCACGAATGGTCCATGGTCTTTCTAGCTTGTACCAGTTTCCGTTATATCGCATGCGGAACTGGAAGTATTATTTATGAAAATGAACATAATCATGCTATAATAGCTTCAATGGAATTTACAAAGTGCTATTTCATTTAAGATGTAAACATTATATGAAACATTGATATCAGACATTATATGAAACATTGATATCAGAAGTCTACTCGTAAAGAAAATAAAGATGTTATATACATGAAGTTGAAATGCTAACTGTTACAAAAAATGTTTTGGTAGTAAAGAAAATGAAATGGGCTTAATGAAGCTCAGGGTGGGGTAAAGTTAGGGAAGATTCGTGTAAGAAATAATAATAGTCGGAGAGGGTATCAGCACGCTTCAAGGCTGCTTATATTCTTTATTACACATTTAAACGTTTAATTGGCTTTTTAATGTCGGCGTGCTTCTGAGAAAGACATCGAAGGTCTGTCCTTGGGGGTTCATCTATTGAGTAAAGATTGACTCTTTCACACAAGTTTCTTGAAGTTGGGAAAATTGACAGTCTTGCGTTTGAGGCGAGGGTCGATAAGTGTCAAGGTCGCTTTAAAAAAAACGCCAATAATTTCATGAGCTTTTGTACTAATACCCAGAGGGTTATGTAGTGTCTCTGGGTGTTCATATCCAGCGTGGAGATCAATTTTTGCATTCAGGGCATGAACTGATAGCGGTATATACTCACCGACATCTTCTCTCGCTCTCTTCTTGTCCTCCCTCGCATTGTTCTCTGTGTTCCCCTGCAGAAAATTGCGAAAATAATGGGTCGCAGGCCGGATCGCATTTGTTCATTGCTTCAATGTGAATAGTAGTAATGCAATTCTCTATTCTCCCGAATCAATTGAGCATGGATATTGTAAAGAAAGGGCAGTTTAAATAGCAGAAGAGGAAAGCGAAGTAACAAAACAGCGGTGAGCAGAGATCAAAGAGAACGAACCGCCGAGACTGTCGGCTCGCTCTTTGATGTTTGTCCTACCAATAGGCCGACTCGACATACAGCTATTCTAATAGTTACGTTAGCGCTCCACGCATTTTAAAGGGTGTTAGGAAAAGGACTGTTTAACCTCTATTATTCTACTCTATCAAAGACACAAAAAGCCAACTGTTACGAATTCTATAGTCTCTTTCTTCCCATTGAAAGGCGCCTTTTTATGAAATGTCAGAATCGCATTTATACGTCTATTGGAAATGGATGTATTTTTGTTTCGCCTTGAAGTGCGCTCTGCCATTTTATTGGTTTGAGACGTAATGCATTTCAACTGAATCCTTCTCCATCGGATACTTGTATTTCTTTTCAACATAGTTTGGAGACTTTTAAGTCAAATAGGGTTTCTGATGTTCATTGGAATTGCCCATAAAAAGAAAGATTTCTTCCGAAGCTGTAAAACTTTATTTTGTCAAATCAGGTGCATCTATTCGTCGAACTGTGAAATTAAAAAGAGATTCCAGCGAAGCTATCTCGCGCTTCCATCACCGGCATACCAGGGAACTGCATGATCTCGTTATTTATATTCCGATCTTTTCGGTCCTTTATTTTTGGTCTTATTCGGGCGAAATCAAACAACATTTAGCGCTAAATAGCGATCTCTTAATAGCACGCCAATAGTCCCATCTATGTAAATGCTACCTCGTAAAACAAACGCGAAACTGTCCTGTCGTCTGCTCACAAACGTGTTTATGTCTGTCTCACATACAAACTGGTAATTTTATGCCCCTATGAAACATTTTCTGCGCTCCTTTGATGTTTTCCGCCGAGCCGTCAAAGCTGGGCTCGTACAAGAAGCCGGCGAGATCTCGGGTTATTTCTGTCGAACTGCTTCAATTATTTAGGTATCATTTTAAATTTGGAATGCAATTTCTGGATACGAGTCGTTCCCATGCATACATACACAATATTCTCCTCCCGACAATTTTTTCTGGGTGATGAGGTAAATGTTTTTAGAAAGCGATAGGTTGAGCCAAAGTTCACAGTTTATATTGGAAGATATTCTGCCATGTCCTGGTTTCCCTGGAGGGTAGTTCAACTTTTTTTTTCTATTTAAAGATCATGTAAAAGAAAAATCGTTTGAAGTCTGTCCAATATATGATGAATATTAAGGAACAGTTTGTAATGGAATACATGAATCCACATCAAAGGGTTTCCTTAGACAATATTTCAATACCCTCCTATTTAAAGGTCGTGTAAACAAAATGTTATTTGGACTCTTTCCCTTATATTACTCGTATACTTAAAATGTTATCAACGAAGAAACATGAATTTAAATCATTTGTCAAAATCAATTTGCCTTCATCAAGTGTAACAATAATTTTGAAATTGTCAAAGTTGTGCCATCTAATCCCGTCTTCGGATATTAGCTCTAGAAACAAAATTGGACAGAAGTTGTGTGTAAATTTTGTTCTTTCGGCTAATGCATGATGAGGTATATTGTTAAAAGTAACAGTGAAAATTACTGAACATGAGGGTAATTAATATGTGAACGACCACCAGCTTTAGGCAATTATTTTTTGCCCGACTTGAGTAATGTTTTGCACAATCTTGATCACTTTACTGCGCATTGTGTGAGCAATAACAAGAAAGAAGAAATTACCCGAGTTGGACAGTTGCCAAAAGTTTGATTGGATACATACATTTAATGCTCTTCATGTTGGACAATATTTTACCCAACATGTTTGACAATTGTTGAATCATAATGTGATGATCTTTACTAGAATGTGGAATATTATTATTATTATTATTATTATTATTATTAATACTTATACCGCGCTTTTCCCAGAGTAATTAAAAATTTATTCTTTGTTTCAAAGGAAGCCAGTGTAATGATCTCAAGAGTGGCTGAGATGGATGGTCCCTAAAAACCTGAAATATCATGTTATTTACTCTGGATTCTTTTTTTTTCGTCTAAATTTCTTTGCATTATACAGACAAGAGAGCAGCATCTTGTGTGTCGAGATGATGCTATTCTAGGATTTGGGGCTTGCCCGACATATCGCAGCGATGCAGCCAACTACTCGACGAACTGTGAGCTCAATAAGAACACAAGGCGATGTGAACTGCCATCTTTGAAGGTAAAATGTTACTGTAATTAGCAAGATGTCTCTGACTAGAATTAGTTGTGTTACTATGGGGCACAAGCATGTATACACCCTCCTTCCTACCAGTACATCAAATGCCCCCCCCCCCCAAGAAAACAACAATGAAAAGGAAAGAAAAGAAACAAGAAAGAAAGAAAAAGGGTGAGGGTAAATGGAATATGAACAAAAAAATATGATTGGACCCCCTCTCAAACATTTCTCAGTATTGGTGATAAATTCATAAAAGTATTTGTCTTTTGATAATGATTTTGGCGTTTCATTAGGTGTTTCTTTGTACCATACCATGACCATCTTGCCCTATCATCCCTTTTGTAAAAGTGTATTTTGAAAGTCGAATTTTTCTCTCTCTTTTTCTCTCTCTACCTCTAAACATTTGAATATGTTTTCTCCTTCTGTCACTCCAAATCTCTTTCCAATGCCCCCCTATTATCTCTCCCTCTCTATCTTTCTCTCTTTCTCTCTCTCTCTCTCTCTCTATCTCTCGTATTCTCTCTCCCATACTGAAGATCAACCAAAGTCTCTTCTTTATCATAAATGGACCATCACAATTTTGGGAAGAATCTGTACCGGTATCCATCTTCTCTCCCTGAAAATATACAGGTGAAAGCAATATATAAGTTATATGGGATGTGAATTCTCCCACCCCCTCGCTCTCTCTCTCTCTCTCTCTCTCTCCCTCTTCCTCTCCCTCTTCATCTCTGAGGAACTTGGTTCAGGTAAGGGGGCAATTGCTCTCACCCAAATCTGTATATAGACCAGTGCCCCTAACTTGTTGTTCATTCAGTCATTTTAGTAAAAAGAACTTCTTCCCCTCTTCTCTCCCTCTCAATATAGGTTAAAGCAAGATGTAAGGTCTATGAGATCTGTGATCAAGCAGTTCTTATCTCAGGGGGCTGGAACAGACAGACTAGTCTCCAGTCATCGGCAGACAATGTACGAGACATGTATTCTGTTCTCAGGAAAAATGGATTCAGAAGACCCAACATCAAAACATTTTTTGCTGATACCAGCAGTGTATTAGGTATGCAACATCAATGAAAATGCTCTTGTATATTCGTTCTTTTCCCATTTCCTCTAATCTCTTCTTATTTATTTCTTCTTTTTTTTTTGGATAAGCTATCAGAATCTTATTAAGCACTGAAACTACCTCCATTTGACAACATTTTATCAACTGTAAAATGTTACATTATTATGAAAGGGAAAATACATATATCAAACAAAGAAAAGACTTTGATAAAGAAATGGTTCCATTTTGGAAAATGTTTTGTAAGTGTTGGCAGCATGACAGCATGAAAATGATCACTCTGTATTTTGTAATATTACCGTACATGCATTCTGATATCCATTTTGTCATATTTGTATTTATCTACCACAAAGTTTTGGGCCATGATGGTTCTGTTCATTGTTTAACCATTATAATTTCATGGATATGATTTGTTTGAATATTTGTATGTTATTTGTGGATATATATATATGATGTAATTGCATGGTCATGTAAAGAAAAAGAACTCTGTTGAAGGGAAACAAGAGCAGGGAGGCACATCATATAACAGAACCACTGTTTAATCATAGTCTGCAAATCTATTTATCACAAGAAACTTTTCTTTGTTCTGTTATGTTGCCTTGTGAAAATGTCACTCTACACCCCAATTCAAAATTGTTCCAGCAACACCTCTTCTTGAGCTGTTTGCTCAGGGCCCTACATTTATAGGGGTCCAGATCCCTCAATCTGGACTCATTACCACCCCCCCCCCAACAAAACAAACACACACAACAACAACAACAACAAATAACAAACAAACAAATCAATAAATAAATAAATAATTTTTAAAAAAATATATGGCACTTCAGACCCCAAAAGAATAAATTGGTGTTTAGCCAAGGTTTTTTTTTCTCAAAAAGCTGTAATGAGTATTATTTTTTTAGTAGTAATCTATGCAAATCAGCCAATGTTCATTTTTTCCCCCTCTCTACCAACAGAAGGTATTGATGAAGAGGGATCGAGACACACCTACCCTGCAACACACAAAATGGCGATTCAGAGCCATTTGAGTACACTCTGTAGAACGCCATACTGTGTAGAGAGCCTCGTCATCTATCTTAATAGTCCCACCCTAGCAGACGGACGATGCTTCTCTGGGATACAAATCAAGATGGCATCGTGAGTAATAATTCTAGAAAGCAGTTGAATATGTTTTAATAATAATAATGATATTGAAGTCTTGTATAGTGCTCATTTCTGGCACAATGCCAGGTGCTCCATTATTATTACCCTGGCTTTTAGCACGGCTGCCATAACGGCGCTCGAGCATTCAAATTCCTGTCAGGTACCCATTCAACTCACCTAGGTGGATTGTGACAATTGTAGATTAATTAATGTCTTGCTAAAGGACATTAGCGTTGCGACAGGGATTTGAACCCAGCACCTAGGGGTTCAAAGTCCGGAGACTTATCCACTGGACCACAACACCTTCTATGTGCAATTATGCTGTAACTAATGGTATTGAGATCAGCTGTGAGATCAGTATATGAATGAAATACAAGTCAGACAAATTTTTGACACAGGAAGTAGTATAATCTGTGACATCTACTGCCATCCGGGGAGTTACTACATGTTGTTTTACCAACAGGCCATATCTGGTCAATGTCATAAACACAACAGATGATAATGAATATCTCTATCAGCTTCATTATGACTAATTACTATTCATTGTCTGCAGTAACCAAGGCTTTAAATCAAGGTAAATGGGATATAAATTGAAATTCAACACCTATGAAAAAATGCAGGAATCAGAGGCTAGCGAAAAAAGTTAGAGAAAAGAGATATGAAAAAGTAGTATATCGTCCTGGGGTGACAAGACCTTGTATCTCAAAATTTGGGGAAAATCACTTTTTTATTTTAATGACTAGATGATCCGTCAAGTGATGACCTATCCTAATCCCAGCTCTCTATCTCCAAAAATGAAGCCACTACACCAAGTCAAAGGGAAGCCTATCCCATTGGATACAGTGTTATGGCAGCCATATTTTTTACTCTCCTGAACATTTAACTTTTGTTGAGATACGAGGACGGTTTTGTCGCCCCAGCAGCGATATGCCATCAGTAACTGATTGATAGATCTAAAGATGTTCAGAGTAACAGACGAGAAATTGTAGTTGGGTAGATGATACAAATTCTTTTCTGTGTCCTAGCTTATTCTATTAGTTGGGTAATATTAATGTTTTGGTAATATATACCATAAATAAGCTATAACATTTCTTAGATGTGAATCATTGATTTTCCATTATGTAATGAACCAACAGGCAAACGTTGATGAGCAGTACACGGTCTCAGAATTCTTAGAAGACATCTCGGACTGCAACGCGCGGCACATCTACATCATCGCCGACCAAAGCTTCTCCGGTAGGCTGGTAGATGCTCTTCAGCTAACATCCGACACTCCCCATCATGAGAATGTCGTGGTATTCACTAGCGGAGGGAGTCTGGAGTACTCATGGAACAGCGAGTTAACGAATCGATGGATGAACTCTAATCATACGACGTTGTGTGTTGACGAAATCCACAGGGTGAGGAAAACTGGACTTATCTTCGCACTTCTGTCCTGCATTAGTACAATTCAGTCAGACCCACTTTAGTCATCACTTGTGATTAATTAAAGCCCGCCTGCACTAGTTTGGCCAGGAGGGATTAGACCTTCCAGCATGGTCACTGACAGGTGGTTATCTCATCAACTCAGCTCTCAATTAATATAAGGAAAAGAGGATCATGGGGGACCAACGGGCACCGCTTAGGCATTGTTTTCTATATAGAGGGAGAAAGTAGCTACAAGTAGTGCAATGGGGCTTTAAAGACCTCATATTTTATTTCCCTTTTTTATAGTGTTTCTTTTATAAAAACCACTTCAAGTGTAATGAAACAACCAGTAGCTTTAGACGAGCTGCCAATTAAGATTGCTTTTCTTGTCTCCCTGGAGCAGTCTCTATGTAATGCGATGCAATAATGTATGGCAGCAAGTCAAACAGACGTTGATTTCATCAATCTAAATTTTAGACCACAGAAATAACAGCATTCAGACAAATATCAAACCTAAATATTAAAATCTTCTTTGATAATTTGTTCATATTTATTTCACGCACCCCAGTCTGCCTCGTATCACTCCACCAGAAGTGTTGAGCCATATTATTTTTCAGAGTCAGAGTCAGATTTTTTTTTCACAGCTATATCTCAAAGTTTTATTTTTCAGGAGCACAAATAAAAGTCAAAGTGTCCATTAAAAGCAATGCAACACCACTGTTATTATTAACCTATTATTAACATAAACATTTGCACGGCATGTTAGACAAATAGAATACAAAAAAGAATTTTGGTTGTATTTTAAATGCAAAATAAAACTTGAATCTTATGGTAGATTTTCTTCTTATTGCAATTGCTTCTCATTTTACAGGGTTACGAAGGCACTCTTTCCTCAACGCCCATCCTCTATGAGAGCTCTCAAAACGCTGCCAACACAACTCTTTTTGGAGCACCCTGTGATATGCTTCCCTTCCTTACTCCACATGAACTCCGCGTCACGTACATGGGCTGTCAAAACCTTCCCATGACACTCTGGTGGTTCCGCTTCCAGTCGACACGATCAACGCGATCAACGCATCGATAGCAAGACGAAAGGAAGATTATTTGACAAGGACCTATGATCAGAACATTTATGATCAGAACTTTATTTGTCTTGTTTCCAGTTGCTTTTTAAAAGCGAGCTGAAATTTAATTACAGAGCTTTCTTCTCATAAGCTTTCTAAAAGTTTACAACATAGAGTGACAGCTGGAGAGGTGACTGCATGGGTTGGAATTGTATCGATCCTGATTCAAGGTGGCGCTGTTCAAGATCAAAATTTGAGGAGCATTTTTTTCTTAAGCATTGAAAAGGAGAACAAGTACGATATTGTCTTTTTTTTAAATTCACTTTCATAAAATCTGAGTTGATATGGAAGGATTATCATCTTCACGCTACTATATATTAATTTGTATTGTTTTGAATTCCATGTGATTGTTGCACAAATTCTTAATTTGGTATTCTGTGATTGCCTTTTTGTTCGAATTTAAGGTTGATTAGTGGTTTCATACTTGATTTGTTTTGAAGTAAAATAATTGCAATTACAAATTTTCCACTTCATATAATGTTTTCTTTGTTTTGAAAGAGTTTTTCATACTTTGATTTGTATTTCTTCATTTAAATTTGTTCTAAACTTGAGTTGCATAGTTCAGTCAAAGCACAAATTCTTTCAACTACTTTTTCTTATTATAAAAACAACCTTCAATATTTTTCTTGCCATTGAAGGCAGTTGTTCTACTTGGTATTTGACTGTTTTATGGTCGAAATAAACATGCTGACCCATGTTTTTTTTCCATCAAATCTTTTGCAAGAGTGGTCTTGTATGTCGAGGCAATGCCTGTTTGTAAATAAGCATATTTATCAGTGTAAATGTACAAAATAAACAACAAATTATGAGAGCAAAGATTATAAAAAACAATGCTGTAATTAGATATTTTTTCAAATGTACTAGACAAGGGTGTATTTTTAATGTTGACAAAGGGAACAAATATATCGTTATGTTGAACTCTTTACTGCACCTGCATTTGATTACGTTAAATAGGTTTGCTGGAAGTAAAGACAAATCACTGGATTGCAATTAACTACTGCAGTAATCTTCGGATTAGCCTGTACAATCTATTGACTTTTGTTGGTCAATGTTTAACCATCAAAAGTATTACATGTCCAGGTGTAAATTGGATTTGTTTTTAGCAAATAAACTCTTTGAAACACGATCCATGAACTAGTTGATCTGTTTTTAGGAGCCACTCTGTTTACATTTAAATGCTAAATGTGTGAATTTCTATGATATCAAAATACAGAATCAAACATGCACCCTATTGTCCCTCAGTCTCAATAAAATGTTAAGTTCTATGACTTAAAGTTTTGATTTATGATTTTTGGTTGGAAAGTGTTATAAAAAGTTTGTTTGTTAACTTGTTTTGAGTTCAAATTGTTATTCCCTTTCCTAGTTTTAAGATATTTGAAAACTTTTCATTCTAGATTTTATCAATATTTTTTGCAAATTCAATTTACACCGATATTCTCTTTCCCTCCCTCTCTCTCTATTTCTTTTCCTCTCTACCTCTCTCTCTCTCTCTCTACTCCACTTTCTCTCTGCCATTCTGTCTACATTTCTTCTTCTCTAACTCTCGGAGTCACTTTCCCTTTCATATTTACTTGTACCTTATAACTAATATCCCACCATAATTCTTTTCCTGTTCGAAAAAGTTATTTCCAAACTTGACTCAATGTTTTACATTCAACTTTCCAAATATTCTCAGTTCTACGCATGGCAACACATGATTAGTTGCTGAACTTCTTTCTTAAATTTTTGTTTGGTGAAATTAATTCACCATGCTCAAAGAGAGAACATGTTTTAGTACTTTTTATGAATGTATATATTTATATATATATATTAGCTCAGGATACATGGTAATTAAACATGCAAAAAGAGCAATGACATTGGTGTTTTGTTTCTTTTTAGTGATATTCAGAGAAAATATTTAGTCAAGATTGGGTGTCAAGAAACCAAGGATTTTTTCTTCCATTATTAGAATATCACTATTTTTATTAAACTTAATCTTTGAAGTATTAACAAAAGTGTTTTTTTAAACCACAGGGTCATGGTCTAAATTCAGTTGTGAAGACAAGAACATAATCTAAACATAGTTCAATGTGAAACGCCCACAAATATTTCAATTACTTAGTCATAAATTAAGGACAGATCCCGCCAAGGTGGTATAAAAGGCATGCGGCCGAACTGGGGTTAATAGTACAAAATACTAAAGG